>JADLZL010005849.1:0-321512 GCA_015844335.1 Chrysopogon serrulatus
CAATGTTTGCCGACGTGGATAAATTTCGTGATAATTATGCACTCTAATCCCTCTTTTATACTTTTCCGGAACAATCCTTGGAAAATATAGAATATGCAAAACTCGTGGAAATTGTCGGTTAAAACCCTAGACTAGTGTGTACTCATGCGCCTTTTTTGTCTAAAGTTCTAATAAAAGTTGACGTTATCCACCGTCAACAGAGGCCGAAGTAGAAAGAACTCGGCGTTTTTTGTGTGCTTGGTTCTGGAACCTCTTCTTCCATTAGCTTGAGTTCAGAAAAAATTCCAGGTAGCTCCAGTTCAGGTTCTGGAAGTAGTCGACCGTGGAGAGCTCCGCGATCGTCCGCTTCGCAGATCCAGCTTCCGAAGATGAAAGCTGAGCCCTTTGGGAAAAGCATTGTGTGTAGGTCCGCTGAGCTCCTGACGTTGAATTCGCCGAAAGCCCCGACCTAGTGCGCCAGCTGTCGGTGTTTAGTCACCGATAGCCTGCCACGGGGTTCCCGTAGCAGTTGATTCGGATCTCGGCGAATACTAGAACTCGGTGGTTTAGGCAAGAGACTCTCGGTTTATCCTGGTTCGAGCCCTCGTCTTCGAGTAAAAGCTCTACTCCAGTCGGCCTTGGCCTTTTGCGTTGGATTGATGTATGATCGTGTGTTGTTGTTCGCTTGTTACAAAGAGGGTGCTCTGGCTCCTTTTTATGAGAGAAAAGAGTCAGAGCTTTGGTTCTAATCCGAGTCGGACTAGTAAAGAGAGTTCTGTTCCTATTGCAGGAGTTACTTTCTATCTATCTAACTAGGATAGGACGTCATCTACTCGGAATCGGTCCTCTTGCTTCTGTCTTGCGGTCCCTGTCTGGGCAAGAGTTATGCTGATAGGGGACCGTCTCGGTCCCGCATCGATAGTCCCCCCAGGGGAAGGGCTCATTCATTCATCTCTCATTCGAAGTCCGATCATCAGCTAGAAACCCTGACCAGAGCTCCTTAGCTAGGGTCTAGATAGCTAGTTAGAACTAGAGGGAGGCAAATGAAGGCTTGGATTTCAGAGCCATCAAGAGCTTGAATTTGGTATAGTTCTTACCTCCTCTCATCTTTGTTCTCTATCATTGTAGAAATACTATGATTGCTACAATTGAATTGATGAATACTTATATGCTTATATTCAAAGTTGATATGTTCTTTGTCTATTGTGGTTATATGCTTAGTATAGCTAGATTAACATTATACTTATTCATAGGTTCATATAGCGCTCATCTAATTGATCGTTGGGTGCATGGTCAACATTATGTAAGCATGGTGATTATACGTTGTTTACCTGCGAATGCACCCTATAGATTAGGTTTGGTGGTAGATCGTGGGTGTGACGATCCCTTTGAGTCCTATGTATTCCACCCTCCATTTATAAGCACAGTAGGATTTGTATATGTATACAAAAAATGACCTTATACATGATGATTCATTTTGGTCACAGACAAGCAAAAATACATCTGTTAACTCTTTGTGATGTTCAATAAAAACGTCATGTATCCCGCATCATACATTTGTTGCACCGATTTGAGCCATCATAGATTAGCATTTGTATCCATCATGGATTAGTTGTGCATCTACTATACCCAATCCATATCCAAGCCCAGATCCAAACCATGGTGACGAGACATCATAGATTATTGCTAAATCATCATTGCATTAACATGCAGCACATCTCATAATAAATCCAAACATACGGACATTGACTATTTGATTCATTTCACAAATCACATTACATTGGGCACACATGGACAAATTCAATGATATAAAACAAACCATATATGTGGATTTAAGTTCTACAAACAATCTAGGAGTCATAAATCAATGCTATGTATACAAAGATTTATCCTATCTTGCACTACCCTTTCTCTGAAGACTTGCATCACAAGGGTTCATCCTCAGTGAACAAATCTGCAGTGGACATAGAGTCGTTAGAGATCTTACAAATATCATGTGACTTTAAACAACAATAAAATTTGTGTTGATTTCAAAAAAAAAATAAAATAAAATTTGTGTTTGCTAACATCAGCAAATCACCTATGAAAGTTCAATACGACATGAGACAAAATAGGGCAGCTATGAGCTCAGTGGATCACTAGTTAGCCAAAGGATTATGTTTAGTGAGTCTGAATTTCAACTTTCATAGTTCTAAAGCATAGAAAACTCTCCAGTTTAGTCTTTAAAATTGTTGCTACTTGCTGTGTTGCTAGATTAAACAAAAAAAAAAAACCACGCGCCGAACACAGCAGCTAGTCTAGAGAATGATTATAAAAACCTTCGGTCCTTGAACTAAACTTTCACTATACAAGTCCACATATTGACAAGTCATCAGATCAACCTTCAGTCCTTAAATTGTAGCTACTAGCTGTACTTCATTACTGCATTCTAATATAGTTTAATAGTTCACATATTGACAAGTCACCAAAGATTCTAAAAAGGGATGCCATCTATTTATCAAGAAGCTTTGAAATTGGTAGGGCTATGGCACTTGAGGAACGTCAATATACAGCGGCTGCCACACAACCAGTACACATGCTGAATAGGCTACTTACCTTGATATATGGCTGCTCAATGACCATAGTTGTTACTGTCCAAGCTTGCATCAGAGGATACATCTCCAACACCTCTCTACATCGAAAACAAGATAAAAAGAACCATTCATGAGAAATAGTGTTGGTAGTAAATTTAAGAGACCTTAGCTTGTTCTGTTAATCAATATTATCCTGAATTGCCTAAATGTTTTATACTATATGCATGTAAAAAATGAAGTATTACATCAAGTGCCTAGCTCTAAATTTCTCACAGCTGTAAATGTACACAAAAATTAAGAAATGGTGTTTAAAGTTCGAAGGTATAATTTCAGTCACAGCAAGGCCACTAGTCAGAGTGCCCACAGCAGACCAGCAGCAGTAAGTTATGATATACTGCATTGTGATGGTTAATTAAGAGCTACTAGCAACAGCAGTAAAGGCTGTTCATAAATATTAGTCTGTAGTTTGCACAAACCTAGTCTCTTCACAAATTGTGGTGGTTAAACATTGGCATGAACACGAAAGTTGAGTTACTGATACAGTCACACTTCACACAACAAGCTCAATTCGATCCAGCCTGTATGGACAGGAAAGCTATCATTGCTATCTTCTTTACCATGTTAACAAAGAGTATAAAAAATTAAGTCATATTCAGTACCACAGTATTTTTTTTTTGAAACACAGTACCACAGTATTGGCTTCCTTTGACTCTTCCCACAACAGCAGAAAAGTAAAATGAAGAGTAAATTGCACGGCCGGTCCCTAAAGTATTGGGCCGAATTCGTTTGGGTCCCCAATCTACGAAATCGCACGTCGAGGTCCCCAATCTGCTTAATGAGGCCCATCTTGGTCCAAATCAGCCCAGGAGCCGTCCCGCAGCCTACGTGGATGTCCACGTTGGCAGGAGTCCCTCTCTCTCACTCTATCCTCACTCTCACTCCCTTTCTTCTCTCTGAAATCACGAGCAAGAGGAGGCGCAGTAGGGCGACGCCGGCGAGTGCACGAGGAGAATCTGCGAGCAAGAGGAGAAGGAGGCGCACGAGGGCGACACCGGCGAGGGGACCTGTCCACGGCGGCGGCGCGGGCGGAGGAGGAGTCCTGCTGGAGGGCCGGCCTAGAGGGCCCTATAGCCGCCGACGCAGGGGGGGTGGCCGCCAAATCGAGCTCAGCTGCTGCCACTAGGGTTGGGGGCAAGCCAAAACTTGTAGACTGCCCGCGTTGCCAACGCCACAGGGTAGTGCAGTGCCGGTCCAAGCAGCCATGGTCCAAGGATGAGATCTTCTACACCTGCCCTGCGCACAATGTAAGTGTGATTTGACACTTAGGGTTCATTGAGAATCTGTGCAATTAGAGTCCAAGGATGAGATCTTATAGTCAGTTGAGTAGTTGTCAGTTTGTCAAGTCTGTTGGTGTGATTAAATTTGCAGAAGGAAGGAAGTGGCTGTCCATTTTTTCTTTGGGAAGCAGACTACATCAAGTATTTGGAGGATGAAGAAGCAAAAGAAAAGACAGCTTTAATGCAAGGTGATGAAGTTAATCAACCTCTTGTGCAGCAGAACATGGATGTGGAAGCTAGAGATGGCATGGCTGTGCAAGCTGAGCTGAGGACCTTGATTAGTTTAGGTTATGGTATTGCATGGCTTGTGAAATGCATTCTGTTTGTAGGCATTATAATGGTGGTTGTGCAACTTGTGCTGCTATTTGTTCAGCTCAAGTAGGTGTAGGGAGTACAGTTTGTGGTTGTACTAGTAATGTATGGCATCTGAGTTGTATTATCAGACATGGTAATGGTTTTTGTTTGTCATCATGTTTGGTATTATCAGACTAAAATATATGAAAATTGTGTGCTGAGCAAGGCAATTTGTGAGACTGAGTTTGTTCTGAACTGGACATGTTTGGCATGTGTGTTGTGAACAAGGCAAATTGACCATAACAGATTTCAGTTGTGAACAAGGCAAATGGACAAGAACACATATCAATTGTGCCAACTGCACTGAGATGATTACTTCGCCAAATATTTTACATCCAGGCATAAAGCATGTAGACTAGGACATTTGCATGCAAATGTTTATGCATTACAAAAGAGAGAGATGTTGCTATGCACTACAGGTGCTATCTCTGTAATGTTGATAACTTGGCGGTATCTTTGCTATACAAAAGTAAGTTGCTATCCACAAAAGGCAACTATATTGCTATCCTATCCCAGTCTCCAAAAGTTAGATAACCATGTCAACAAGCACTTGCAGCAAAAGTCAAGTGTTGTTGCCAGCAGCAGCATTCTTCTTGCCCTTCTTCCCTCCACCTTTACCAGCCTGCTTGTCTTGTTTGCTGCTTCTAGTAGACACTTTCTTCCTGCTCAGTCTTGCCTTGCCTGCCTTAGTTGCAGTAGTGAGAACTACTGGTCTTGCTGTTGGTTGGTTGGATTGTATGAATGTGGACTCAGGCAATGGTCCACGCTGCTGGTTCAGGCTGCTACATTGTGTGGGCTACAACATTCAATATGCAGTACAAATATTAATATGAGTTTGATTACAAGGCCAGTATTAGACATAAATGGATGGTGGTGCATACCTGAGAAAGCATCTGTGAAAGCATTATTTCCTGTGTTATTTCTTCTGGCAAATTGTATTCAAAAGGTTCTGGTGGTTCTGCCTCCACCTCTATGTCATCCTAGAAGCACAGATTATAAGCAATTGAAGGGAGAATGTATACTGTAATGTACTAGAACAAAATACATACATCACAAATATTGATTGGAGGTACTTCTTCAATGCCACTTAGTGTGATGCCTGCCTTCTTCAGCTCACATGTCCTCACATTGTGATCTGGTGATTTGCACCAGCTGCAATGCATTTTGGATCCATGCTTTGTAAGCCTAGGACCATTTCTGCCTTGAACCTCATATGCTGCTTTCTTTCTCATAAACAGCAGGTCCACCAACCTTTTCCCAGTCTGCCATGTCCTTGTAGGGCCAAATATTGCTACCATATGCAGTAGTGAATGCTTCAACAGAGTAACAAGCACTGATGACTGTCTCTGGAGGTATCCTTTCATGTCTCAGACAGGAAATAGCATGAGAACAAGGAAAACCAGTGAGGTCCCACCTCCTACACTCACACTGTTTGCTCAAAATGTCAACAATGTAGGTGTTTTCTTTAGACTGCACTTGGAATATTCCTTGACCAGATGGTATTGCATAACATATATTGGCAAATTCAGTATTCTTGGCAATTTTCTTTCTTATCTTAGGGCAAACAGTGCCAACAAAGGTCTTAGCTTCCTTTTGTTTGTTGTAGTGTCTAGTCATTAGTTGGGACTTGATCCTCTCTAACATACTTAAAATGGGTAGCTCTCTAGCCTCTAAGATGTACTTGTTAAACACCTCACAATTGTTATTTAGTAGCACATCACACTTTGGGAAAGTGCTGAAAAAAGCTCTTACCCAGGTATTAGGTGGCATTTGTTCCAACCATTCATGGGCAGCTGGATCAATTTCTTTCATCTTCTGCATGTTCTTCTCCCAATGCCTCATACAGGTGGACCTGGCACATATCCACAGCTGGTTCTTTAGGTTCTCCCCTTTGAAGTGGACTTTGAAATTTTGGTACGGATGCGACACAAAATCTGTGCTCGCTTTCTGGGGAACACTGTATGCCCACATTTGGGATAAGCCCCTACAACAAATACACTGTTAGCACCAAATCAACTCAGTTAATATACAAAGAGTGAAGCACCACCATTTTACCTTCTGTTTATCTGTCATTATAGTCCATGGGTATGTGTTGTCAATGTGCAAGTCTGTTTTGAGGCTCTACAGAAACCATTTCCATGAACTAAGAGATTCAACTTCCACCACAGCAAAGGCAATTGGGAAGATGCAGTCATTTGGATCCATCCCTACAGCAGTTAAAAGTTGTCCCCAAACTTTGTCTTCAGGTGGCATCCATCTAAAAATATGATTGGTCTGCAGCCACTTAGGAATCCTCTTTTGCATGCATAAAGAGAGAGGTAACAACTACTAAATGCCCCTTCATTCAGATTCAAATAGAAGGTACTACCAGGATTAGACCTTCTCAACTCTTGCCCACAATCCCACAACTGAGAGTATTGCTTCAACTCATCACCATATATAGTCTACAATGCTATGCTTCTTGCTCTCCACAGTTTGGTTCTAGATGGAGTGAGGTTCCATTCCTTTTGAACAACTCTTGCAAAGTTAGGTAAGCTCATCTTGTTGTCTGCCCTGAATGACTCCAAATACTTCTCTGCAAGCCACTTGGATGTACAACTTTTGACTGTCCATTTTTTCTGACAGTTGTGAGTGCCATTGAAAGTCTTCACTAGAAAGCATTTTGTCCTACTGTCCTTTGATGCATAGAAGCTCCAAGGACAGCCAACCTCACAATGAGCCTGCACTCTTCTCTGATCATTCCTAGGAACTTTGATCTCCACCCTATTCCTGATGCTGTACTCTCTAATTGCCTTCCTAACAAGCTCAACTGTAGCAAATGATTGGCCTAGCTTAAATGATGGATTTAACAAATCTCCCTCTCTGAAAGGCTTGAACTTGTTCCTATTGCTTCCTTCCTCACAATCTGACAAGTCAATGTCTTCCTCTTCTGTGGATTCACCCTCTTTTTCAACTGACATGGTCATAGGCTGCTTCCTCTTGAGTTTGCTGCCCTTAGCCTTCTTCCATTTGAACATTTTTCCACCCTTAGATACCTCTTCATCCATGACACCAGCATCAACATTGTCAGCAAATAGGTCATCATCAGAATATCCAACCTCATAATCACTATCATTAAAATCTGAGTCCTCGAGCTCTTTGTCATCAAGCATGAATGCAATCATCTACCTCAATGAAATCATTTTTTGTCGATTGCAATCAGTTTTCTCCCCTTCCTTCCTCAACTCGTGTAAAACACAGGCAATTTCTCCCCTTGCTTCTTTTCAACTCTCACAACCTTACTTGGGACTAATGACCTTGGGCAAATTAGAGATAGGATTTGCTACAATATCATCCCAATTGATACCAGCAATGTTATCATCATGATCAAGGTAGATAACCAAGTTCTTCACCTTATCAATGACAGACATCATCACCATTGTGTCATTGTCAGTCTCTACAATCCTCAGGCCATCAGATAATGTCTTCCCAGGCAATAACCAATATACCTTTAGTCTACTTCCTGCTTTATCATAGCCCAACTGACCCACAAAATCTTCTATCCATAGGGATCACCAAGTGTCACCATCACAGTGATCAAACCAGTCAATCTTTTCATCAATGTATGCACGGTTCTCTCCAAAACCAACAAACAAACCACCATGATGCACCTCTAGAGTGAACGGGTCGGACCACGGACCTACATTTCATCCATGTATAGTGACATTCAGTACCAAGAACCCTAGAACACTATGATTCATGCATCGGATTCTGGCAAAGGATAATGAGTTTAACCTAAATCTACCACATTGTCAACAAATAGACAGCAATCGATCAATACAGGGCCATCCCGGTAGGGTTTGTTAAACTCACCATATACAGCAGCCGCCTCTCCTTTCTGACGCAATCTAGCAGCCATCCCGCCCCGCGCCGGCGGCTAGAGGGCCCTCTAGGGAGGCCCTCCAGCAGGACTCCTGCTCCGCCCGCGCCGCCGCCGTGGACAGGTGCACTCACCGGCGTCGCCCTATTGCGCCTCCTCCTCTTGCTCGTGATTTCAGAGAGAAGAAAGGGAGTGAGAGTGAGGATAGAGTGAGAGAGAGGGACCCCTGCCAGCGTGGACATCCACGTAGGCTGCGGGACGGCTCCTGGGCTGATTTGGACCAAGATGGGCCTCATTAAGCAGATTGGGGACCTCGACGTGCGATTTCGTAGATTGGGACCCAAACGAATTCGGCCCAATACTTTAGGGACCGGCCGTGCAATTTACTCTAAAATGAATCAACATTCTCTAATCTGTCTACCATGTGCCCTTCACCGTTATGCAAATCGTCTTCAGATCTAGGATGGAAAAAAGATAAGAAATAAATGAACGTCTTTGTCGGCTTTTTGCAGATTTCTTTGTTAGTATGTGGCGGAGGTCGTCACCCATCCATCTCAAGCAACGTCATGGACAACAGAGAAGTCAACACCTCATCTCAAATCAGAGAGGGAGAGACAAAGGAGATGGCGGACTGAGTCGAGGAGAGGCGCGTGTACCTGGCGGAGACACCATGGGCAAGGTGGCTGAGGCAGCCGCAGACGGGGTGGGGGAGGCGGCCCCGGGTCCTGCTCGCATGCCTGCTTGCTGGTCCTGGCCGCCGCCACCATCTCGATCCCTAAGCGCACCGGAACAGAGACAGCACAGGTAGGTATGGGGTGCCGTGGCCTCTGGATCTGCCGAGTCCAGCGAAGAAGAGGAAGGTGCGCGATGGAGGAAGGGAAGAAGAGAGAGATTGGGTCAACGGGATGGTGAGGGATGTGGCCGAGTGGATAGGACTAGGTTTCTTTTGGTTCTGCTTGGTACTAGATCTTGGGTTGGATATCCAATACTCGGGATCTTGCATTGTTTGGAAATATGATCCGTGACGTTCAACCGTGATGATGGCTATACCAGTCATCATAGATGTATCACCTCAGAAATAAACCATCACGGATAATATAATTCGATGATGTTTTCTTAGAACATCACCACTAAACCGTCATGTAAAGCCTTTATTCTTATTCGAAGAAAGGGCGGGCTATGTCATCGAACTTCCCTAGTATATCCTTTATGAGTAGATATAATATTAACCTTAGCGATGACTACTAAGTGTAATTGGACTAACCATAGTATGCATTGACATGTAGTTAGAAATAACTTAGGAATATCTCTTGATGTTCTACTAGTAACACTAATGATATAGCTAGGAGTCTCTATCTGTTTATGTTAATGATTTATACCTATCTTTATCATTTATCTTGTGACTTACCCCTGCATTGAGTAGCGAGCGAGGGCATGGTTATGCTTATCCATTACACTATAGGTCAATTAGCTACCCGACACGTATACACAAGCATACCTTCCCATGGAAAAAATATAAATGACAACCTGGTAATACTACTGGGTAAAATGCTACAATGATATTTAATCTATGCGCTTGCGGATACTATTTCTGTATTGTAAATGGTGGCATAATTTAATACCACACTCCTGATATCATAGCTGGGGATGACAACTCAGCGCTTTAGTGGCGATGCTAAGATATGCCTACTAGCATTTTTGGCACCGTTATTGAGAATAAGTTTTATATTTATTTTTGTAGTGACGT
The DNA here is from genome assembly GCA_015844335.1 of Chrysopogon serrulatus. Classification (NCBI taxonomy): domain Eukaryota; kingdom Viridiplantae; phylum Streptophyta; class Magnoliopsida; order Poales; family Poaceae; genus Chrysopogon; species Chrysopogon serrulatus. Next base: position 9,850 of record JADLZL010005849.1, read on the forward strand.
TAAGGAGCGTCAACAATAGCTGCGAGGGATGACAAGCTGTGTATAACAGGCCCCTGAGATGCTATGAGATTATTTGATAGCTTACATTGGCCACAAGCAGGACCACAAGTAGTAACTGTTTTGTATCCAAATTTTGTGAGTAGTCAGGCCTTGTGTGATAGCTGAATTGATGTCCACACACTATTGAAGAGGCAAATTAAATGTTGACTTCTTTTAGCTTGATTAATCTAGAATCGCAAATATGATGCTCGGTCACATAATAACATCTCGACGCTATGATAAACGAGACATTTCTGTTGACAGGACCACTACTGCTCACCGTTCAAGTTTCTTTGCAGAGTACTTTAGACATTTCTGATGCTTTCAAATAGACTAGGTAGCGTGCCCCTGCGTTGCTACGGGACAACAAAACTTTTTTGTAATAAGAACCATGGATCACACAATAAGATAACACAGAACCGCTCGACGTTATCAGGGACAGGGACGATGATCGGCTACACTGGTGCTACTACGTTACCTGTACTACACCGACTTGCCACAACCACACTTTGCCACCGCACCGCCATCCTAGCCATCCCGATGCCACGGTGAGCCCCCACGCTTACCTTGCTCGCTAGTATGCGCTCGCCATGGTTGTCATCATGGTCTCTCCACCTAAGAGGCCGCCTAAGGCCTGAACTTTTCTCTATCACGGTACGCAACTCTCATGATCATAAGCACGACCTTATCGAGCGCACAGCGCTCGAGAAGACCGGTGCTAGTGAACCACCCTGAACGCTCGCCATGGCATTCCAAACATCACAAGCCAATAGAGACTCTAAGCCCCACGGCGAGGTCCGTCTTGCCGAAGGACATGCATCACACATAGTCCCACTATTATACCAAAACTTCCAAACAATTAAACTGGTGCTATTTTTTAACTATGTCCAACCATCCAAAGTTCAAATATCAGAATGCATGCAAACAATTCAAGTAGTCAATGCTCTATGCATAAACATATAGCAGTGGCAACATACATATCATAGATCAAATTGGCTAAGTAAGAAACATTGTTCTCACACAGCTACAATGGAATCATGGATTCTCCCTTTCTCAGCTATAACTCCTATTCTCAATGGTACCATCCACACAAGAAAACTACACCTGAACCAACCAAAGCACTACACTGGACACTGGATATCTTGTGCACTTGAATCCATCAAGGCAGGTGAATCCTTTCAAAAACAACTGGCATGTCATGGCATTGCATGTGGAATGCCTTCCCCACTTGTTCTTAGGTGTAGTAACAATGGAGGCAAGCTTTGGCTTATTGGGGATTTTGAATTTTCCATGTCAGATCCAAACTCATGAAGGGGTTTGCATCAACAGCTTGAACCTACATCAAGAATAAATCCACAAATAAGTTCTACCACATCTCTATTCTATTTTGAACCTAGATTCAAGTATATATATAAATATTAATGCCTCTCAATGCTGCGTGTCTTGAAAAATCTCTCACAAAAATGTGGCTCTAGGACTTCCCGCACATGTACCGTAGAATAAAGTATCCACTTGAGTGTATGTGGCATAGGTGTTATTATTGCAAACCAAAATAAAATGGTGTCACGACATGTATTATACTATTATTAAAAAAAAGATTCTTTTGAGTGTGTTGCTACAGTAGCTTAAAAATTTCAAGATGATAAGTGAAGAATCATAAAACAACAAAAAAATTTATATATGTAATTATTTTTATTTTGGTTTTTTAGTTTTATAATTTACTTATTTATCGCCCGGTTACTTTGCATTAGTAAGCACTTATACCAAACACCACCCATAAACATGGGACCACGAATTAGCATTCGTAGATTATGATAGTTAACCAACCAGTAAGAACACGAGCTCATGAATCCATTGACATGGAAAATACATTGGGAGTTCCCATGACAGTGCACTGTCTTGAGTCCATCAATCCATCCATCCATACAACAAATTACATGCTTGCTCATCTATAATGTATTCGTGAGTGAACTGATGCAAAGAATCAACTCATCCGTATGTTACATCATCGTAGCTTATGAGACAAATGGTTGAGTTAGTTTCATTTCATTGAAATTAAATAGAAAATCCTCACAAGTAAAGAAAAAGGAATTTCTCCACAATCATCTTTTGTTTCTCTGCACAGCAGTTTATGCAAAAGCAAACATATATCCCTAGATAAACAAAGTTCTACAAAAGTTGAGAAATCCTGGAGACAGCTAATAACAAGGGCTTGTCACTTACATTTCTCTTGATCTTGCATTGCATCTTCCAGCCGATGCACTTTTGTCATAGCTGAATATAAAATGAGGCAAAAGCTATGGTTCACAATCCAAACAATACCATTGCCAAGTACATCAACAATTTTCACATGATATTTTTCGCATTTCAAAAAAAGTCTAACAAGAACAGTTGTAGAGGTTCCCCAAAATCACAATTCTAACCAGGCCAAATAGACATGATAATGGTGCACTTATAATGAGAGGGGCGAAGTGGCACATGTGTCTACCTGAGAACTCAGCACTAAGCACTCCAACTTTAGAAGTTGTGACTCCTATTTCTAAAAGGCTCCGTTTTACAATAATGTTTTGCTGCTCTTGACCTTGCTGCACTAAACCTAAAGATTAGAAAAGCAAAGGAATGCTGATGGATAAAGGCTTGATTAAGTTGAGCAGGAAATAACTGGAATCTATGAGCAGTTCCTTTTATTAGACTATATAAGCAAAGTTCATCAATGTGCTTTAATTTTGAACTTCAGGTGACCCAAAAAAAAGCATTCTTGGAAAAATACCAAAGTGTGAACATCAGTACATGCCATTAAAATGGGCAACAATAAACTATGTTGTTCAGAGGAACACATCTGCTACTGTATCATTATAAGTTCCAACCATGGGTAGCAATAAACTATGTTTAGTGCAGAACACTGTATCAAGTTCCAACTATATATTCTTGAAAAATAAAAGGTACCAACACAACACTAAGAACACGGTAGATAAGATTTACTTTATTGGATAAAAATACCACTCCACCACACCTCCATATCCTATAAGATAAGATTGATGAGAAACAAATCTGCTGGGAGAGGTAAGGAGATAATTAATACTATAATACCTTAGCATGGCACCGCAGACTGGAGGGTACTGTGTTGATCAGAGGGAAACAATAGATTCGGGCATCACCTTCTCCCTATCTCTGGGGGTTCCTTGAATATAAAAGAGATACTGCAAGGTGGAGATCGTTGCAGCACGGGCAGCGTCATGCAAGTCTGGAAGACCGAGAGTTTTGATGTAAAGATTCATCAGATTCAAATTAAGAGAACCAGCAATAACTATATTGATTCCATGAAGCTAAAATGTATGAATTAAATTAGTTTTTAAAGTAGAAGTGTAGAACTGTGTGTTCAACTGGAAAGATAATCAGCATAAATAGACATCAAGTGTACACCTAACCCTGAAAGCCTGATATAACACAGAAAAGCTTGTCATTGTAATCTTGCTAATTAAAGCCAACGAAGTGCCTCTAGAGGGAACACTGCAAGGAAGGGTATATATCCCACCATCTCTAGGAAGTTAAGAATGGCAATTTTTTTTCATAATAATCTACACATTAAGGGACACCAACGAAGTGCCTCTTGAGGGATTATTGCAATACAATAATGCAATACAATAACAAGAGGTTGACTTCGATATATGAATGTACGGGAGAACAGCTAGCTCTTTACCTAAAGCATGTCTGCCAATGTAACTGTATTGGAGCGCTCAGCCATCAAGCCGTGATCTTAATGGAAAACTGTATGTAGTTGAGATGTTGTGCCTCGTAGATCACCAGATCAATTAGCCAATCAAAAAACTCAGAACCAGGCTTTGTCTTGAACGCGTCGCTGGACCATTATTGATCTCCAAAGAGAAAAATCAGAACAAATCAAACTACAGCCCCTGGATTTTGAGGAGATGGAATGAGACCTCAACGCTGGAAAAACGGATCTGAGTCCATGGCACATAAAACTAACCTCGTCGCCGTAGAAGCTGCTGTTATCACCACCGTCGATCAGCGGTAGCTCGAGCCTGACCTGCTTCTCGAAGATGGCCTGGGGGGCATGGATCTTGCTTCTAGGATGGTCATGCCATAGATCTCGCCTCTCGTTCTCGAAGAGATGGCCTGGGGGGCCATGGATCCAGCTGCCCAGATAGTGCCATGGATCCGGTGCCGCACCCTTGTTCGTGTAGAGGGGACAACCCAGATAATGCCAGGGTTCGAGTGATCTATTTCGCACAGCACGAAGGGAAGAGAAGGGTTGGCATACCTGTTGGGTGCTCGTCTTAGACGAAGACCTGAGCACCCGGCGTGCGGCGGCAACGGTGCGAGTCAGCGAGATGCCGGATGGTTGATGGCGGCGGTGTGGGCAGGCCGCCGGGAAAGCCAAGGAGGAGGCGCGGTTGCGGGGATGGGACGGTCGCGAGGAATTGCTCGTAGCGCAGGGCCCACATGTCGGTGCAGTAAATATCGCACGGACGGCAGAGCGAAAGTGAGGCGAAATTTTTACCGCACCAAAAAACTGTCTTACTTTTACTCTTTTTAGTTGTGAGAGATTATATGCTAGCAATGCTGCCGGGAAATTTATGTGCTGAGTAACTGTTGTGTGCATCTCTGGTGGCTTGCCAAAGTTGCTACTGCACCAAGATCGTCACGGTGGACAGTGGGCATCTAAAGTTGGCAGCTTAACAACTAGTGGTCACTATAAATTTGTTAACTAACCACGTAGAAAGCTTGCGGAGCATAAATATCTTAACCTTCACATATTGAATACAGTTGCTTCTACTATTCATTTGCAGTGTGACCATGCATGTATCTGAGGGGCAACAACTACCTGACTTGGCTCTGTTCGTTTGGCTTGTTTGGTTTTGTTTCGGTTTATTTCAGCTTATTCTCTCTCATAGAAACCATAAAAAACCATCCAAAATCATCTGAACGAACAGAGCAAATCGCCCTGTATTTTGTTTGAAAGTTCTCTGGTTGCCTGGCTATATATTAATAAGAGCAAATAGAGTTTATATCTATCCGCGTGAGAGTCGCAGACCCCTGGAACAGACCGCTACGGCCTTGTTTGATTGTACACAAATACACTTCAATCCATATAGTTTGGGAGGGATTGAGGTGCAATTTGAACTAAAATATACCTCAATTCTCTCTAAACCATATGGGTTAGAGTGTATTTGAGTGTAGCCAAACAAGACCTACAGTGTGGAGGAATACTTAAGTTAATTATTCCCTGTGGGGGGGGGGGGGTGACTAGCCTTCCTCCAGTAGTCGCCCACAGGGAGGCTTTGTCACCAATTGCGTCTCTGAAGTCGTGGCATTGATGAAGGCCACAGCATTGCTTTGCTTCCAAATGCACCAGGATCGCCAGAGTATGGGTCATTTTACCTCCCACAACCATAGAGAGGTTGACATCCAACGTTTCAGCCCAAGTCACTGGTGCTGGTTGCTGCTGTTACTCCAGGAAGCAACAGCCTCCGAAACGATGCCCTGTATAGTTGCCTAAATGAAACTAGCTAGGCTGTGAGCCTGTGATACAAAGTTCGACCATACTGCTCCAAAGCTAATATTATGCAAGCACGATGAAGCCGTACGTGTGAGCATCATATCACTTGTGTCAATTATTTAGAATTTCTTTCTATGCCTCTTTGTTTTGTGGGAAGTCTTTTCTTTTTTTAGTGCAATATAATGGGATCAATTTTAAATGCCTTGGACATATTTAGAATCTTAGGTGGTACTGTGATCAGTGTCTATGAACCATTCAGAGTAGCCTCACATATACAAACACTAAATTAATGATCCAAGTTGCTACTAGATATCAACATAAATTACAACTCATCTGAAATTGTTTTATGTAGATACCGACATGAGTTATAAATCATCTGAAATTGCTATATGTAATGTTCATATAAATTGCTATCAAGCGCACCCAATTTTCTATCTCATTTTGAAATATATGCCATAGCTTTAGTGGTGGCAGTAAGTTACACACACATATATATATGCTATTCAACATATAGAGTGCTAAATAACTATTCAACACCGCAACCAATTAAACGTCAAACAGACTACGTACTCCATCCGTAACCGTAAAAGACCTCCCGTAAAACTGGACATAACGATTGACTAGAGAGAATAATTGATGCCGCAACCGTAAATCAGGATTCGCAACCGCATAATTGCATGTTTCAAATTTCGGATTAAATGAGCCGGTAATCTAGCTTCCATTTTGTCCTTATATAAAATGACCATCATACTAATTTGCTCTCATTTCTCTCTATTTTTTCCTCTATCCTCTCTAATTCTCACGTCTGGATCTCACGGACAGTAGCTGATGCGGATCGAAGCACGAGGACTGGCGGTGTCCCCTCCCTCGCTTCCTTGCCACCGGCGGCGTCCCCTGAGTCGCCCACCACCCATCGGCGTCCCCTCCCTCCGCTTCATCTCCCTGCAGCGGCGGCCAAGCAGAGGCCCCACCGGTGGCGGCATCTCAGGGTGCGACGTCAAGGGCGCTCCACTCGCCCTTCGCCCATCGGCCGGCGGCAGCGCATCTGGAGCATGCCAGCAGCCTCCTCGTGGCTCTCCTCCCAACGCAACGGTGGCTGCTGCGATGGTCCCTCGTCATCCCACGCGGCGGCAGCCTACTCCCAACTCGACGGCCGCCCGTGCGTGGATCCTGGTGATGGGCATCCGCCCGCGGGCTCTGGGTCTATGCAGGCGGCAGCGGCGCCGCCGGCAGTGGCGGAGCCACAGGGTATGCCGGGTATGCCCAGGCATACCCTGGGAAACCAGCGAGCGTCGTATACATATACGTAATATATACATCTGTATTTGAAAAAGTGAAAAAAAATTACTAGATGACGCTCTCACGCCATCACGGCCTCACGGGGCATGGCCACACGAGAGGCCCATGTGACGCGCAGATGCGGCCCGACGTCCACACGGCAAAGCTGGCAAGTCTAGACGTCCAATACGGCAATACGTACACCTACACGCTACACCGTACCACGACGTTTCCTTTCCAGCTTTTACTAATCCAATCTACTCGATAAGAGTCAGAGGGGGAGAACACGGAATGGGATGGGAGATACAAGGCGGAGCTCGACGCCTGACGCCCTGACGCGGTGATGGCGTGATGGTGATCCTGCCGCCGATCCGCTCTACCCTGGATGCCACCGTATCGGCGGCTCGCCGTTTGTCCGTCTTGATTCACTATTACGTCTCTACAATCTGCACGGCTGCATCAATCAGACAATCACGGAGGCTTATCGTCTTGATTTTGCTATTTCACATAGGTAAAATTCAATATTTGCTCTTCGGTCTCTTGTGCTCTTCATCTTTCTGTAGAAAGTTATTGTTTACTTTCGTAGATATTTACTAACATCAGAAATAGCATATTGTTTAGTTATTTGGTATTGTGCTTTTAAATATTTCTACAATAGTTTTAGTGAAAACCAAAATAATAAATAAGATGGAGGGTAGTCTTTGGGATGTTATATATTTGATGAGACATTCATGTCCCTTCCAAAGTGTCGAATAAAACGGTTAGAGAAATAGCACCGTAAGTCTGGTATTCTTTTATCTGTATATTTGAACTGCGTGGCTTATTGTATTTAGTGGATGGTTTTAACTTAATCCTTCAATTTAAACATTATATCGTGCTACTTAGTGTACCTATATGGAATCAAGTTGCAAATTCTATAATTATTACCGAATAGCTAAAATAAATTTACCGAATGTTATATAAAAATTTTTGGACGGCATACCCTGATATAAAATCCTAGATCTGTCACTGGGCGCCGGTAAGTCCACTGCGGTCTGCGGTGGCGGCCTCCGGCATGCATATGTGCGGGCACGACGGCTCTGGCAACGCGCTGGCCATGCAGCCCTTCGACGGCGGCACATCACCCTCATCCGCAGGCGGTTCAAGCAGCCCTCACGGAAGCTACGGCTGAGGGCTACTCGCGTCAATTGGAACCTGCTGCACCTCACTGGCGAGGCGGTGACGGATCCATGCTGAGCCGGCGGCATCCCTGTTGGTGACCACTCCCGGCGTTCCCCAGTAGGGGCGCACTGTGTGGCTGCAGCATCCGTGTCACTCGTAGGGTAAGGCGAATCCAGGAGGATCCTGTGCCAAACGAGGCGTCGAGGCAGCATCCTCTCACCATGTCGTGATGGATTGATTTATTGTTTAGTGTTTAATTTTCTGTACAAATGTGATGGAACTGTGGCTTCCTCTTTCCTACGGGGTACTAACTAGTCTCTTTGTTGATCATCTGTATTTTCTTTTTATTAATTTGATTGATTTTTTGTACAAAGTTTTGATTTTGCTATTGATTTTTGGATGTACTTAAGATGCGGTTTGCACAAAATTGTTGATTTTGTAAATTTTACTACCAAAATATATGTCATTAGCTGAAATTGGTTCAGTCATGTACGCTACACTTTGCAAAAGTCATACTACTACTGAACATCGTTTACCGGACATTATCAGAACGTAGAGTAAGAGAGAAGGTGATTACGTTTGTAGATTTGAATTGAACCTCACGCAATTACAAGAGAACACGTTAATTGAGACAAAGCATTAACTTCCATAATTATAGACATTTATGGTTAATTGAGACAAAGCAAATCATTAACTTCCTAATTAGGAATTTATTAAATGTGGAGACAAATATGTTCCTTGCGTATGCACCAATAGTTCGGAATAAACAAATCATTAGTTTTCCTTAATTATAGCCATTTGCAGTTAATCGAGGAGAAAAATTTCTTTCCAAGATTAGACATTTTACGGTTAATTAATTGAGAACAGAAATTTCTTTCTAAAGTTATGCATTTGCGGTTAATAGCAAAAGTAGTAGATTTTCCCATCGTGGGGTCCAGCGGCGCTGCAGAAGCTCGCGACATGCGCTGGTGCTGCGCCAGTCTGTTTCCAGATCAATTTTTATGATTGCAGAATGAAATGGTGATGATGTTACGGTTGCGGGAGGGTTCACGGTCTACGCCAGGCTTAGGCAGCCAGCGCGTTAAATATTATCAACAGCGCAGCGCGGTGAATAGCGGGACATCATGTCAAACTAGTTGTTGGCGCATTATATATGCATGCGTATGGTGTTCGCAATGGAGTATGCACATTAAATAGCTACTGAACATTTCATGAAAATGTTGCAGACATCATGTCAAACTAGTTGTTGGCTATACAGAAAAAAATGTAACTGGATTTCAGCGTGCAATTTTCTATGATTTTGGAACAATATGGTTTAAGACTGACTCCTACAATCTTTGTGCGCCCAAAATGAGTATTTTCACTTTAACAAAATTGCTAACATGTCACAACCCCAAAATTTCTAATTTTGGGTTGTAATTAGAAAACACAAAGTAAAATAAATGGTTTCAATATTAGGATAAAATTTCCCAAATTTAGTTTAAGTTAGTGCAAATTTCGATGTAGGAAAAAAATAAATTTAAACTTTTTTGAACTAAATTGACAGGTGTTTGCTTGATGTGATATTAATTTTCAAAACGGCGTCTAGTAAGTCATTTATATTTCTCCTTGCCATCTTTTGTGGTATCACATTCCTCGTTTTTCCAGCTCAAGCCTTCGTTTGGAGCTTTCCAAAATCTTTCATTGTAACCCAAAATACTTCTTGTGCTCATCATTCATCAACATGTCTCTACAAGCTCTTCGGAAAATTTCTTCGTCTTTTTCTAGAACCTTTTCTCTATTTTTTCTATAAGCATATATAATCTAATTTTTTTCTATAAGTATAATCTAATTTTTAGATGTTCCAAAATATCTTTACATGAGCTCCAAATACTTTATTTGGATTCCTCGTGATCCAAAATGTCTTTGGGAATTTTCTCCAAATATATATTCGAAGCTTTTAGATGTTCCAAATATCTTTACGTGAGCTCCAAATACTTCTGGTCCGTCGTAGAGATCATAGCCACCAGAAGCATCTCAAGGTTACCCTGAAGCCGATCAGATCAGAACAGCGTCGTCATCTCGAGACCTGATCATCTCCTGCACCTCATCGCCGTTCGGCTAGGACCCTTGGTGAGTTTCTCTGGGTCCTCTTTCACTCTCTTTTGCATCCTCGTAGCTTGCCGCTTGCCATGCACTACATCTGCAAAACCATTGCGAAACAACCAGCAAGCAGTCTGCATGTTGCGGCTGAACGACACCACCGGCTAATAAAGAAGAGCAAGCAACACCACCATGCGTCATCGTCTGTGGCATCTCAGCTCACAGTACTTCACTCCGTATACTATGCTAAAGTCTAATTAATGCCTAGTAAAGCTATGCTAATAGAAGATTTAATTGTTTGATCTTTGTTTGATCTGTCAAATAAATATCTGTTCAAATAAGTATCTCCTTCCTGATAATTTTCTAATCTAAAGCTAACATGTTCGGGGCTTTATAGCTGTAGCTAGTTATGTTTTAGTCAGGTTCTTTTTGCGTTGGGATTGTAGTGACATAATCCACGTGTTATTTTCCACGTTAATCATCCCATATGTTTATGTGTTCATAATTAAATATTAATTTTATTAATATATATGCAACTAGTTTTATAATTAAAGCAGCATATGCTTTACACAGTGTTTAATATTACAAATACTAATATGGTTTATGGTTATCCCAATTGAGTTTCTAAATTATAAATTGTTTAGCTTAAACCCGCACGCTTCATGTATGATTTGAGTAGGAGTTTCACTATCTTTTTATTTAGCAAAGTTAATGTTTAATTTTCTTAAATGTATGACAACATTTATAATAAAATATGATTTCCAGTTATATTTGTGTAGGTTAACTACCCATGATATATAAAGCTTGTTTAGATGCCCTTACATGTTTATTTTCTTTTGCAAAGATAAAGCTCAACATGCTAATAAATTATGTGAGATCATTTACAAAATAAAAATACGATTAGCTCAACTCAATTTTTATTTAATATGATTTCTCTAATCTAAACTAATAACTTTTTCATGGTTTTAATTTGATACTAAAATAAATCATGCTTGTAGTCGACTCTTTTCTTTTATAATAATTATTGGTATTTCTAACACACTCCGCACTAAGTTGTCATCCTATCATGATGTCAAAAACACTGAAAAAAGAATCTACACTTGACAGCTCTAAAATTAACACTATAGAATATATCCGCAAGCACATAAATAATGCTTCTGCTGTAGCATTTCACACTATGAGATTTTCGAGTATTATTGATTTATTTTTATCTAAATAAAAAACTTTTATTTATGTATACTTAAGTCTAAAGGGATAGAAAAGGAATTTGAAGACTACAACTATAAATATGCAAACCTAGGATAACCAACCACTCTAATGTTTTAGTAGGGTTAAGTCAAGATAAATAATAAATATAAAGATAAATGCACAATATAAATTGCATTCCAGAGATAGAAAATAGAGACTCAACTAATGTAGTCAGGCAGATCTTGAGACAATAAGTCTACAGATCATGTCAATATACATATTCATATCTATGGTATAATTAACTCAGAAAACATTATATGGAGCATCAACTAAAAAAAAATTTAAGACATAACTATTACCTCCACCGTGACTGCACTCTACTAATCCTATGTATGGGGGATGGACTATGGAGCACTCAACAGACCTGCCACGCCTCTAATCAACCATGCGACCCGACACATCGGGGAGCATCCGCGAGATACACATAATATGTAAACACCATGCTTACATAATATGCACGATCTAACCCACTCGAGTATTAAATTAGCTGCTTTACGATCATATGAATATAATCATCATCAACCATAACTATATCAAATATGCAACTAGAGCAAACTAAGAATATAATAAGTAGCAACATAATAATGAAATAGAACAAAGTCATAATGAGATACAAGACAAATTACCGATCTCCAAACGAACAGATCTGGAATCCCGAGCAAATCGTCCAACTCTAACTTTGCTAGTAGCCTAAACTAAAAACTTGAAGAACTAGAGCTCTAATTCTAATCTCTGGAAACCCTAGTTTCTGGTCTACTCTTGATAAATAAATTGCAGGCTAACCCTAATTGCTTCTGGAGGGTACAGGGCCATATTTATAGCCCCATGGAAGAAACAACGATTGTTTGATCAATCCGAATTTACGTAGGGTTGAGATTGATCCTCAAAGGCGGTAGAAGGAGCTGACGAAGGATGACAGGCAAGGCCCACCATAGGGGGGCCGGACGACATTGATGGTGGGGCCGACTGGCCCTGCGTCTCTGCTGCTCGGGCTCCGCTTCATTCTGGTGTTTTCAGAAACCTTCCTGAGTCGGATGCATGGTATTTCGTCGCTGTTAAGTTTCGTCCTTTTAGCATTTAAATCCTCCTAATTATCTTTTTCTGGAATTACCGTGCAGAAAACATAAAATCACCAAAACTCATGGAAATTATCAGTTAAAACCCCTATCTTTCTATTGGTGACCTCTTTTATGCATTTAGTTGACGGTTTGTGATGAACGTTAATTACCTTCAACAATAATACAAAAATTCTTAATAGTTATTTCTTTTTAATGATAGCCCTATTATCAGTGTTTCTTGTGATCTTGTGACCTTAGCAACTAGCATCGTTCTATTTTAGCATGCTTTTTACTATGACTAGTGCGCTGTTTTTAGTTATTCATTGTTTGTTACTTGTATGTTTGCTTATGCATGGTGATTGCTACATGTAGAATGAGGACTGTTTGTGAACATCGAAGATCGGAAGGTGATGGCCAGAAGCAAACTATGGAGTTTTAGCAAGTGTATAAGGCAAATATAGCATGGTACTATTCTTATTACCTACTCACTTTTAATCACTTCATATGCATGTGTCTTCTTGTTGTCCATAAGGATATCCTAGCTATTTGATATCTTGTACCTTGAGTCCCATGAGAGATTGTATTTAGGTAGTATTTTGCTAGTGCTCAAGATAAATAACCATGATCTGTAACTTGATTAATGGTATATGAAATAAATATTAAAATATGTTTTTAGCAACTTAGTTAAAGAGTGCTGGAGCATTGGGTTCATATGATGCTCTAGTCTATCTTCCTAAGGACTTATCTATAAGTGGATTTTCTTAGGACTTGCAGTACATCTAGGGTGCTATATGACTTTGGCTTTCGTAAGTATGGAAACATTTTCTATCTTGTTAGTAGTTACCAAAAGACGCAAGTGGGGTATGCCGAGATGGATATAGGACAGCCTCTGTTCTTATGTATATAGTTGTAATGGAGTGTGCCGTTTAAAATGGGTTTCTATAACTGCTTGCCACAGAAACCTAGCAGCCCTAACTTAACTTATTAGACGATCCTCTAAAAGGCTTCATAGTGAGACCGTACTGCACACCTCGGCAGTGTGATTTGGGAGTAATTAACCCAAGCATATGGGAATCACGGCTCATGGATAAAGTTGTACATACTCTATAGAGTTAATAAAATTGATATATCAGTTGTACTCATGGTCACGAGTAGCCTGGACTCTTTACTGAATAGAGGATCACTGTTGATAATTATGATATTAATAATGATACTTGATGATTATTATATTTGCTATACATTATTATTGTTTACATCATCATGTGGTTATCTAGGGTTTAATTTGAATTTATTGCTACTTGATTGCTAAAATTATGAATCTCTAAAAGCTAATCGCCGTAAATCAGTATCAACATTTTAAGCCTCATGAATCTCATGTTATATTTGCTGAGTACGATATGTGCTAAGATGAACTACCCTTCCATGTTACTCTGATGTAAGTATTAATATAGTTATGTATATGTTGTTTTATAGTATTGTTTTCTGATACTATTCACTCTGCGGTTGTATGTGTGGACTTTCTGCACACACATATGACATATCTAATTTTATCTTTAAAACTAGGTGTTATATAAAATGAGCTGAGCAGATCTCTTTGATGCCGGAATTTTTAATTTGTTGCTTTGCAAGGCTTGATGCTGTCTTTGGTCAACTAAAAATATTGGAAGGTATTTTATTTGTTTTCTTAGACATTGCTATTTTTTTGTGTGTAAAGCCTGTAACGTCCCGCCTCCTCGAGGTCAGGCCCGTTTATATCTGACTGCTGTAATAGGATCAATACTGCCCTCACAGACCAACACTGGTCTTTTCTGCGCACTTTGCCCTCACTCGTGCGCACCCGGGAAGAATTTTCCGATCGGTCACCCATCTCTAAATTTCTCCAAGCCCAGCAAGCTTAACTTTAGAGTTCTTTAGAGATGAGCTTCCGAAAAAGAAGTTACAACTTATTGGTATGAGTATCATATTAATCCTATTAAGCCTTGGGCCGGGGTGTTACATCCTCACCCCTTAAGAGATCGACGTCCTCGTCGATCAACCCTAGGCCAGGAACCTCCTCTCTTGGCCATGTCCGTATGTCCAGTGCCACCGTATGTGCCATGCTGTGCGGCCACGACGGATCCACACCAGCCATGCGCACCATGCCTGCGTAACTGTGGCACACGCGCCTGTGAAACCGCGAGAGTCGGCTCTGATACCATTTGTAACATCCCGCCTCCTCGAGGCCAGACCCGCTTACATCTGACCTCTGTAATAGGACCAATACTGCCCTCACAGACCAACACCGATCTTTTCTGCGCACTTTTCCTCACTCGTGCGCACCCGAAAAGAATTTTCTGGTTGGTCACCCATCTCTAAATTTCTCCAAGCCAAGCACGCTTAACTTTATAGTTCTTTGGAGATGGGCTTCCAGAAAAAAGTTACAACTTATTGGTATGAGTATCATATTAATCCTATTAACTTTTGGGCCGGGGTGTTACATCCTCACCCCCTTAAGAGATCGACGTCCTCGTCGATCAACCCCAGGCAGGAACCTCCTCTCTTGGCCACGTCCGTGTGTCCAGTGCCAGCGTATGTGCCATGCTGTGCGACCACGATGGAGCCACACCAGCCATGCGCACCATTCCTGCGCAACTGCGACACACGCGCCTGTGAAACCGCGAGAGTCAACTCTGATACCATTTGTAACATCCCACCTTCTCGAGACCAGGTCTGCTTACATCTGACCGTTGTAATAGGACCAATACTGCCCTCACAGACCAACACCGGTCTTTTCTGCGCACTTTGTCCTCACTTGTGCGCACCCGGGAAGAATTTTCTGGTCGGTCACCCATCTCTAAATTTCTCCAAGCCAAGCACGTTTAACTTTAGAGTTCTTTAGAGATGGGCTTCCGGAAAAGAAGTTACAACTTATTGGTATGAATATCATATTAATCCCATTAAGCCCTGGGCGGGGGTGTTACAAAGCCACTGTTGTTTATGTGCACAGTGTGAATGTAAGTGGTGACAAGCGGTGTTAATTTAATTTTGCATCGAGTTTTATTAATTTGATACAAATTGAGTTTGCACTGGCGTAATCAGCCAAGGAAGGTGAAACTTGCATTCTAACCTGTGATCCAATTCTAAATTATATAGATTGTATTGTCTTGCATTTCTTTCTGAATCCTAGGACAAAAGTAAAATAATTGACATCAATGGAAATTTGACTATAGTAATGAAAGCATTTTGAGCTTTTACGTAATGCGACCCAGATGGGCATATATCACATATATACTGCATTGAATGTAACTTGTACAAGCAAAACCAATAATAGACCCTGTACACAGTGTGATTTACAAAATAAGATTAGTGGGAGGAGCTGGATTAGCCACCCAACGATGACTCTTATTAGCATACATGCCAGAAACAAACACAATGAGGAAACAAAATTCCTGCAGAAACCAAAGGCCACAAGAACAAATGAGATGATACAATCTCCATGGCCCATCGGCGCGCTGTTTGTCCGCTCGGCCATCAAACGATGTCATCACCGACGGGTACCACCGCTGTCACTGACATCGCTGGCATGGGCGTCGCGACCAGACGCTGCGGTAGCTGTGCTGTTCCGGCGCTTGACTCTGTCGTTGTGCCACCTGGTCCTGAGCTTGCCGGTGGTGGTGGGGCGGCGGCTCTGGGCTGTGCCGGTTCGTCGTCCATGTCCTCATCCGTGGGTATCTTTACTAGAGCTCCGGTGTCCCCAACCGTGGTTGGCTCGGACCTCTGCATCTTCTCCGGCATGGTCTCCATCCCCATGTAGGACAGGAGGAGCGAGACGTAGGAGAGGTACTCGCCGCCCTTGCCCAAGCTCTTGGCGTGCAGGTACCCACGGCACCGGCCGGCGGAGAAGCAGAGCATCTCCACCCATACTCCCTGGATCACGGCCCACATCTTGTCATCCGCGTGCTCCTTGCCTCGAATCATTAGCATGAGGTCCTCGAGCTTCTCCTCCTCTTCCACCTGGTCGATGACCTTCTCAGCCTTCTCGGAGAGCTCCTTTACCGCGACCACCGTCTTGTCCACTTCCTTGATGAACTCCTTGACCGCGACAACCGTCTTGTCCACTTCATTGATGAACTCCTCTGCCTTCTCGGAGAACTTCTTGACCGCGACCACCGTCTTGTCCACATCCTCGATGAAGTCGTCTGCCTTCTCCTTGGCAGATCCCAAGCGGACGGTGATCTTCTCCTCCTCCTTCGTTTGCTTCTTCTCCTCGCTGATGAACGCCTCTGCCTCGCTGATGAACTTCTCTGCATGGCTGATGAACACCACTGGCATCTCCTTGGGATTCTTCTTGCCACCCTCCCTGAGATGGTCTTCTTTCTTCTTGTTATCGACGTCGATGATGAATTGGTCTGCCATCTCCTTGGCAGAACTCACGACCGCCCTTAACTTCTTCTTCTCCTTCCTCGCCTTGTGGTCACTGCTCGCCTCCAGCTCTTTATTGATGAACTCCTGTTTCTTCTCCTCAGCAAACTCCATGAGCTCATGAGCGACCGCCCAGGCCTTGTGAATAAGATCTTCCGAGCCAGGACCCATGGTGCTCTTCACCTTCTGGATCACCTTCCGCACCATCTCGTTCTTGGCCCGTGGCGGAGGTGCTTTCTTCTCCGTTGGCTCGAGCTCTACCACGCAATCATCCTCCTGCGGCGGCTTGAGCATTTTCCTTAGGTCGTGGTAGGTTGCCTCGAATAGCCTGCGCCTGGCACCGGGGATCAGCATCTCCGGCTCCACGAACAGCAGGTACGCCATGTAGTTGGACACCATCCTGCTGTGGCGGGTGGCGTCGTGGCCGGTGTCCACGTGGTCGAAGTAGCAGAACTCCGTGGCGAGGTGCCAGAGCAGGACGCTCTCGTCGAACGGCATCCGCAGGCTCTCCTCGATGGCACCGCTCCGGCTCCGGCCGTGGCATCCCTCCCTCTGTAGTGTCCGCTGGCCGCGGCTGTCGTTGAACCGCCGGTAGGCTCCCACGGCAGAAATGCAAGTCCTCCCCGTCCATGCGCCGGTGATGCGGTCACGAGCTGGTTCATCCATAGTTCTGATGTAATCCTTCCACCCGGTGGCGACGTGGTCGTAGACGAGCCTGGTGACGCCGAGGGACGGCGCGGGCCCCGCCGTGTGCCAGAGCCGGTCCAGCTCCGGCTTGGCACCCACCAGGCTCGCGAGCGCCCAAAACCACCGGTGCTTCTCATTGCGGGCGAGGTAGCCGAAGAGGTTGTACTGGGCGAGCTGGTCGTCGGGCCGCGGCAGGCCCGACCCCAGCACCAGGCACGCCGAGACGAACTCCAGCGCGGCGGTGCAGCAGAGCAGCACGTAGGTGACGACGACGTCGGCGCGGTCGTACACGCCGCGGTGGCTCCTCTGGAACAGCCCGATGTCCACAAACGTCAGCAGCACGACGGCCGTGCGCAGCAGGCCGCCGAAGCTGGCCTTGTGCTTGGTGTAGAGGCGGTCGAACGCCTTGGAGAGCGATGAGTGCACCAGGCCGTGCACGTCGGCCCTCGCCGTGTGCGGCGCCACGAGCCGCAGGTTCCGGAGCCGGATGGAGTAGGGATGGCCGAGGTCCACGAAGAGGTGGTACGGCTCGTCGGCCACCTCGTCCTCGCAGAGGTCCACGTTCTTGGGCCCCTGCTCGGCGACGGAGGCGGCTGCGGCCTGCACGTACTCCTCCTGCGAGTAGATTTCCTTCTGCTGCCCGTCGTCTTCGTCGAGGGTCCGGTCCAGCCGTGGGTCGGAGGAGTTCATGATGCTCGCCACCGTCGCGTTCTTGAGCGCCCATGGCTTCTCCAGGCACTTGAGGATGCCGGGGACGAAGAGCAGGATCGCTGCTCGCAGCAGGATCGTGTCGCCTGACCACCATGACTTGCGGAAAACGTAGATGGCCACGGTGATCTGGAACATGCACATAAATGTTTGAAAGCCATATACTCTCTCCATCCCAAAGAGTGTCACTATTGGCTTCAGTTAAACTTTCTTAAGTTTGACTTATTCATAAAAAAATATTAGGAATATTTGTATATTCAAACAAGTTTATATAAAAAGTTTAAATTGTTTGACTTCTTATTAGAAAAAAAGTGAGAGTGACACTCTTTGTGGTACTGAGGAAGTATCAACTATCAATTAGCCTTTTTTTTTTCTTTTCCATATTTTCTAATGAAGTATGCACATAGCTTGACGTTCAGAATTAATATATTTGGTCCACTTATATTCTAAAACGTTTATATTGTACTTGGTGCAGACTTATACATATCAAGGTCACTTTACTATATTTGACTAATAATTTAGTCAACAGTTTTTAACTATTATAATACAAACTTAATATAGTAAATTCTGTAATCAAATTTAATAATATCCTATAATCATAAATAATATATTACATTTAAAAAGGAAATTAACAGTTAAAATTTAATTTGGTAGACTGTATCATGTCAAATTATGCAAGTGGACCAGATAGAGTACCATATAAATGTGTTATTCATGGGGTCTTATTTGAAATGAGGTGACCTTTGACATAGGCAAATATGCCAATGTGGGTTATATAGATTTTCTCAACTTGTTCCTTTTCTTTTTTCCTTTTCCTTTTCTAGTAATGCATGCATGTAACTTAGGATATTCAAACTTAATATTTGATAAAGACTTCTCCTTTTGCTATTCGGGGCTACAGAAGTGGCTACAGAATAAGTTATTCTATAGCCACCTTTATTTACGATAATGCTTATACTAATTTATGATAATGTAAATACATACTTACGATAGTTGAGTTACTATAACATATGGGGTTATTTACGACAATAATTATAGTAAACCACTTAGAAAGAAGTTACTTGTAATCTCATAAATCAGCATTGTAATTATCGTAAGTCAAAAGTAGCTACTGAGAATAAGTTAATTCATAGCCAGCTTCAGAGTAGTAGTTCTCTCTCTCTCTCTCTCCCTATATATATATATATATATATATATATATATATATATATATATATGTGTGTGTGTGTGTGTGTGTGTTTCTACTTCCGGTAGTAGTTACTCCCATCTTCAAAACAACATATTGTGTATGTGTTTATACTTGTTTATCACTTTAAGTATATTTATATACTCATACTAAGATACTTCAAATCTTTCTACGCGTAAAATTTTTAAAGGAACCTATACTTTTTAATATATTACGAAAATACCACTTACTGTAGTATATAAAATAAGTATAACCACATACTCTATATATGCATGCATACTTGATATATATACTACCATAGATGGTCTAGTATGATCTTATACTTCGTATACATATACTTTGTTTGGTCATATACACCTTAAATCTAGAGATATTAACATAGGAGTAACTATTCCCTGGGAGTAGGATGAAATTTCCCTATATATATATATATATATATAGACCCCCCCCCATGAGTGGCTAGCAGCACTCCAAAATACCTCTATTTACCTACTAGATATATACATACATACTGCTATTTTGAGTAAAGTGTACTAATTTCACTGAAGGACAAATATATATGACTAAAATAGTAAAAATTTAAATAAAAGATAACAAATTGTAACAACTATGTTAAAAGTTAAAAACTGAAACATTGATTCATCCATATCACAAAAAGGATGCAAGAGGAAATTATATAACTTAAGATCAAGTTTCAACTAAATGCATGTCATGCTAGAAAAAAGATAAATCCTAGAAATGCTAACTAGAGGTCCCAATTGAACCTCAGTTAACAATGACTATAATGCTTATGTCTTTTTAAGATTATGGTCCGTGCCGAGCAAGGGTTGATAGACTAGTTAATATTAATCAAAATATAATTTGAGCGACCATATCATGTCAAATAATGCAAGTGGACGGGATAGAGTACCATATAAATGTGTTACTCATGGGTTCTTATTTGAAATGGCGTGACCTTAGACATGGGCAAATGTGGATTATACATACTTTCTCCATATGCTCCTTTCTTTTTCCTTTTCCCTTTTTTAATAACTAGCAAATATGCCCGTGCGTTGCAACGGGAAAAGAAAAACTATTGATCGAAATAAAGGACAAAAATTTTATATGTCTATTTATATTTTACCATTTTCAAAAATTTTAATGATGATACTTTATTTTATGATGGCTAAGAAATTCTTATTAAAGTTAATATTGTTAACAATATGGCAATGCCCTATTAAGTCTGTAACAATAAAATACTCTTATTGTTTCAAATTATAGGTTGTTCGACTTTTTAGATACGCAGCTTTTACTATGCTTCTCCATATATGTTTTGTCTAAATAAATAGTACAAAGTATATACATATCTTGAAAAGTCATAATGATTTATAATTTAGAATGGAGGGAGTATAACCTTTGATTCTTTAATACTTATAGTGTATTACTATGCATTGAAATTATAGTGTATTACTATGCATTGAAATTTAAAGAGATTTTTTCCACAATTAACTTACCACCGTTGTTTTAGCAGATCTTTGCTCTAAGATGATGCGTGTCCTAATGATGTTTTTTTGTATCAACATATTTTATATTGGAGTTGCTGTATCAATCTGGTCGTATAGACCCTAGATGAATAACTGCTTGAGTTTTTTTGGAACAATTTGAGTTTTTATAATTGAAAAATAGAAAAGTCCATCGGTTGGCCTCCGGCCATTTTTCCAGTTTATTTTTTCTTCCTTATGCATCGGACAAGGTACACACGATATATAGATAATCAATCACCAAATCAAATCACCTCATAATTAAATCAAACAAGAAGATGTATGTTCGGACTACAAACATACTTCGTACTTGAGTCTGGCTCCTGAGCAAGCGAGATAGAGAGGACTCTGGCCGTTTGGGATTCCGGTTGATTTTGATATTTGTACCGAGTCGATTTCTTAGTTGGACGAAAGATTTCGTGGCAGAATGGTCATAAAGACTTCAATTTTACACATTGCCCATGATAGTAGCACATGCCTTCAATGATTCAATTAAAATTACAATAGTTTTATGGGTTCGATCAGTGTTATATTAAGTATTTGTGGTTTCAAAATTGATCTAATTAAAAAGTATTTGTAGTTTGCAAAATGGCCAAGTAAAGTAGCATTTATGATTCAAAAAAAACCTAATGAAAATAGTGTTACGATTCAAAAAATAACTAATTAAAATAGTATTTGTCCTTTGGGGAAAGATCCATTAAATAAAACAATATAGTTTGTTCGGAGCATAAGATCCATTAAAATAATTAGTTCGTTCCGAGCATGTTTTCAACATAAAAGGTATTTACGGTTTGGATTAGTTTGTAATTAAATGTAGTTCTTGTAGAAAGAGAAGCAATGCAACTTGCGTTGAAGAGGGATCAAACTGCTTGGAAGAAAAGCATGCATCATGGTCTCGTGGAGGCCCAGCGTGGAGTCGATTGGCTCCCTCTGCGGACACGGAGATGTCATCGGATACTGAATAGGAGTAATGTTTAGTATCTAGGGTACTAATTAGCGTAGTTCTATATATAAATCCTGCACAAACACGTTTGTGTTATGGCTTGTATTTTACATGTACTTACGTGTACAACATGAGCATGCAATCAATTATGATATGGACACATAGTCAGTTCATGTGCCGTGTCTGAAGAGGAATTTGATTGGATTGGATTGTGCGTCAGCGAAACCTATTGGAGTATGAACTATGAACCAACGATATTATGGAATTGGACTCCACCTCGATCAACAGGAGGTGCAAACTATTCTAATTCATATGAGCATGGATCATCATATAAATCTAGACAGTTAAAGGAGGTGGACCAAAAAATAGATGGACAAAAAAAATGGATGGACGAAAAAAGATGGACTGAAATTTTGCCTCTTTATTATTAGGTGGTAGAGATATACGTGCATGTAACTTAGGATCGGATATTAAAACTTAATATTTGATAACGACTGTTCGTTTTTCCCTGGCCACCCTCTTGGCACTATATATACAGTAGCTAGCAGCACTCCAAAATACCTTTATTTACCCACTCGATATGTATACTCCAATTTTGAGTGAAGTACTAATTCGATGAAAGGCAAAAGGTTCCCAATTTTGAGCTGCCCACAGTCCACACAATATACAGATGGTCATGAATGTGTATGTAACATGGCTGCTGCACCGCACTAGCTGCACTCACCTGAGACACCGCAACCAAAAGGTACCGTCTCCAGTTCTCGTTGTCCTCGATGCTGTAGGCCGTAATGCCGTCCTGGCCGCCGAGGTGCAGCAGCAGGATGGGCGCCCACAGCGTGTCGATGTGGGCGCTGGCGGGGTGCGTGGCCAGCACCTCCTCCTTGTGCCGGTTGAAGAGGGTGGCCAGCGCGTAGATTGACACGACGTCGCCGCCCTGGTAGGCCAGCCAGATGAGCGCCCTGAACCAGTGTGGGACGCGGAGCTTGCGGACGACGGTTGCCGCGAAGAGGAAGTACTGGAAGACGAGGCTGGCCAGGACCAGCAGCCGCAGCTGCCAGTCCTCCCACCATTTCTCGGCTGCTGCGAAGCTCATGGCCCGATGGCGCTGGCCTCTCAAACTCTAGCTAATTCTGGGCTGCTGCGCTTCTGCTTGCAGTTGCAGGGGACATTGGTCGGTCGGTCGATCCTCTATATATACTACGGGCCGGCTACCAGCTGAACTGCTGCTTCTCCAACACTCTCAGGGCTAGCTACCTGCCGTGCATGTTGTGCTCATCGGTCCATGTCGCTCTTTTGTAAGATACACATGTCTCTTTCTTGTTTTATAAGATTTGCTTTTTTTGCTCATCAGTCCATGTCGCTCTTTTTTATACAAAGAAGCTTAACAAGGCTCCGATACACCACGAGGTTTTCATCCCAGCCTGGATCATTGTATATATTATATAGAAGGGGTTGCTGATTTCTTAGGTGGATCGATCTATGATCTATTATTGGTTCGTAAATGCTTGTGCCAAATCACATTATGGACGCTAGGATCTGTACTACAGAAGCTTCTAGTTAAGTACTTCCTCTGTCCCTAAAAGAAGTGATTTCTAGAGTTGACCTAAGTCATTTTTTTAAACTTTGACCGAATTTCTAGAAAAATGCATTAAGATTTATGTTATCAAATTAGTATCATTAGATTTACCATAGAAGATATTTTCATAATATGCTCAACTTATGTCATAAATGTTGTTATTTTTCTCTATAAAGTTGGTCAAAGTCAAAAAAGTTTGACTGACACGGTTTCTAGGGATCACTCCTTTCAGGGACGGAAGTAGTACAATTCTGAGTAATTAAATGAAAATGATGATTATGATGGCAAACAAAATAACCAACAGGAGGCTTTACTAATACAAAAAGAACTCTATTTCCATGTTCATAGCTTTCGCACAAAGGGATTGCCACACTTCACAAGTAATTCTACCCCAGCTGGCTCAACGGAATATATTCTTAAAAGAAATGCTTTACAGAAGAATGTCGAAATCTTTGTCCTGATTGTGGGATCAGATGCATTTATCCACGTCATTGAATGGGAAACCACATCATCATTTTATCTTTCTTTCGAACATGAAAGAGAGCCGTCGATCATATTATTACGTACTTAAAAAGAAACAACAAAATGCGTGCGTCCCCAACGGTTGTCCTGCGCGCGAGGGGGACCATCACCCAATCAGGAAGAACGAAAAACACAAAACTGACCGTGATAGGGAGGCAGCAAGAGCTTAGCCCACATGTTTCTCAAGAATTTTCCTTTGCATACTTATTACATACTTACTACTACCTCTGATTTCTTATTTTTAGTTGTTTTTAGGCTCCATGTAAGCCAGCGATTTGCATAGCTAGGCGGTTGTGGGGCTCAAAATTCTAGAAAAATAGAAATAAACAGGAAGAAGGTTGGTGGCCCCAAAAATCTAGTCGCCGCCGCGTCTCCATGGGGCGACGGGCGGCGCCGCCGTCGCCGCCGAAGACCGCTGCCTGCGATCCTCCGCTTTGCCTCCGCCTGAGCCAGCCCGAGAAGCCCGCCCGGAGGCGAGGATGGCAGTGACAGGGCTGGTTTCTTCTCCTTTCTTCATCTCTTCCATCGAGTTCCATCAGGCTGGCCGGGCATCGGGGGAGCTGCTCCTGCCTACTCGGCCTGGTCGCGGGGGCCGGGCACCGTCGTGGGGGAGCTGCTCCTGCCTACCCGACCTGGTCGCGGGGACCAGCCATCTGGGCGGCTTCGCCTGGCTGGTCTCCGATTCGGAGGTGTTAAGACGTCGGCGGGCGTCAGGCTAGCGTAGCCGGTGCCGAACTTCACGTCCGTCGCAGTGGTCGGCTGGGTCCCCGGTGGAGGCGGTGGTGCCTGGCTTGGGGCATGGGATCTCGATCCTGTGACCCTTGGGCTGGGTGCTGCGGAGCCAGAGCCGTCGCGTGACTGGGCATTGGCCGCTTTACTCGTGCAACGGTGCCGGCCGGCCTAGGCGTGTACGACGACGGCCACATCAAGACGGAGGCGATCATCAATGGCGTAATAGTTCGGAAATTTGTGGGCAATGGCAGTACTACCAAGTTTCAACGGCGGTGACGCTTGTGGGTGCCACTTTACTTGTTGGAGGCATCGTCTAGTCCTTCATGAGGGTCTCTCTGGGTGAAAACTCATCTGCAGTTCTCTGTTGGGGCGATGATGGCGTCTGCGGATGTCATTTTTCTTCTTGGAGACGTCGCTCTTGGAAGATCCCTTAGGTTGTCGGCTTTGGTGCTGACAACGATGGTGGCTCCCTTGCATATACACCAGGTGCTTCATGCTGTTGCCAGGATACAACATCCGGTGTCTTCAATGGTGATCGATGTCCAACGATCTTTCAGTACACTTATTAGGTTTGGAGATGTGTTTTGGTGGCATTGTCTCGATGTTGGTAGTTATATTCTTGTGAAGTTGACATTACGGAGCAAGTCGGTTGTTTGCGTAGGGACTACTCGAGTTCCTTGTTGAGGAGTATCACTACTATAGTTTTTTTTAACAAAGTGGCGGTCAAATCTTATTAATCGTGACGGTTTTTTTAACCGTCACCAAGCATAGGTCACGGTTAATCAACGATTAACCGTGGACCGCCACGGTTAATCGATTTACCGTGGCGGTTGTTTTAGGCCAACCCCCATGGTTAATCGCATTTACCATGGCGGTTTTCTTAAAACAACCGCCACGGTTAATTCAGTCCAGAAAACCAAAAACCCAAAAAATATTGCAACTTTGAGGAATCGAACCCACAAGGCCACAACCTCACACACAAGACTTGCATATCCTACCACTACACCACTCACTCTTTCATGTCTATATATAATACGCTACCTTTTTATATCAATATTTTATAATTTTATGTTACAAATTTTAGCTACTAAATGAATTCAAATGGAAAAACTTTTAACTACAAAGTTTTAAATCTTGTCAAGTACTACAACTTTGGTATAGAATATATCTCCATCGGATGTAGTTTGAAAAATTCAAAAAAAATTGAGTTTAAAGATATGTGAAGTTCAACACATATTTGAATCTCTAAAATACTTTAAATCAAAAACTTGTCAATATCATAGATGTAGCTCAGATCGGTCACTATAACTTTGGTATTAACTATGTGAACATTTGGGATCATTTAGGAAATCAAAATTTTAAATTTCAAAACCTATAACTTTCAAATACATATTTGGGACTTTAAACATCTTCAAATTAAAAACTTTTCAATACAAAATTGTAGATTCTATTGAATACTATAACTTTTGTATAGACCATGTCAACATTTGAGATCATTTGATAATTTTAAATTTTAAATTTCAAAATCTGCACACTTATAACAATATTTTGGGACCCTAAACAGTTTCAATTCAAAAAAAATTTAACTACAAAGTTGTAGATCTCGTCGAGAGCTACAATTTTGATATAAAATTTGTCCTTATCCGATTTCATATGAGAAAGTTATGAATTTTTTTCTATTTGTAACAATTAACCGTGGCAGTTGCTTTAAACACAACCGCCACGGTTAATCTCGATTTACCGTGGCGGTTGCTTTTAAGACAACCGCCACGGTTAATTGATTTACCGTGGTGGTTATTATTGACCGCCACGGTAAAAAAAAAAGCTGCCCGCCACAGTAAATCAAAGTATTTTACGTGGCGTTAGATTTTGTGACCGCCATGGTTAATAAAAAAGCACCGCCTCGCAAAATCATTTCTGTACTAGTGTATTTTCCTTTTGTTAGTTTCTTTTGTATTAATTTTTTCAGTTGTAATAATTGGACCTGATGTATTCTTGAAAGAGGATGACTGAAGCCAGAAATACAATTTCCTTTATTAAAAAAAACTAGTCGCCGCTACCTCCACTTCCTTCAGCTGCCGAAGCGATCCGCTGAGGGTCGTGCAACGAGTGAGGAAGGCAGCAGTGAGGCCATGTCCGGTTCATGGTCGCTTGGCCAGCAGCGAGGATAGTTGGCACTTGGCAGCGACGGCTACGCGGCGAGGTGGCGGCTGTGCTCTGTGAAGGCTGGCACGACGCAACCGACGCGGAAGCGAGTGCTAGTCGCAGAGCTGCAGAAGCCCGAGCGCGGAGCGCGCTGCGGCTTGTAAATTGTAATACGCTATGGCATGATGTGATGGCCGGCGGCTAATTCTTTTCGCCCCACGCGCACGGTCGATTTGGTGCGCCCTTCATCGGATCTGGTGGGCTCTCACAGTCACAGGGCAGGAGGTGGGAGCGCATGTAGCAGGCGGTGTGGGCTGGTTATGGCGGGCTCTACGGCGGCTGGGCTACCGACCTACCGTGGTGCTCTGGCGGCTGGGCTATATGGTGCTTTTGTGGCCTCTTGCGGTGGTTCCCCTCCATTGCTCCTTTATTTGGGCTCAGATGTTTTTTTTCCTGATGTGGATGGATCTGTGCTCTAGTGGCACTATCGGTGTGCAGAATTGTTCAGTGGTGGCCATGGTCGATGTGCACTGTGCAGTCTTAACACTAGATCATGCTGGTCGTTGGCATGCTATCGTTGGGAGTGGTTGGGTGCTAGGCAATGGGCTGATGACGACATCTTTGGAGTCATATTTCTCCCTTTGTAGATCTTGTACCAATCTTTGCAGAAGGTTAGAGTTGAACAATTCACTACTACAAAAACAATGCTTCTTTTTTTTAGAGTGACTCTATATTGAACTGCTTCTACATATGGTGGCCAAACGAAATGTTTCTATAAATCTACTTGTAGTGACAGCGGGTAATATGAGTCGTCCCTACAAATATTCTGATTAGGGGTATAAATCGGATTTGTATAGGGTCCCTCAAACTAGAGCCGGCTCCCTTACAATTAGATACTGAATAGTAAAAAAATAATGTACTAAAATTTAAATTTTTTAAAACAATCTTAGATGAGAAAATGAACAGAATAAAAGTTATAGATCTCAAAAAGTTATGCAACTTTGCTATTTAAATAATTTTTATATAAAATCATTTTATGTTTCAAAATTTAGTTTGAACTTCAACTTTAATTTATTTATCATATTTTCATATGACTTTGGTTTATCAATTGAAAATTTTAATTTAAAAAATAATAACTTCAAATAATATTTTAAAGAATCAAATAATTTTAGCTAAAAAAGTCATAAACATAAAAGATATAGAAATCATCAAAATGTACAACTTCTATTTTGATCATTTCTTCATTTGATAAAATGATATTGATATTGTTCATAAAATTTACATGTCTCTTATACGTTATGAAACTAGGTGAGAGATATGTATAATTTGTGAATAATGTTAATATCACTTTGTTGGATGAAAAAAATGGCCAAAATAAAAGTCATCGATCTTGAGTTGTACACATAAATTTTTTTTCCTTTTCTCTAGCATCACTTTTGTAACCAAGTCAATTTTGTAATGCATATTCCAGACCTTAAAGGAATTCAAATGAAAAAAGATTGAAGTAGAAAGTTTTAGATTTTTTGAGTACTATGTATTTGTTTTTAGGTTGTTTCTTCATCCAAGATCATTTTGAAAAAAATCATAAAAGACAGATATTGATTTTCTAAAAAAACTGATTTTTTCTTGGCTGTCTTCAATAGCACTCAAAGAATGGTGTTTTCTTGGCGGTTCACAGTAGCATTCTAGAGAAGTTGCATATTTTCTTGGAGACCTAGTAGAACCGCCGAGGGTACAATTACTTTGGTAGTTGGATTTTGGCACTTAAGGAAATGTTGGACCTAAAGGAATTTATATTTTGGTGTAGTGTTGGAAGGTTATAATAAAATAAAGAAAACACATGGTAAAATGCATTTCAATTGTCTGAACACCGCAAAACATCACATGTATACTACATAAATACCCCGAAATATATCTAAAATGTCACCTATATAGTAGGTGAACATAAGAAAAATATATCATAGAACATCATTTAGTATATACTACGTAAATATCACAAAATATTGTAAATAATATCACTTCGTATGTGCATGTGCTCACTCTAAAAATACCAAAAATAGTTACATTACTATGAAAACATGAAAGGAAAATAAAGAATAATAAAATATATAATAAAACAAAAAATAAACGACATCCCGAGTAACACCGTACTCCCTCCGTCCCAAAATAGATGACGTTTCGCCTCCCGAAAAAAAATAGATGCCGACAATTTTTATAAATAATATATATCATCGATTAGTATCATAATTAGTATTATCAGAAAGATCTTTAGATCTAGTTTTTTAATAAATTTATCTAGAGATATAAATATTATACGTATTTTATGTAAATTGAGTCAAACTTATAGACAAACACCCAAAACGTCATCTATTTTGGTACGGAAGGAGTAACTGATATGGACGGGGGAAATATTTTGGAACCAAAATTCGGACGCCTATTGTGAGAGACCGACCGTGACTGAACACGCCGACCAAAAAAAAGGAAAGAAAGGAGACCTGTCGGACACTGACGGAAAAGGAAACGGTGGCTTCCTTCTTTCAACACAGGCGTCCGCTCGCTCCTCGTATCCCATAAAAGAAAATGGCGTCCGTTCTCCGTTGCAACACATCAAAACCCTAATCCCTGGACCTTGCGCCGCCCCAAAACAAATCCAAATTAAACCCAGATCACCGTCTCGTCTGCCACCCGCCGCCGCCGGCCACTCGCCATGCCGGACCCCATAGCAGCCGCCTCTGGATTCGCCGGCTTTCCTGCGTGGGTTCTCCTCGGCCCGTTTGCATCTTTCGGCGAACGCAGGAACCACACCACTGCTTACAGCCGGACGAGTCTCAACCGCCCCGTGGAGGTGTCTTTCGAGCTCGTCGATCCGCCGAAAGTCTCCCGCTGGTTCGTCCACCGCACCGGCCGGAAGAAGAGTCGCGGCTTCCATGGGCCGCCGTACATCCTCAGCTCCTCCGGCTCCTTCGTGGTGCTGCGCATGTCCCTCTATCGCCAGGATGAACGCATCCTCGATTACTTCGTGTACAACGCCGGCGGGCCCGGTAAGCCGCCGTCGCTCGACCTAATCCCAGGGCCATGTCCGACGGTCAACTTACGCATCAAACTGATTGGAATCGTGCCCTACAACGACGGCGGCGAGCACTACTCCGTCATCTTCCCTGTCCCGAGCTTCAAGAAGAAGAATGACCCCTCCCCCATGTACGAGATCCTCGTCTTCTCGTCAGCGGACCAGTCGTGGAGCACCAAATTCGCCCGTGTCGACTCACGCACAACAACATACCGTGAGGCGGTTGTGCATCAGCCGTGCAAGGCTATCGCAGTGGGACGAGGCTCAATGGCATGGATTGATCTATGGCGAGGTGTTCTTCTGTGCGACGGACTCGACGGGGACGACCCAGTGCTGCGGCTGATCGAATGGCCTGTTCCGCGGCCTTGTAGGAGCACAATGGATCTGTATTCCGGCGAGGGAAGCCGGGATGCGACACTGAGCGCCGGCGATGGTGACGGCGGCGGCATAATTCGATTTGTTGAGATCAAGTTTCATTACAGTGGTTGTTGCCATAGGGATGCCGTCGCCGTTCCCATTGGATGGACAGCCACCATGTGGAAGATGAGGCGGGGTGCAAAGGAACGCTGGGAAATGTGTTTCGAGGTTGACATTGCTAAAATCTTGAGAGGACAGAGTTTACGGCTAAATCGCAATTCAAGTTCTTCTGATCTACTGCGGAAGGTGTGGGACATGAAATCGAACAAGCTAGACTTGAACAAGGTGTCCAGTGCTCCGCCATTGCTAAGCTTGACCGACGAGGATGTAGTTTACTTCATGATGGATCTTTTCTCAAACGAAGCATTGGGGATCGCTGTTAACACGAGGAAGAAGAAGCTGGAAGCTGTTGAGCAGACACCTTTTGAGTCGCCTTGCTCCCCATGTTCCTTCTTCAGCAGGTTACTTGATGCTGCTAGTTCAAGGACTGATGACACGGCAGCCAATCAATCGGATGAGTGCGACGATAGGGATAACGTGGACTGCTTGGTGACCCATCTTCAGGCTGCTCTAGATGAGCTCAAGGATATTGAGGAACACTTGAAACTTAGGAAGCCTTGGTACAATGGAATTGAACCGCTCTGTTCTGATGGTTCATCATCGTCCTCTTTACATGATCTGATTGAAGCAGTGGCACCTAATTTTTCTATTAATGCGCACAACAATTCTACGCCTGATGCTGTCGATTTACTGGTTGAGTGCTTCCGAGAATTAGGAGACCTCAAGTCACAGATACTAGCACCTGTTGAAGAAATGAAGAACAAAGTCAGCCTTGCCCTTGTCGCGTTAGACACGCTGCAAAATGGCCACTTGAGTAACGATGGAAAGGGTGCAGATGCTGAACATGGTTTTGAATAGTTGGGGTATGTATAGCGCTACTGTTGCTGCTGAAGAGAGGCCCCACGCCCCACGCTAAGCTTTTGCTCTTTTTGCTGCTATGTGAGCTACGACCATTAAATCGCGCTTTAGCTTTAAAAATAGCATGGCTATCTCCTTGGATAGATAAACGGCAGCAGCTGAACAACTCCGCACTGTAGCTTCCAGAACCAGAATACAGACCAACCTCCAACAGCTGGAGGTTGCAAAGCGTATTCAACTGGCTCTTTTGTTTGGGTACTTTCTACCCTTCGATTATTTGTGAACGATGTGACTATCATTTTGAATCAATAAAGTTTACCAAAAGGCTTGCTCTCAAAATAAAAAATAAAAAACTGGTCTTGCAGAAATATTTTGGCACAGAATTGAAGTTATAAGGGTGTGTAAAATGATTGTGCACAGAGATAAAATATAAGTAGCTTTATTTATTTTTTTGATGGAACAGGAGGGGTTGCCCCCCTACTGGAATTTATTAAAAACACAGGAGTAGAGTTTACAATGCCGCCTCATAAGACAAAGAAGGAAATAAAGAAAATTAAGAAGATTACACAAAGGCTTGTAGCCATTGATCTAACTGGTAAGTTAAAACTCACTTAGCTCTTAGCTTAGCTAAAGCTAATTCTCTCCGAAAGACAATCTTAACAGAAGATAGAGAAGGCAGAATGCTCCTGAAAATGAAATCATTCCTTGCTGACCAAATGGCCCAAGTCATGCACACTATAATTTCCATGAAGAAGGGTCTTTGTAGGTGAGCTCTGAAGTCAGCCAGCATCTGACAAACATCATCCTGTATTAGCATAGCAAGGCCCAGCATATTCCAGCAACTCATGGCAAAGGGGCAGTGAAAGAAGAGGTGAAGCAGAGTTTCATCAGTGTCCATGTGACAGAGGACACAACTATAATTATCGAGTAACATGTTTCTCCGTTGCAGCAGATCACAAGTACTGAGATGATCCTTTAGTAGAAGGCAGAAGAAGAATTTTCTTTTTGGCTAACAGCACGAGTCCCATAGCCAATTATAAACTGGGTGAACATGTGTTGTACCTGTCAAGCTGATGTATGCCTTGCTAGAGGCAAAAAGAGCAGAGCCCCAAATGTATGACCAAACATCATTACCTTCCAACAAGGGTGTTTGGGCTAGAAGAGCAATCAGCTGTTGGTATTGAGCATATGCTTGCGTGGAGAAGGGGCAGGTGAAACAGGTCTGATATATCTTGCCATTCAAAGGCCTCAACGAAAGCACTGACAATTATGTGCTGATCTCTGGCAATGGAGAAAAGCTCAGGGTAATCAGAGCGAAGAAGTTTTCCATTCCAGGTATCATTCCAGACAAAACATGTGGATCCATCTGATATTGTTGCAGAGGCCAAGTCTTTGAAGGAATTGAGAGACTTAAGAATATCTTCCCACCAGAAGTAGCCTCTATTATCGGTTATAGGGGGTTGTCCATCCTGATAATGATAGGACCACACCAATTGTACCCAAGGAACTTGCATTTTGTTGAAAAATTTGTGCAGGTGTTTGAGAAGCAAACTCTTATTTTGGGTATGTAGATTGAGGACCCCTAGACCTCCACATTCTTTGGGGACACATACCAAGGTCCAAGTAGCTTTTGTAGGCTTTTTGGAATTCATATCTGAACCTCTCCAAAGACAGTGCTTTCTAAATTTGTCAATTTGCTTGATTACAATCTTTGGAAGAAGGTAAGTGCACATGGTGTAGGTTGGCAGGGCAGACAGGACTACATTGGTCATTTGCAATCTTCTAGCCTGGGACAGGAAGCTAGATATACTAGATAATCTTCTTTCACACTTGTTGACGAGAGGCCAGTAATCTGCAACTGTGAGTCTGGTGAGACTGAGAGGGAGACCCAAGTAAGGGAAAGGCAGGGAGCCTTTAGAGCAACCAAAAGTCTGGGCTAGGATATCAAATTTATCATCTGCAATATTGATGGGCACCATCATAGACTTTGAATAGTTAAGAGTTAAGAATAGCTTTCAGGAAAAAGAATTGTCTTGCGTCCCCTTCCATGAAGATAAGGGTATCATCAGCATATTGTAGTATGGGGAAGTCATGGTCTTGTGGCAGATGAATTGGTAGATTGAGTAAGCCTTGTTGGCAAGCAGCATTAAGGATGCTCTGAAGGAAATCTGCTGCTAGAACAAATAGCAGGGGAGACAGAGGATCCTTTTGTCTAACTCCACGCCTGCAATGGAAGGTTTTCCTAGGGACACCATTGAGTAAAGCAGCTGATGTGCCAAAACTGAAAATCATATTCATCCACATAATCCATTTATCAGGGAAGCCTTTACTTTGCATGATTTGAATCATTAGTTGGTGCTCCACCTTGTCAAAAGCCTTTTCAAAGTCTAATTTGAGAATAATTATCTCTTTTTTTGATTGATGGCAAAGGTGCAGAAATTCTAAAAACCAAGCTAAACAGTCCTGGATTGATTTGGTTTTTAATGAAACCATACTGGTTTTTATGGATAAGCATGGGAAGGACAAACTGTAATCTGTTTGCAAGAAGCTTGGTGATTACCTTGATGGAGGTATTCAGAAGTGAGATAGGCCGATAATCATTAACCTTAATTGCATGATCATGCTTTGGTATTAAGGTAATGTGGGAACCATTCAGACTTCTTAAACAGACATTTCCTGATAAAAGGCACTACAAAGGTTATAAATATCATGCTTTACAATGTCCCAACATTTCTTGATAAAGTCGGTGTTGAAACCATCTGGCCCAGGTGCCTTGTCTGAAGGGAGAAATTTGATCACCATGTCAATCTTAGCTGACTCGAAGGGTGCCACAAGGGATGACAGGTCCTCAGTTTGGTGTAGAAGGACAGGTAGATTAAAGTTGATACCTGAAAAAGAGGACACTCCCAGTCTTTCTTTAAAAGAGCACCAGATCAGATTTGCCTTGTCATCATGAGCAGTTAGAATGTGCCCTTCCTGATCTTCAAGTGAAGTAATAAGATTCCTTCTGTACTTTATAGTTGCATTTGCATGGAAAAACTTTGTACTAGCATCACCTAGTGTAACCCATTTGATGGACCCTCTTTGCTTACAATATATGTGCCTTTGATGAAGGAGGGAGGTAGCTGATGTTCAAGTAAAACTTTGAAATTCCATTCTGGTACAGTAAGATCCCTGAATTCCTCAATGAGTAACATGAGAGAAAGAGTAATCTTGACATTGGTAATAGTTACCTTCAGGTTAGAGAGAGAGCTCTGCCATTCCTTAAGGATTTGTCTCAAGTTTTTAAATTTAGTAGTGATGATTTTAGCAGCATTAGAAACATGAGGAGGAGCATGCCATCCCTGCTGAACAATATTCATGAAGCTATGGTGTTCCATCTAGAAATTTTCAAATCTGAAAAGGCTTCTTTTTGGAATAGAGGTTGAGATGGAGACCACACAGGGAACATGATTTAAAGTTTCTATAATTAAAGGTGAAACATAGGTTGATGGATAATTCATGGTCCAACTAGAAGAAGTGAAAAACCAATCCAAATGCTATAACAGTGGAGAGATTTGTTTATTGGACCAAGTAAATCTTCTACCTTTCAAAGGTAGTTCCACAAGCCCCAGAGCACTAATCGCATCATTGAAAAGATACATCTCATTATGATCATCCCCAGGCCTATTCCTATCAGCAGGACTCCTGCAAAGGTTAAAATCTCCCAAGACTAGCCAATTTATTGTGTCAGGCATCTGAACATTCTTAAACCATCTTAGAAAATCTCTTTTGCCCCCATAAGTACAAGGAGCATAGACATTAGAGAGGATCCATGAATCATTGTTAAAGATAGAGGTGAACTGAATAGGAAGACAATAATCATTCTGAAAGACACTAATGCCAGAAAAGAAACAAGATTTCCATATCACAATGGAACTACCAGAGGCACCTTAAGAGGGGATAAAGTCAAAAGCATCAAAAGAAGATGGGCAGATTTTTTCAATAAACTGCAAATCAAAAGCATGTTTCTTAGTCTCCTGTAGACAAATGACATCACAGGAGCTATCTAGGACTCTATCTCTGATGGCTTCCCATTTCTTATCAGAGTTAACACCCCTTATGTTCCATGACAAAATTTTCCAAGTTCTATAAGCCATAAAGACATTATAAAAGGAGAAAAGAAAGCCCTGAACTATTGAGGACCAGGGGTGGAGTCAGAGACAGCACTGGATGAACTAGCACTGTCAGCAAACATCACGGCAGCTGGCAGCAGCATCGTCCATCAGTGGCCAGAATGTTTGATAGCAGACATTTCCTGTCTCTGGAGTGTTCTGTTCCTACATCCATATAGTGTTTGTCCTTGCTACGGGCTAGGAGCGAGTACTCTCTTCTGCACGACAGATCGATAACATTCTGTTTGTTTTGCCAGTGCACCGTGTGGCTTCGTACCAGGGTAAGTGTACCTTCCGTGTTGCATGGTTGTATGTACAATGATACATGTGCGCATTGTTTTCGAAACTTTCGTCTAGGAAAGTTGAAATGACTTTATAATTTAAAACAGAGAGGAGTAAAACACCTAGACACATTTGGTATTTGCGTGGGCCACGCTTACAGGTTGAATTTACAGGTCAAGGGAAATTGCACCAGAATCAAACACAACACCACCAGAGTTCCATGAAGAAACATGTTTCATATAGAGAAGAAAAAAAGGGCAAGGTTGATGGCACTATGCCCACAACTAGTCTATAGTAAGCACCACATCGTTGTTATTGTCACCAGCTCCGGCAGCTGATGCCGGCGAAGTCGTCGAGCTTTGGATGATGGGGGCTGGCGCAGCTGGAGAGGATCTCAGGTCGGCGCCTCGGCTGGTCGAACTTGACGCCGGGTCAGTGGCTTGTGCAGCTGAAGCAGCCGATCTTGGGGCGGCAGCCGTGCCGGTGCCCGTGCCCGTGCCAGCCTCGTCTCTTGACCCCTCGTGCAAGTCTGTCCTTTGCATCTTCTCCGCCAATGTCTCCATCCCCATGTAAAACAAGAGGAGCCAGACGTAGGACAGGTACTGGCCGCCACTCCCCATGCTCTTGGCGTGCAGGTAGCCTCTACACCTGCCAGCAGAGAAGCAGAGCATCTCCACCCACACGCCTTGGATCACCCTCCAAACCTTGTCCACGTCGTCTTCCCTGACGTGTAAACCACGGAGCTCCTGTGCAATTGCCCAGGAGTCATGAACCACACCTGAACCTGATGATGAACTCCTCCCTGCAGGTGTCTCCCTGCTTAGCCGGCGGATTATACAACTGGTAAGCTCTTCCTGACTACCTGCTAGCAACGACGGTTGGTCGTCGTTGCCGTCCGGTGCAAGTGCAATAATGCCCTCGAGCTCCTTGTAAGCGTCTCGGAACAGCCTGTTCCTGGCGCCGGGGATCAGCATCTCCGGCTTGACGAACAGCAGGTACGCCATGTAGTTGGACATGGCCCTGCTACGGCAGGCGGCTTGCTGAGCAGCATCAGGAGGAGGAGTCCTGGCCATGCCGTGGGACGAGCAGAGGAAGAAGTCCGTGGCGAGGTGCCAGAGGAGAAGGCTCTCGTCGAATGGCCTGCTCAGGCTCCATCCAAGGGCGTCGAGCAAACCCTCGCGGGCGAGGGTCCACTGGCCCCGGCTGTCGTTGAACCGGCGGTAGGAGGCGGTGTCATGTATCTGCCACCACCCTGCCATGACGTGGTCGGCGACGAAGTCGGTGATGCCGCTGGACGACTTGTATGGCTTGATCATCCAGAGCTGCTGGTCGATGAAATCCTTGACGAACGAAGGCAGTAGCTTCCTCAGAATCCAGTGCTTCCTGTTGCGGGCCAAGTAGCCGATGAGGTTGTACTGGGCGGCACGATCGGGCCATGGTCGCGAGCCGTCGACGCGCTTAATCAATCTGATGCAAGGCATGACCAAAGGTAAAACGAAATCCAGAATAGCAGGAGGGTATAGCAGGGCAAACGTGATTTTCACATCCGTCTTGTTATAGGCGTCTTTGTTGCTACGCTGGAATAGCGGTAGGCACGAAAACAGGGTGCCTGACATTGCCATTAATCTTACTAGGAACGTGAAGCCGTCTACTGTGAAAAACCATGGACTTAGCACTTCGGACCAGGTCGGCGATGTGGATGATCCGGGCAGCTGCAGCGTCTTCTTCGTGTAGAGTCGATCGAACGATACGGAGAGGCCGCACTGCACTAAAAGGTGCGCTTTACCAGGATTGCGCAGCATGTATTTTAGGTAGTTGAACCGAGAGGAATATGGAGGTGCGAGGTCCACGAACAGGTTGTAGGCCTTGAAAATTTCAGGTTCAAAGATTTCACCAATGTCGTCAGCTTCTTCTGCGTATGGAAGCGCACGGTGGACCAACAGCCCATTACGGGCCTCGGGCTGCAACCGCTGCGCTATGGTTACTAGCAAAGAATGCATACCCTGAAAATGCTGCGTTACAGCTCCAATGTATTGGTCAAAGGAACTCATTTCGCCTGTTTCTCTTGGACCAGAAGAGCGCATAAGACTATTGATGCTCACTCTCTTCAAGTCCCATGGCTTGAATAAGCATTTGACAGTTCCAAAAAAGAACAACAGAATTGCTGCTTGCAATATAAAGTCATCTCCAGACCAGGACTTGAGAAACACGTAAACAGCAACAGTGACCTGCGAATATATACAGGCGGAAGGAAATGGTATTAACTAGTACTCCGGGACAGTACATCTAAAATCGATCGATTCAGAAAATAGAAAAGAAAATTTGAATAAAAGGTACAATAGGGCACTAATGTTTCAAGTTAGCATATTAAAAAAAAAAAAGTTGCAATCACTAATTAAGATTAAGAATTTAAAATCTAAATACGGATTTATGGTGCCACATATATAAATGGATGCAAAGAGAGATAACTTATGCTTAGATTTTAAATAAGTACATATTGAAGATGCATATAGGTGAAATACAAAGGATGGTTAGCACGTGTCTCAATAATATAAACAGGAGCTCCAAAATAGAGCATTCACATTTCTCATCACAAGATGTATGGTAGAAATAAAAATCAATACTGTAAATTCTTATAATAATAAAAAATATCTGGCCATTAATTCTATTGGCTGTAATCATCATATACAATAATAGCTCTTGATCTGTATGTGTCGTCCTGGAATAGCTACCGATTTCTTTCATATCAATTCTTTGTGTGAATTTCCAAGATTTCATGGAAAAATGGAAAAAGAAATAAAGAATCATAAAGTATACTACATATAATATGTTTCTAAATTACCCAATTCTACCATAGTGGTGGTTTAAAGTTAACATACATAAACACTATGTGTCACCGTGTACACAAAAAAAGTATTTATACATATATCATTGATAATATATATATTTTATATAGTTTATGAACCATGACAAAAAACATGTTCCCTTCACAGATAACATACCAATGTGTTGGCAATTCAAATTAATTATATTAACTCAATTTCAATTTTGAAGTTGTTACTTAAAATACATTTATATGTTTTGATTGAACATTATGACACATCAATAACAATAGTTTAATCTATAATAAGGACTTGTTATAAAGCAATATATAATACTTTTTGGTAGGAGAGGAATTTGTCCTGAATGTTACGGTGTAGGCTGAAACCACTGTTATGTTATTATAGTAATTAAGAGTGTCGCCTAGAATCTATAATCTTATATTTATTAAAGTATAAAATATTAGGTTAGAATAAAAAATATAATCAGCAATAGAGTTTATACTTAGATGGATACAATTACAATAGCTTATAGCATCGTCCAAAGTGGAAAACCAAAAATATATATACATAGATTTGTGATGAAATAGATATAACAAGTGCTGATATAGTCTTATCTTAGGTTTGAACTGAATCATATGAAAACACAAGAGGTGAAAGCACAGATAGAGTAAGCGGTACGTCAT
Source organism: Chrysopogon serrulatus (assembly GCA_015844335.1). Lineage (NCBI taxonomy): Eukaryota > Viridiplantae > Streptophyta > Magnoliopsida > Poales > Poaceae > Chrysopogon > Chrysopogon serrulatus. Next base: position 49,000 of record JADLZL010005849.1, read on the forward strand.
TTATCACAACCAAAGAGAGCATCCGATCCAAAGAAACGGGTATCATATTATAAAATAATTTTTTTAGAATTTTAATTAGTGGTACTTACAAAATTTATACCAAACTTTTATTATTTTATGTAACATAAGATTTGAGTTCGTGCCCATGCACAAGTTGTTTCGGGCCTTGCGTAGCGCAGCACTAACCTGAGAAACTGCTGTTAGGACATGCCGCTTCCATACCTCATTATCTTCAATATTGTACGCTGTTATGCTGTCTTGGCCACCAAGGTGTACCAAGAGGATTGGTGCCCACAACACCTGCAAGGTATAGCTGCTGCGATGTGTGGATATCCACTCTTGCTGCTTCTGGCGATTGAAGAGCATAGCCAACGCGTATATCGCGCCACAGCATCACTGCCTAGATATACCAGCCAGATTATGAATCTGAACCAGGCAGGGATACTGTACTTACGCAATTTGGCTGCGAAAAAGAGGAAGAGCTGGATGAAACCGCTGGCCAGCACAAGGACACGCAGCTGCCACTCCTCCCACCACTCCACTGCCCCTGTGAAATCCATCATGGTTCCTGGACTTAATTAAGCTAACTAATTCAACTGCGGGCACGTTTAGTGACACGGATCCATAGCTCATGCATTCCTATATGCTTAAATACTAGTTACGAGCTCTTAGTTACTGTAATAAACTACTTGCTCATCAAGTACGTATACGCACTTTCCATACTCGATCGCGACGTGTTCATACGTTGACACTTTACAAGCCTTTGTTACATAGTACATTATTTGTTTCAAATGACCTGATGTCCTGATCAAATGTTACTGCCACAGACTATATATTATTCTACTATGTTCACATCTGCCGGCCGGATTGGATCAGGCAGCACCTTCTTCGTCATATATCCGTTTGTTGGATCGAAGATGTTGGCCGGTTTAATTAAGTCCCAACGTCGTTGCTTTAGGCCAACGCTATTGAAATGCCAACGAAACTGCACAACAAGTTCTCAGAAGTTTACATTTTCATTTCAAGTTATAGCAAACATATATGTATGATAATAAGCTTTGTGATTTTTCTGATTAAGATGACAACTTGATTAATTACTTGGATAACAGGCTTCTTAAATGTGATTTTCAGGCTAATATTTAGATTCTAGAGTATGTGGCAAGGAAAAGTGGTTTGCAAGATCCTGAGAAGTAATAATAGAAGCAAAATGGTCCTCCGACGTATTTGTTTTTACACTACCGAACCGGTTCTTTGCCGAAAGTGTCAAATATTTTGCCGAGTGTTTTTTTTCGGGCACTTGGCAAAGTGGCTTCTTTGCCGAGTGCCAGAAAAAAACACTCGGCAAAGAGCTCTTTGCCCAGTGCTTTTTTTGGCACTCGGCAAAGAAGTCTCTTTGCCGAGTGTTATTTTTTTGACACTCGGCAAAGAAGATCTTTGCCGAGTATTTTTTTTTTGCACTCGGCAAAGACACATTTCAGAGTATATTTTGGAGCAGTAAATTAATTTAAATAAAAAATTTTCAACTACAAAATTGTATAACTTTTCAAGATCTACAACTTTTATTTTGGCCATTTCTTAATTTAATAAAGTAAAATTAAATCTATTCACAAATCTTACATATCTCTCTTGTAGTTTACGATACTACAAGAGACATATATAAGATTTGTAAAACATGTTTCTACCGTTATGTCGGATGATCAAATGACCAAAATAAAAGATGTAGGTCTTGAAAAATTATACAACTTTGTAGTTGAATATTTTTTAATTTAAATTAATTTTGATAACAAAAAAGTACGCTCACATTTCTCAAATTTGAAATTTGAATTTTTGAAAGTATCTCAGATAGGAAAACACCCAAAATGAAAGTTATAGATCTCAAAAAGTTATGAAACTTTGTAGTTTGCAATTTTTTCATTTGAATTCATCTTGTCATGCGAAATCGCATCCGAATCCGCTCAAATTTGAAATTCGAATTTTATAAACGACCTCGGATGGAGAAACTCCTTAAATAAAAATTGTAGATCTCGAAAAGTTATGAAACTTTGTAGTTGACAAGTTTTTTTTATTTGAATTCGTTTAGAGCCTTAAACAAGCAATTTTCACTCGATTTTATATAATATTTAGGAAACTAAAACGGAATATAGACACATGTGAGTGTGTAGTGCGGTGATAGGGGAGGTGCCGCGCGAGGGAGAGGTCATGAGTTCGAATCCCGTTGGACACATAGTTTTAAAAAATGCCGAAAAAAATCCCACCGGACAGAGATGGATGGGCGCTGGTCGGTGGGGCCCTCCCCGATTAAAAATGTTTTTTACTATTATTTTCGGGTTTTTTCATTTTGATCTTTGCCGAGTGTCGGGCACTCGGCAAAGGCTTTGCCGAGTGCCCGATATTTGTCACTCGGCAAAGAAACCTTTGCCGACAGGTTCTTTTTGCCGAGTGCGCTTTGCCGAGTGCGGCACTCGGCAAAGCCTTTGCCGAAGTGCCCCAGACACTCGGCAAAGCAGCTGTTTCCCGTAGTGTTAGTCCTTTTTCAAAAAATATTCACGCGTTCAAACTCATGGAGGTTGCATATATAGCGTATTCAAATGGATCTTTTGTTTGGGCAGATGAACCCCCTACTTCTATCCTTTAATTACTTGGATAGATGTGACTATCATTTTGAATCAATAAAATTTACCAGAAAGGCTTTCCCAAAGCTAGCTCTTGCAGAATTTTTTTTTAGCATGGAAGCTATGTTTTCTATTACTCAGCTGGTGACATTACATAAGGAAAGACACCGATGACATAAGATGTTGATCTTCTTAGCATCCGCATCTTACTGGGCTTACAAACGGGAGGTGGATTACAAAGGATTTAATGGTGCTATATATATAGTTGGTCCCCGAAGGAGGGGTTTCTCCTACAAGGCTATATAGACTAATGTCACGATCATGATCTACCACATGTTCCGAAATGCAGGCTGCAGCCACAATTAACCTAGGTCTAATAAGCACCACGCTTATATAGAGTTTTGATTGTCATGGCCGCGATCTACAGCCTTTGTTGGGCCTTTAATTTCTTTCTAGCTAGTTTCCCTTTCAATTTCTATATTAGACTCGTTGGTTGTTGGGTTGTTTTATCTACAAGGAATTGTTATCTCCTTTATTATGCAGCTGTGTTTTTTTGCCTCTACCTAGTTTTGTTACTTTTTGGGTGCTTTGCTAGTCTCTGCTCCTTTCAGTCTTTCCTATTTTTTTCCTGTTTTTCTATGAATTGGTAACTGATTCTGGAATGTTATGTGCTAGAATGTGTGGGGTATGAAAAGAAACAAAACTCAATCAGAGACAAGATAGCTGAAAGCAAGTGACATCCGCTAGCAAGAAACCAAGAGGCAAAATTTTTACAAAACCTAACTAACGAATTTTTGTCCTGCTACTCTATAGTTTTCTTTGCCTCCCTTCAGAGGGTGCATTTGGTGGCATCCTAGTTCTCTGGAAAGGTCCAATGTTTGAGGGGGAGATGATCTTCCAAAATAATATGTAATCTCTGTCAACTTCACTTCAAAACACAACTGTGATTCATGGATTTTCAAAACAATTTATGCTCCCTGCACACCAGGTTCGATGCTCATTCTACGAGGCCTATTAGAAGGTTCATGAGGTTGATTCAATATGCACATTCTTCGTTCGAAAAACCTTGGAATGCCTCCTGGAGAGACCAATTGAGAAGAAGCACAACGGAGGTGCTTAGGATTGGCAAGGCCATCTAGAACGCTGGTAAATCTAGTTGAGAGAAATGTTGAACAACATGGGATTAAAAACCTAGGGTTTATGTATAAAAGTAAGGTAGACATGTGTCTTTGATAATTAGATATATGTATCTCTTAATCAACCATGATCCTCTCATATAAATAGAGTGAGTGGTCTTATCTATACTGTTGTCCTAGCAGGAAACATGTATTCCGCACGTAACTTATAAATTTTCCACGAGATCAGATGAGCTTTGAAAGGAAAAACACGATTTGGGGCCTCGCTCGTACCGCCAAAACCGGCATGTCTAGGGTTCACATGTGGTTGAAGCCAAAACCAGTGCATAACTGGCTCATTAAGTCGTTTTTTCTAGGATATTGCAAATTTTGTTCAATTCTTTTTGTACCTGGTTTTCTAGCAATCCAACTCTAACTCTCCAAATCATATTTTAGGTTTGGTCACAGACTACATCACATGGATCTCTAAATCGTCGTGTCATGAAAATCAGTATAAACAGCCACTACCGGATTCGAAGCTCATATTACACTCGGCAAAGACCACTCGGCAAAGACCTCTTTGCCGAGTGTTTTTTTTCGGGCACTCGGCAAAGCCTTTGTCGAGTACCCGACACCTCGCAAAGATCAAAATAAAAAAAACTGAAAATAATAGCAAAAATTTTTTTAATCGGGGGAGGGCCCCGCCATCCAACGCCCAATCATCTCAGTCCGCGGAATTTTTTGCGGCATTTTTCGAGACTTTGTGTCTAGCGGGATTCGAACTCATGACCTCTCCTTTGCGCGAATCCCCTCTACCACTACACTACACACTCACATTTGGCTATATTCCGTTTGGGTTCTCTAAATATTATGGAAAATCGAGTGAATATTGCTTGTTTGAGGCTTTAAATGAAACTACAAATTTTAATAACTTTTCGAGATCTACAATTTTCATCTAAGGAGTTTCTCCATCCGAGGTCGTTTATAAAATTTGAATTTCAAATTTGAGCGGATTCAGATGCGATTTCGCATAACAAGATGAATTCAAATAAAAAAAAGTTGCCAACTACAAAGTTTCATAACTTTTCGAGATCTATAACTTTTATTTTGGGTGTTTACCCATCCGAGATACTTTCAAAAATTTAAATTTCAAATTTGATAAATGTGATTTGTACTTTTCATTAGCAAAATTAATTCAAATTAAAAAGTATTCAACTACAAAGTTGTATAATTTCTCAAGACCTATATTTTTTATTTTGGTCATTTGATCATCCGACATAGTGGTATAAATATTGTTCATAAATCTTATATCTCTCTTGTAGTTTCATAAACTATGAGAGAGATATGTAAGATTTATGAATAGATTTAATTTTATTTTGTTAAATTAAAAAATGACCAAAATAAAAGTTGTAGATCTTTAAAAGTTAAATAACTTTGTAGTTAAAAACTTTTTCATTTAAATTAATTTACTGCTTCAAAATATACTCTAAAATATGTCTTTGCCAAGTGTAAAAATAAAACATTCGGCAAAGAATTTTTTGCCGAGTGTCAAAAAAATAACACTCGGCAAAGAAGCTTCTTTGCTGAGTGCCAAAAAAAGCATTCGGCAAATAGCTCTTTGCCGAGTGTTTTTTCCCGGCACCCGGCAAAAAGCCTCTTTGCCGAGTGCTTTTTTTTCTGAGTGTTTTTTCTTTGGCGCTTGGCAAAGAGCTCTTTGCTTTGGCGCTCGGCAAAGAGCTCTTTGCCGAGTGCCCGAAAAAAACTCGGCAAAGCAATTGACACTCGACAAAGAGCCGAATTTCGGTAGTGAGCTTGTGGACCTTTCACTGGTCTGTCAATCACAAGATGTACATAGAATGAAAAACAACCATACATACAGATACACTGCACAACCTTTATTCTGTGGCATCATCACAGAATAACAGCAGTAGCGACACCAGCAGCAATATATGCAAACGATCGAAAGCAACAAACTGAGACAAACGCTGTGGAGAAAAGCAGTGAATCAGCGAGGACAGAACTCTCGCCGATCCACGCGGCATGCCATCACCATCAGTGCGTAGTTACCTCCTAGTAGCTAGGTCAAGCATTGTGGTGGCCACCGTTTGCTGTCACTGATGGTACCGATGTTCGGCGGGAGGCAGTGCCGCCCATGTCTCCTTGAGCGTGTAGCTCAGTCCTCTGCAGCCTCTCCGCCAAGGTCTCCATCCCCATGTAAGAGAGGAGGAGCCAGATGTAGGAGAGGCACTCCCCGCCCTTGCCCAGGCTCTTGGCGTGCAGGTAGCCTCTGCACCTGCTGGCCGAGAAGCAGAGCATCTCCACCCAGACGCCCTGGATGACCCTCCACATCCTGTCCTCCCCATCGGGCCGGCCCTGATGATTGACCATGCCCATGAGTTCTTGGGCAAGGGACCATGCATCACCAACAAGACCTGGACAGTCTGCAACGCGTAGCCTCTGGATTATCGTCCGGGTGAGCTCTTCCTCGCTCGTCGCCGTGCTCCCCTTGGCCAATTTCTTGAGCTCCTTGTACGCGTCCCTGAAGAGCTTGCTCCTGGCGCCGGCCATGAGCATCTCCGTGTTGACGAACAGCAGGTATGCCATGTAGTTGGACATCTCCCTGCTTCTGCTGGCGATGACTTGGCAGGAGCGAGACGACGAGCGAGATGAGCGAGCACGCATGTGGTGGAAGCAGAAATCCGTGGCGAGGTGCCAGAGGACGACGCTCTCGTCAAACGGCCTCCGCAGGCTCCACTCTAGGCTCGTGCCACACCCCTCGCGCTGGAGAGTCCGCTGGCCCCGGCTCTCGTTGAACCGGCGGTAGGTGAGTGTGTCGTTGATGCAGTTCCTCCAGCCGTCGGTGACATGGTCGTGGACGAGCTCGGTGATGCCGGCGGATGACTCGCACGGCGCCATGCACCAGAGCTGGTCCAGGTAGCCCTTGCAAAGCAGCAAGGTCGCAAGCTTCCTCACCCATGGGTGCCTCCTGTTGCGGGACAGGTACCACATGAGGTTGTACTGGGCAACTTGGTCGGGCCATGGTAGCTGGCCGCTTGCCCTCTGAAGACAGTCAAACGTCGGCTTGATGCCGGTGGAAATGTACTCAAGGGCAGCCGTGCAGCACAGCAAGGTGTAGGTGATCTTGACGTCGGTGCTGCTGTAGGCTTGCCGGTTGCTCAGGTGGAAGAGGGGGATGGCCGCGAACGTCAGATAAATGATCACGATCCGCAGGAGATAGCCCCAGTAACTCTTGCATGAGAAGTCGGCGAAGTTGAGCCCTTTGTACACTGCGTTCTTGGTGTAGAGACGATCGAACGTCATGGACAGGTAGCACCGCACACGACGATGCGCATCGTCTCTCTCTTGCACCATGTACATTAGATTCTTAAACCGATCAGAGTAGGAGTATGCGAGGTCAACAAATAGTTTGTAAGGCTTATCTTTGAAGATTAATGGCGTTTCATCTTCTAAATCGTCATGTGGGTGCCCCACAACATGCGCTGATGCAGCTTGCACATAATGCTCAAGGGATGTGATGTCCAGGTTCGTCGTCTCATCTTGCAACATCCTCTGCACCCATGAACCGGAAGATTTTGCGATGCTGTTGATGCTAGCGCTCTTGAGAGCCCATGGTTTCTCCAAGCATTTCAGAATCCCGGGGACGAAGACCAAGATTGCCGCTTGCAGCAGTTTCTTCTCACCCGAGAATGATTTGCGGAACACGTAGATGGCTACAACAATCTGAGAGAGCAGAGTAGACAATTAAGCAATTATAAGTAGAACGCATGGAATTCTTTAAGCATTATATTTTTCTCCTGAGTACTCCTAAAGAACATACGGTGAAATATATAAATGATGCATGCAGAACCTGATTTGAATAATTTTCGATACAATAAGGGTCTTCAAAGTATTTTGATCCAAAATTATTCTTACGTGGAAGTACAGGGATCATAAGTTAATTATCCGCTCGGATCCTTGTTATCGGAAAAGCCCGCAATGACTATATACAATTAATAAACATTATTTCCATGACACCTTGAGTCCCTGTGAGTATTTATTAATGCAATTAGAGACTAGAATCCAAGAATTAATTGATTGTTGCAAGAAGTCCATTTAACTCTCCTCTTAATGGTCCGGTGTGTTAAAAAAAACACCTCACCTCCGAGGCTGGTAAAAAACCTCCTGAACCATTTCAATGTTGTTTTTTTCATGTGGATTTCATGACATAGGAGCAGCAGGAGCGCACATGTTTGTTGGTTGCTCTTTTTCTCTCTTCTCTTTTTGTATATAAAAGATCCATAAATTTTTTCACATGGAATTATGTGAATACAAACTATAGATAAAAGTTGCAGAGACTGATGTGATCTACAGCGTTGCAGTAGACACCTTTTTTGAACGAGGTCATTTAATTAGAGGCCCAAATATTAGTTATTTTGTCCAATTTTGACATTCAAATGTTGGCTTTTAATGGCTATGGATGTCGTGGTGGTACGTATCGATGTTGTAACCCTCAATGTGATTTACAATTTTATAGTTCAAAAAGTTATTTTTATATTGTTTAAATGTGCACATTAAATCCAAGTTAGAAGATTTTTTAAGTTCAAACTTATAGATGTCAACTCGATATACAATGCAGTTGATAGCTTTTTTATTGGAAATGGTTTAGATGCCTAAATATTCATTTTAGATTATTGGATTTTGAAATTCAAATTTTTAACTTTTTCAAATGACCATGGATAGAGTCATGCTTTATGCCAAAGTTTAGGTTGTTTTTGGAGGCATAATTAAGGCAAGCCTCCCTTAACGTGGACGAGGCCCAGCAAAACGCCAAAACCACACCACCAATCGATCTTATATAAATAGCAAAGTTTGGGTTGTTTCTCACTTCAGTCAAACAAGCTCCATCTCCTCTCTCTCCCTCACCCGATCGCAGCATTCTCCCCACTCGCCCTCCTCCCCCCCCCCTCACCCACCCTCCTCTGTATCTCTTTCACCGGTGGGACAACGGCCGGCCTCCAGCGGCGCCCCTTCCCTCTCCCTCTTCCTGATCCGATGGCACAAGGGCCAAGGTGATGGCACAAGCGTGGGGGCGAGGCTCCACAGTGAGCACAGCGGGTGGCTCCGGTGTGGGCGCGGCATCTCTCCACCTCCAACATTATTTGATCCCTTAGACGGCGGTGCTCCTCCGCCATCTCTGTGTCAGCTCCATTGTTGGAAGGCTAGATCCGATGGTGTGTGGCCGGATCTGGTGATGGGTAGGCCAGATTCGGTGGTGAGGAGGCCATATACAACGAGTGACAGTGGCTGTCAGTGGATGGGCTCAATAGGCCTGTGGAGGCTTGCTAGGCTTATCCATGGATTTTTTTTCTTTTTTCTTTTTAATTGATTTACCGGGACAGGCACTTCAATGGCCTTGGTAAAGATTGATTTACCGTGCCTTTGATTCGGGGTGGTTGTGATGCTCGCCTCAGTTAATTCATTTGCCCACCTCGCAAAAGATTTATGTGGTGGTGTAAGTGATTTCATATTATCTTTCATAACGACATAGTTAGGTAATTTAGATACAAATTTTGTAGACTATTTTGAAATATCTTTTATAATGATAGAGGTGGATAGTTTAGATGCAATTTCTGAGTTACTTTGTATTTTTATAATGGTGGAGGTCGTAGATTTATAAAATAGACTAGATCTTAAATTTACCTGATCTATGAAAAGATAAATTCTAAAAATATTACTTAATCATAAACATCTAGCCTTGGTATATTATAATCATCATCTCCATTATTAGTTTTTGGATCCATTCTTTTTTTAAAAACTCTTACTCTACAGTTATGAAAAATAAAAAAAACCTACCCCTAAGTCCACATACATGTAAATCACCCACCTCCATCATTATCAAGGCATTTTAAAATAACCCCTAAATTTTATATATAATTTACCCAATGTGCCATTATGAAAAACATGGCTATTATGAAGAGAATATAAAGTTACCCTTTAAGTTTGTAAGGTAATCTCTCACTTCGTCGATTATAAAAATACACTGAGTTACAACTACACACTTCTTTCACTCTTAAATTTAATTTAAGCATAAAAGCTATGAGACAAAATATAGACCACCAATAAGTAAACAAAGCAAACTGTAGAATAAATATTTCTTTTAATAGTTTACTAATAATGCATGGAGAAATGTTCCCTTAACAAGCAGCATATATAGCAGTGACACAAGCAATTCATTTTAGTTATACAAACAATTCATTTTAGTACCAATAATCATAAATCATTTTTTTGTGCGGCTGCCAAGTGTGTGAAGTTTACCTGAGAGATGGCAGTTAGGACGTGCCTGGTCCACAGCTCATTGTCCTCGATGTTGTAGGCAGTCATGCCGTCCTGCCCGCCAAGATGCATCAGCAGGATGGGCGCCCACAACACCTCCAGAGTGGCGCTCTCACGGTGCTGCTGTTTCTTCTGCCGGACGAAGAGGGCGGCAAGCCCATAGATAGCTACAGCATCGCTCCCGAGGTAGGCTAGCCAGGTCACGAACTTGAACCACGCTGGGGTGCGGTGCTTACGCCGGCCGGCGGCGAAGAATAGGAAGTACTGCAGCAAGAGGCTTGTCAGCGCGAGAACACGCATCTGCCACTCCTCCCACCACTGCACTGCCCCTGTGAAACCCATATATCCTGGACAAATTCAGTGGACAAATTCAGCTAGCTAATTCAACTGTGGGCACGTTCAGTGAACACAGTTCCGTACGTCATGCATCCCGGCCGATCCTATGCATGATGTTTAAATACTACAGTAGTACGAGCGCTCTCAGTTACTGTAGTTGCTCAGGTAACGTACGCACTTTCCTAACTCAGATCGTGATGTGTTCATACGTTGACGCTTGACAAGCCTTTGTTACATGCATTTGTTTTTACAGGAGCTCATCAAATTACGTACTGTACCATATACTAGATATTATTAAATTCGGTTCACATCTGCCGGCCGGATTAGATAGATGCTCAGGCACCTTTATCATATATATCCGTTTGTCGGATGTTTATATAAGTCCTTTGTTGGATGTTCAAGTCCCTCGCTACGTCGTTGCTTTAGGCCTACGCTATTGAAATGTCCACGAAAATGCGCGAGTAGTGCTCAGAAGTTTACATTTTTCGTTTCAAGTTACTAGTCTACATCAACCTTATGCTCTTGCGCGGGCTAGCTAGAATTTTAGGAGATATAAGTTATTGGTTATTGTTTAATACATACAACAAATAAAGAATCACTTATACTAAATTATATGTTTTGTGCTTGTTTATTTTTTAATAGAAAAAAGTATATTTCACCCCTTCAACTATGGAGTGGACTACACAACCCCCAAACTATGAAACGGTCTAATTTACCTCCCTGAATTTTTCAAAATCATCTATGTTACCCCCAGGTGGTTTCCAAACAGCGGTTTTGTTAGAGTAACAATGGTTTTCTACCGTAATCGCGGGTTTGTTATAGTGTGGTTTTGTCTTTTTAAAAAATAATTATTTTTGTTGAATCTTTAAAAATCATAATAAATCACAGAAAAAAATCATAAAATAGAAAATCTAATTTTGTTGGACTCCACATGAGTAGATCTAAACAGTGAATATATAATTTTCTATTTTTAATTTTTCTATGGTTTACTATAATTTTTCAAATATTCAGCCCAAATAAATATAAAAAATACTAGTAAAAATTTTGTACTAAAACATACCAAGTTATATGTGTAGTATGTATATCTACTCATGTGGAGTCCAACAAAATTAGATTTCCATTTTATGAATTTTCTATGATTTATAATGATTTTTAAAGATTCAGCGAAAATAAATAAAAAATAAAAAATAAAACCTCCAGCACTATAGCAAAACCGTAGTTACTGTAGTAAAACCCATGTTATTATAGCAAAACCACCATATAAAAACCGGCTAAGGGGTAAAATAAATGGTTTTAGAAAATTCAGGGGGTAAATTAGACCGTTTCATAGTTTGGGATTATTTAGTCCATCCCCAATAGTTGAGGGGGTGAAGGAGACTTTTTCCTTTTTAATATGATAGACATAATTGATATGTGTCTGCGTCAAAGTACTGTTAACATATTAATCTTTTTTGAAGGGGGTCGATGCATACATTTTTTTTCATTCATATTCATATTTTTCTTTGCTTGCCAATTAGTTAACTATGGATAACATATTTGCTTGTCTCTTTTGTCTCTTGTTCCATCATATATCATAGAAAGTCATGAATCTAAACTTTATTTTTAGATTTATTTTTTTTATACACAAGTTATATTAAAACTCATGCTTATTGTATCTTTTATTACTTTCTTTTTTACATTTTCTACAATAAAAAGTTTGGGTCAGAGAGTACGTTCTTAAATATTAGTACCATAAACTATCATTTTAAACTAGTATATGTAATGAGAGAGACAGACAATTTAGCTATAGATTTTTGGCATTAATTATTTGATCACATTTCATATGATACAATCCGGTAATTTACACATCAACTTCGAGGTTCATTTTAAATTTTTATAATATAAAAATTGGATAACTTAGACACAAATTTATATTGTGAACAATGAAAACAGTTAGATGGACATATATATTCCTCATTTCGTGTGGTTGTCGAACTTGTCTCGCCTTTTAGACCATTATTAGACCTTCAAGGTTTATTTCTAGTTTTTATATTGACAAATGTAGACAATTTACACAAATTTACATTGCCAATTATCTTTCAATCGATGAACAAGACGGACGTGAAACAGATTTTGGGACAGGATATCTTGGATACGAAGGATCCCCCTTGTTCTGTTTCCATCATTTTTGGATCTTACCATCTCACCGTAACAGATACAGGGTGAAGGGTCCAGGGAGCCGGACATTGATTGTGTTCTGCAGGTACAAAGACGAAGACCTCCGCTCCAACAGCTTGGAGTGGCGAAGGCCCAGCTTGGCGGGGGAACACCAGGCGGACGCCAAGGGTCTCCGCGGAGGTCCAGAGCAAAACACAGTTGATGCGTGTCCTAGAAACGGCGGAGACTCCCGTTCAACACCAACGACGAACCTCCATGGACGCGAAGGTCAATCAAAGCATGGAGCCTCCACGAGATACATGATGAAGAGCCCAAATGGCGGAGAGGAGGAAGGTCTAGTGTAACCTCTAGAGTTGCGTTCATAGAGGGTGAGTATGCGCTCGTGTATATGAGTGTCTGAGTCTATAACCGGGTCAAAAAAAAAAAAAAAAAGAAATAGGGAGTAGGATATTCCCAGAATGGAAAAGGTCTATTTTTTTTTTCTCTCTCAACTTTTGTAAAAGACTGTTTTTTTCTAAACATTAAAATTAGACAAACAACCTCCTTTAACTTTTCAAATCATGCATTTTACCTCTCTGAAGTGGTTTTGACGGTGGTTTGCTATGATTTTGTCTTTTTTTTTTTTATTTATTTCAACTGAATTTTTGAAAAATTATAGTAAATCAAAAAAATCATAAAATAAAAAAATCTAATTTTGTTGGACTTCACATGAGTATATCTATATAATAAATATATAATACGGTATAATTTAGTATAAATTTTTGCTAATTTTTATTTATTTTGATTAAATTTTTAAAAAATTATAAATAGAAAATTTAATTTTGCTGGACTCCACATGAGCAGGTTTACACAGTGAATAAAAATACGATATGCTTTAGTCCAACAAAATAATTATAGAAGCTACAGTTATGGATTATTTCAATTAATTACATAAAAGCATAGATTGAAAGCTACAACAAGAATTTTATACTAAAGTATACCGTATTATATGTTTATTTACAGATCTACTCACGTAGAGTCTAAGAAAATAAGATTTACTATTTTATGATTTTCTATGATTTACTATGATTTTTTTTAAGATTTAGCCAAAATAAATAAAAAAAAGACTAGCAAAAAAGTTTATACTAAAGTATACTATAGTATATATTCACTGTATAGATTTACTCATGTGGAGTCTAACAAAATTAGATTTTTTGTCTTATGAACTTTTTGTGATTATGATTTTTCAAAAAAAATCAGCCAAAATAAAAAAAAGAAAAATATAAAACTACTGTTACTATAACAAAACCACCATCAAAAACCATTCTAGGGAGGTAAAGTGCATGGCTTGAAAAGTTGAGAGAGGTTGTTGATCTGGTTTTGGAGTTGAGGGAAGAAAAATAGATTTTCGTGAAAGTTGAGAGAAGAAAAGTAGATTCTTAATCCGGTTACACTCTTCGTAAAGTCGAGAGAAGTAAAGTGCCCTGCGTAAGCGCGTCGTTCCGTCATGGTTCAGATTCTTAATCCGGTTACACTCTTCAATGGTCATAAAGAAGCAGCAATGGGGCCACCCATTGGACAAGCATATCAGCATGCAGATGTTGTTGGCTCCATAGAAAAAACGTCATCCACCAGGGGGCCGTAGACTCCTCTGGGTTGAGCCATGAAGCAGGTGGGGGTGCTTCTAACTCAGGCTGGCCAAGGGTTTCAATTCCATGACTCAAGGAAGATTGTCGACTACTGAAGTCTTGATGTTGGAGGTCTTTTTGGAAAACATTGGTGGATACTTCATAAGAGGGTTAAATCTTCAGGGTTGGGGTTTTTAGTATCAGCTCCTAGGGGAGCCGTTTTGGTATTTTTAGTGTTTCAGCTTTGAGTGGAGCTGTATTAGCTATTGAATGTTGGTGGGCTGATACTTTTTTCCGTACTCTAGAAGGTATTAAAGTAAACACTTCGTCATGACCGCAAGAAGTGTTACAAGCGCGTTGCAAGCGCGTTCTTTTGTTATGAGCGCAAGAAGCCATGCTGTCAAGTCCATACATACAACTGCTAGTGCCTGCTAGTGGGGAAAGGGAAATAGTAAGTACCGAAGCGATTGTGACGAAATGGTATAGAAGGTATTAACATGGTTGTAAAGAACGGGTCCAGCCAATGCAACGGGGTCCCAGCTGGCTCCCGTACGTGAAATAAGAGGCTGATATCCTTGTGTGCGAGAAGCTTACAAAATCGAGCGACGAGTTCTACAACACGAACCCAATTTGGCAGTACAGGACATGATGATGCATGCTGACACGCGATCGATCATCCGACTATATATATATTTAAGGCCGGAAGACGAAGCTGTGTGTCTATTATTCCGTGCACGCAGAGACACAGCTATAGTAGCAAAGAGAAGGGGCCCGGATGAGTTTCTCGGAGGCAGTGCAGTGGTGGGACGAGTGGCAGCTGCGTGTTCTCGCCTTGACAAGCCTTTTCCTGCAGTACTTCCTCTTCTTCGCCGCCGGCCGCCGTAAACGCCGCACCCCAGCATGGTTCAAGTTCGTGACCTGACTGGCCTACCTGGCGAGCGATGCTGTAGCTATCTATGGGCTTGCCGCCCTCTTCAACCGGCACAAGAAGCAGCAGTACGTATCCTCGCACCGTCGCAGCGCCACTCTGGAGGTGTTGTGGGCGCCCATCCTGCTGATGCATCTTGGCGGCCAGGACGGCATGACTGCATACAACATCGAGGACAACGAGCTGTGGACCAGGCATGTCCTAACTGCGATCACTCAGGTAAACTTCACATGCACGCCGAGCAGCCGCAAAAATAAAAAAATGATTTATGATTCGTACATTTCATAAAAAAGAAAAGTACATATATAGCTCCAGCACGACCCCACTCCGGCCCGCTCCCTCCAGCGCCCGCACCCCACCAAAGACAAGGAAGAAGACTACACCAGCGCTTACTCCGAAGATGATGCCCCATCAGGGCATGTTCGGTTTTCTCAGAACAAAGGGGATTGGGAGGGATTAAATCCCCTACAAGTCAAATTCCTCCTCAATCCCCTCCATTCCCCCTTAATCCCCTCTATTTTGGGGCTAAACGAACAAGGCCTCAGTGGTTCCGATGGTGGGGAGTTAAGGGATTTGTTCCTGATGGGCTTAGAAGGAGCTTTTATTTGGGCGCGGCGATTGTGACATGACGGTTGATGTGGACGAGATGGGGTAGGGTGGGATGGTGGGAGCGCCACCCCTCAGGGTTGTGGGAGAAGGCAGTTGAATAGGGTTGGTGGCGGGCATCACGGTGGAGCTCACCTGCACCATGCTTGGATTAGGTTTGAAGGGGTCAAGGGGCAAGGGCAGGTTGAGGGTGGCGCAACGAGGTGGCTCCCTGGGGGTGAGGGCGGGGCCATGACAACGACGCCGCCGGCACATCACAATGAGGTTAGGGAGAGGGCGGGGGCAAGGACAACGGTGAGATGTCGGCGGTGTGACAATAGCTGATCAGGGGTGGTGTGGGAGAAGATAAGGGCATTGGAAGGACACTAGGAGCGAGGGAAGAAGGCTGTAGATTGAAGAAGCAGGTATATACAGGAAATGTTACGACATATACTCTATCTGCTGCGCTTTACAATAATTTCTTTCACGACTAAAGAAATCAGTTTTAAAGACATCTCCATTTTAGTTGGACGCGGCGCGGCTCTATCTAAATCCACTTTAAAAATAGTTGCTAAGCCAGTCCATCTATGAAAAAACCATTTTTAAAGGCAACTAAGCCTCTCTAGTAATTGAGGTATTTCTAGACGTGTCTCTAGTAATATCGGGCCACTATAGAAATGGATTTCTAGATGTAGTTGGTAATTTGACCCGTCTCTAAAATTTATATTTTTTTCAAATCAAGACGGATGAAAATAAACTTTATACTAAAATTAGAGTACTAAAAAAATATTCAACTTTGTAGTTGATGAATTTTCCGTTTGAAATAATTTAAGACCAAAAACATTTTATTATAAGTTTCATAAGTTGAAATTCAATAATTAAAAAAGATCAAATGATCTTGAAATAATGTCCTAACCCAAAGATATAGTACCCAATATGTATATATAAACCTTTCCGGTTTAGATTTTTTGAATTCGTTTACAATCTCAAATATGCATTACAAGATTAACTGAAATAAATACAAAGGGAATGTATCAACTATTTAGTCATAAGTGACTTTATTGTGTAGTGCCATGGAAGCACCACATGAGACGAAATCGCGATTTCAATCCACGTGGCCACATGCATGTGTATTTCACCCAAAATCATGTAACCCTGACTTGCGATGTAAAAACCATTTTGTGCTATTGTTGGGCTCAATATACAAATTTTGGGCTCAATATACAAATTCTGTAAAACGATTTCGGTCCACTTCTAGCTAGTTCATTTCTAGAGGCACACAGAGACGGGCTAATAATTGCTTGGCTTCCAGCCACCTCTATTAAGTCATGTATGTAGTAATCCTGCTATCGTGATCCAAGTTTTAGGTAATTTTAGCTTTGTTCTAAACTTCTCTCACTTTAACGAAGTTTTTAGCAAAATATTTTAGCACCTACAAAGCTCAGTAATTAAATGCATTAACATGACAGCAATCTATCAACCATGCTCTCATACAGGCTAGAATCTTGGAGTTACTAGTTGATACCTCTGGCTAATAAAAAAACTATTCAATTTTATGTTTTTTGATTTTTAATTTTCTATCACAACAGGCATATTAGATACTCTATAATCAATTGCTTTTTTTGACAAGTGACTGATCTATATGTCTTTTCATTCATATCTATAATTTTTTTCTGAGCTTGACACCTTTGTATATATTCAAAATGCAATTAGTTAAACCCTAGCATAAATGATGATGGCTCTTCTTGTTCTCCATACCTTATGATGTCATGTTTTTCAAATTTTATTCTTATTGGTTGCTACATATTTTTATTCTTATAAGTTAAGTTAAAACTCCATGCCTATAGTATGTTTTATTAGCTTTCTTTTTTGATTTTTTTAAAAATAAGGACAGACCATAGACTACTTTTATTCAAATATGCACCATGTCACTTAAGATTTAAGTGGTAGAGCTAGTCCTTGGCATTGCACCTCTATATTTATTCAATGAATATGCAATTAGTTAAAAACTTTAGCATAAAGTATGGTGGCTCTTGTGAAGCCCATATCTTATGACATCGCGAATCTAAAATTTAATTTTCTAAGTTTTAGCTTATTGATTACATCATTTTTTGTATCATCAATAAGCCATTCTGAGATACCTATACTAATAATATAGTCATTACTACACACATATTTCTTTAGTAACTAAGAAAATTCAAACATCTTGAGTAGCATGAGAGGTCTGCATACGAAAGGTGATTGCAATTTATTTAGATTTTATAGTCTTGTAGGGCTTAAATATTAATATCCTCTTCAAGGTAGCACTGCTGCCTCCATCCTAATTAAATGTCACTTTAATCTCTAATGGTGCATGTTTTGAATGACTATTTATACCAGCATTGTACTTAAGAGTGCAGTCTAGCTACAATGCAACCTAAATCTTTATTTTTTGAAAAGTACAAAAGGAGAACTAGTAATAAAAGTATGCAACAAGCACAAAGAGATTCAATTTGAGATCCATGAAGATAACAAGAGCCACCATTGTTTAGGCTAATTTTTCAACTAAATGTATTGAATGAATATATAGATCAGTTATTAATAAGCTTATCAAAACTGGATAAACACCATAGAATATATACATCACGCCTATTGTGTCAGGAAATAAACAAATAAAGAGAGAAAATATACCATGCTGTATACTTATTGTTTATTGTTCACTGTCTCAGATTGTTGTAGCGATCTACGTGTTCCGCAAATCATTCTCGGGTGAGAAGAAACTGCTGCAAGCGGCAATCTTGGTCTTCGTCCCCGGGATTCTGAAATGCTTGGAGAAACCATGGGCTCTCAAGAGCGCTAGCATCAACAGCATTGCAAAATCTTCCGGTTCATGGCTGCAGAGGATGTTGCAAGATGACACAACAACGAACCCGGACGGCCTGACGTCCCTTGAGCATTACGTGCAAGATGCATCAAGGCATGTTGCGCGGAACCAGCAGCAACAGAATGCTGAAGTTGAAACGCCATTAATCTTCAAAGACAAGCCCTACAGACTATTCGTGGACCTCTCAAACTCCTACTCTGATCGGCTTAAGAATCTAAGGTACATGGTTCAAGCGAAAGACGATGCGCATCTTCATGTACGGTACTACCTGTCCATGACTTTCGATCGTCTCTACACCAAGAACGCAGTGTACAAAGGCCTCAACTTCGCCGACTGTTCATGCAAGAGTTACTGGGGCTATCTCCTGCGGATCGTGATCATATATCTGATGTTCGCGGCGATCCCCCTCTTCCACTTGAGCAAGCGACAAGCCTACAGCAGCACGGACGTCAAGATCACCTACACCTTGCTGTGCTGCACTGCTGCACTTGAGTACATTTCCACCGGCATCAAGCCGACGTTTGACTGTATCCAGAGGGCAGCCGAGCAGCTACCATGGCCCGACCAAGTTGCCCAGTACAACCTCATATGGTACATGTCTCGCAACAGGAGGCACTCATGGTTGAGGAAGCTTGCAACCTTGCTACTTTGTAAGGGCTACCTGGACCAGCTCTGGTGCATGGCACCGTGCGAGTCGTCCGCCGGCATCACCGAGCTCGTCCACGACCATGTCACCGACGGCTGGAGGAACTGCATCAATGACACAGTCACCTACCGCAGGTTCAACGAGAGCCGGGGCCAGCGGACTTTCCAGCGCGAGGGGAGTGGCACGATCCTGGAGTGGAGCCTGCGGAGGCCGTTCGACGAGAGCGTGATCCTCTGGCACCTTGCCACGGATTTCTGCTTCCACCACAAGCGTACGACGAGCTCGTCTCGCCCCTACCAACTCGGCATCCGCAAGAGAAGCAGGGAGATGTCCAATTACATGGTGTACCTGCTGTTCGTCAACACGGAGATGCTCATGGCTGGCGCCAGGAGCAAGCTCTTCAGGGTCGCGTACAAGGAGCTCAAGAAATTGGCCAAGGGGAACACGGCGAAGAGGGAGGAAGAGCTCACCGGGAGGATAATCCAGAGGCTGCAGGTTACAGATGGTACAGGTCTTGTCAACGATGCATGGACGCTTGCAAGGGAGCTGATGGGCATGGTTAATCATCAGGGGCCCGATGGGGAGGACAGGATGTGGAGGGTGATCCAAGGCGTGTGGGTGGAGATGCTTTGCTTCTCAGCCAGCAGGTGCAGAGGCTACCTGCACGCCAAGAGCTTGGGCAAGGGCGGGGAGTGCCTCTCCTACGTCTGGCTCCTCCTGTCTTACATGGGGATGGAGACCTTGGCGGAGAGGCTCCAGAGGACTGAGCTGCACGCTCAAGGAGACATGGGCGGCCCTGCCGCCTCCTCCCGCCCAACTTCAGTTGTTCCACCGGTGGCAGCCAACGGCGGCGACCACAATGTTTGACCCATAGGGGATACATAACTGCGCAGTATTCATGAGATGCTACGTTGATCGATAAGAGTTTTGTCGCCGTTGATTTACTTGTCTCCGATCCATAGCGTTTGTCTCAGTTTGTTGTTTTCTTCGTTTGCATTTACTGTTGTTGCCTTGCTACTGTTGTTACTCTGTGATTATATATACCGGTCAATAAAGGTTATGCATATTATATGGTTGTTTTTTATTCTACATAATTTATAACACCTCTAATGTTGTAGTTTGACCATCTTGTGATTGATGCACCAGTAAACGCTGTTAATAATACTGTTTTTCAAGACATGGCTATGTGGAGATCCATGTGATGATTGTAAGTGGAGCAGATGATGTCACTTTTGCTTTCAACTATTTTGTCTCTGACTGAATTCAATTTCTTTCCAGAGTTTAGACCCTTCATATTCTAGCACATATAATAACATTCTAGGATTGATTACCAATCACTAAGAACAATAAAGAAAAGGAAAGGCTAAAAGGAGCAGAGACTAGCAAAGCCCCCCAAAAGTAACAAAACCAGTAGAAATAAAAAACACAGCTGCATAATAAAGGAGATAAGCAATCTGTAAGACTCATCGGGGAGGGGCCTGGCTATAGGAGGCTAGGGCTGCCGGCGTGATGCTGTGTGCGGTATGGGCGGTGATGATAGGGATGGGCCTAGGTCAGTGGTGTGCAGTAGGAGGGGTGGTGTCAGCTCTAATGCAGGGAGAGGAGAGGGAGGTGGCTAGGGTAGAGAGAGAGAGAGAGAGGAGATAAGCCTAAGGCTATTCTTTTTTTTATTTCCAATGAGTACAATGCCTTTATATTTATAGTTCCAAATAGACTTGCATCTAACGTAATCTAATAACGGATGTCCTTATAGATCTGGACTCCATCTAATCTATTCTTATTTTATTTATTGCAACCTATTTTATTCCACTATTCTTTTTTATTTCCCATGATGAGAGGCTGCGTCAAGGGCCAGGGACACCCTAGGGTTGGCGTGCCGCCCTCTTGTTGGTGCCGTGAGGGGGACTATGTGGGATGGGCCACCTCCCAACGGGCGCCTGACATCTCCCTTCTCCAATCAGTGCATCCAAGAATCCGTGACCATTTGTTGGTGCCGTCTGGTGGTTGCCTGCTCCCCCAAGTCCGCTTGTAGAGTTGAATAGAAAGATGACTCAGGGTGTCATAGTGGCTGTTGTAGGGGTTGGTGGAGAACAGTAGTAGAAGGTGCCAAAATAGCCATGGATGTAATGGCTAAAGGGGCCAAAATCCCCAATTTCATAGACCTAAGGTAGCTCGAAGCGCCGTGCCTGGTAGTTTTTGGAAAGGTGCAATGTTCTCATAACCTACCGGGGGGTCATGGGAACATGTGTACTTACCTAGCGTTGGTTTGACCCTTTATGCGGCGGCACAATGCGGTTTGCACCATCAATGGTGGAGACACGTAGAAGTACTGCAGGTTGCCGAAGAGAAGGTCTCGGAGATGTACTCTTTGGGTCACAAGATCAAGGTGTCACCTTGCTGAAATTTCCAACAACAAGTGCAACTCATTGCAAAATAGTAACCGAGATTAGAATGTGTCAAAACCAGATGCAATCAGTCTTTTAGGCTAGATGGCAACGGTAATGGCGAGCACAACAAGATAGATTAGTGAAGAGTAGGGCTAAGGCAAAAAGATTCAACTACAAAGTAGAGCCCAACCAAATTCTTTCCCAGCAGAGTCGCTAAAAAGTGTGTTGACGTTTAATTAGGTCACCACACTCGATATGGAGCTAGCTCGCTTGATTTAGAGCAAGCAGACTTTGCGGTCACCCAGCGCCTAGGATTTGTCCGCACCTAGATCTTGTGCCTCCAGTGATGAGTGTGATACGTAAGACACATTGCTAGAGTCGCCTCACCAGCAATGCGATACACAAGACACACTAGTGAGGTCTCTTGAGACCCAAAATCAGCCTAACCGCTCTAGAGCTTCGCCGTCGTCGATCCTCCAACCATGCAAGACCAACGAAGAATGGGGAGAAGAGGGGAAGAGAAGGTATAATAAAGGTTGTAGTAGATTTATTTTTGCCGATTGGATAGATGGATCTCAATCAGCATCACCCTCTCATATATAGAGAGTGGTCTTATCCTAGTAGAAAACCCTTCGATGATGTTTTTTCTAAGTTTCCCGCGAGTTGGAAAGAGTTTGGATCTGAATCCAAAAGGCTAGATCTGAACTGGGTCTTTACTATTAAGTCTGCAAGAACTTCTGGCTCGGAGGGTCAGAACTTCTAGCTCAGGTTGCTAGAACTTAGAGGGGTTAGAACTTCTAGCCCTGGGCATCTTCGCATAACCAAAACTCCTTGTTCTGGTGTCCAAATCAGACATTCTAGATATGATTTGTGACGGTCTCAATGAGAGGAATACAGTATTGAGGTCGAACTATCATTTTGACAACTTCACAAACTAGACAATTTTGGTTGTCGACACATCTTTCCTCTAAACTTATCAAATTTAGGGATAATCTTAATCATAGTATGAAAAAGAGGAGAATCTTCAATAATCCCATGATGCTCTCCTGACCCATCAGATCGGCAAACTTGCTGTTGCAATCGTTGTTCCACATCCTAATAAAGGAGATATAAGATGAGATGCTATCAACCTTTTGGGAAAGATGCAATGGTAATGAGATGCATAAGAAGGATAGATTGGAACCAACAAATTGGCTAGGTCAGAAAGATTGGCTAAAAGAGAGAGTCGAATCAAATCGACACTAGCGGAGTTACCAAAAAGTGTGTTGACAACTCTTAATTAGGTCACCACACTTGACAAGGAGCTAGCTAGATACATGACAAGGAGCTAGCTAGATCGCTCGATATAGGACCAAGTCGATTGACTTTTAGGTCGGTCGGTACTAGGGTTTGTCCGCATCTAGACCTTGTGCCTCTAGCAGTGAGCGTGATACATAAGACACATCGCTGGAGGAGCCTTGCCACGAGCACGATACACAAGACACGCCAGCTATATCTCTTGAGACCCGAAACCCCACACACCTTGGAGGGACCCCATCGGGGCTTGCAGCTGCTATGGGCTACTCTAGCTAGCCTGACCGCCCTAGAGTGTCGTCGTCTTCGATCCTCTAGCCATGCAGCACTGACAAAGAATCAGAAGAAGAGGTAGACAGGAAGAGATGGTAAAGGAAGGGTAGTAGATGTGTTTTTAATGATTGAATAGACTAGTCTATCAACCCGTGCTCTCACATGGGCCAGAACTTAGGATATATATATATATATAAATATTAGTTATTGTTTAATACATAATAGACATAATATTAGATACTCATAGTCTATATCCATATATCATAAACTTATTATTATTATTTTAAGAGACTTATCCATATATTTTTCTATTCCTATTTTTTCTTTGTATGACACCTTTGTATACTTTAAATATGTAATTAATTTGAAACCTTAATTATCTTCAACTATGATGGTCTTCCTGCATCATATATCCCACAAAGTTATGAGTCAATTTTGATTCAAATTTTATTCTTACTTAGTGCTATAAATTCTTTTTATCTTCGAGTTAAGTTAAAACTGCTTCTTAATACTTTTCATATATAAGCTATATTATTTTCCTAAATTATTATACTTATTTAAAGATAATTTTACCTTACATATAAAATAAAGATCACATGCTTGAAAAATATCGTATGATATTTTGGAAAATTATCGATAGTAGACATCATGAAAGGAATATATGGCTCTAATGTATGCTGTTATAGTGGTGCATTCGTCATCAAGGGTAAAAGAGTAAATTCATATACAAATTAGCACCGTTAGAGCTTCAAACCCAGCACAACTTTTTCTAGGGTCAAGAAAGTAATTTTCTCTATTTTAGGGCTTGTTGCGTTGGCAAGCAACCTTTTTTGGCTAGCTTGTCTTGCTCATTTTAATAAGGGAGAAATGTTATTAGACAGAAGAAGCTTGATTATCAGTTTGTCATATATAGATCTAAGGCCAGGCCCTGGCCTTTGGGTTCGCGTACTTCTTATTTATCGTTGTGGTTGGTTAGATAGTCTTGTACTGCCCGTGGATCCATTGGAGACAATACCTATGCTCAAGGAAGCGTTATAGACATATTCACCAACTATGGGCATCGGTATAGCTGTATCTAATTTTTTTTATTAATATAGATTAACTAATTGTTAACATGATGGAGGCTCTTCACGTCATATTTTAGATATCTAATTTTTATTAGTATAAATTAACTAATTGAACATGATGGTGGCTTCGCGTGATATTTGAGATATCTAATTTTTTATTTAATATATAGATTAGCTAATTGCCAACGTGATAGAGGCTTCACTTAATATTTTAGAGTTTCTATTAACGAAGTGGGCATAAAAGGTTTTTTTCTCATGAAAAATAATATTTTAGCCTATTTTTTATTTGTTATTATATAATGGCAATGATGGCTTGAGTCTTTGATGAGTCTTTGATTTGGTGGTCAGATGTTTCTGATTAACGTAAGAATTTTCATTATTTATCTTTTTTTCTTAGCATGTAATAGTAAGATAAGATGGAAACTCAATCGGCCATGTACCCCTTATTTGATAAGGAGTAGGAGTGGTCTTTATCTCGGTGAAAAACCAATGAAATACTATTATTATATCACTTTATATAATTTTCCCTAGATTGTGCCAAAACTAATCATGTGGCTCTTAAAATTGATATGGGGCCAATTTGAGTGCTAACACCAACGCATTGCCCTTTGTATTAAGTTATTTATTTATATCACCCATATTTGTTCTTTCCTAGAATATTTCATGAGATTCTTATGAGCCCTTGCTGTACCATTGACTGTTGTTCATTTGCTTAGTAGCAATGGTCTCTTTTGCCAGCCCTTCAGCGCTCAAAGTTTCATTTGTCGTTAGTGACGAAGGCCATGGCGTCATATGTGTGGCGTCATATGTGTGGCGTCATATGACGGCCCATCCTGTCGGCCATCGAACAGAACTACTACTTTTAGTCGACTAAAAACTTTTATAAATTGTTGCTTGGCTACTAATATTGCATCCTTGTAGACGGCTACGCAAAGACTACGCCTACATCAGTATTTCAACCTGTCAGAACCTTTGTTATGAATTCTGACCTTGCATGTAATAAAATTATCGTTGGACAGAATCCATGAGCTGCGCAAAGACTACGCCTACTCAAATAGACAGGTCTTTGTTATTTGTTGTCCAACTATACAATATATATAAACTTCTGTTGATTCTCTTGGATATCGTAGCTACCTGTATAAATTACTTTGTATTAATTCTTAAATTAGCTCTCAGCTCATGTCATTGTTGGTTGATTCCATTTTGCAACAATCTCGGATGGCATAATTACGAAACAGATTGATTTGGTAGGGCGCGCAAAGCGTGCGCATGAGTTTATAATTGCTTTTGTGAAAGAGCACGCCACGCCAAAAAAGTATTGACACAACTAGTAAGAGGTACTCAAGACCCAGTCACGCATGCAAAGCAGTTCTTTATCTTTTGTGCCGTTGCAGGGGAACGAGCATCATTCAAATGCCTTTTCCCGTCCTATAAATTTCAGCGTGCGCGCAGTTCCGTGGTATGTAGCCAGGGGAATAAATCAACAGACCAGTTCAGTGTTCTATACTCCCTCTATATTCATATTAGTTGACGTTTTGGACAAGGTTTGAGTCAAACATTGGGAACATAGACTCTCAATAACTTTTAAAATATTTAGTTTGAGTATGTGAAACTTATACTTATAGATTCATTTTAAAACCCATTTTTATAAAAGTAATTTTATTTTTAGTTTTCTTATATATTTTAATAAAAAATGATGGATAAAGTTAGGTTTTGAAGACCGTGTCCTTGTCCCAAAACGTCAACTAATATGAGTATGGAGAGAGTACTATATTGTTAGTTATTTTAGCTACCAGACTATACCACCACGCTGTTCTAAGAATTTAGCACTGTGGTCCTTCACTATCGATCGATCCTGATGGGGGAAGCTGAAACTGAAGGATATGCAGGCGTGGCCTTTTTCGGCAACTTATCATTTGAAGCCGACTTGAAGGCATTGGAGTGGGCATGTGAAAATCTGCGTGGTCTGTCCAAGAACTACAAGCTGTGGATTATCCACATCAATAATAAGCTGAACAACGGAGATGGACCTCGGAAGCGTCATGGTCATTCCTTTCCCCCCTCCTTTTCTTCGTTCTGATTTTATGCCATGTAGACCTCGGAGCTGAATAACGATTATTGTCATTTTCTTCATGATTGATTTAAGGACTTCTTACCGGGTTCAATGTTTTTATCAGAAGCTAGCTAGCATGCATGCTATTGTTCCCATCTTTAGAAAACCATATTGTGTATGTATTCATACTTATTTATCACTTTGAGTATGTTTATATACTTACTAAGATACTTCAAATCTTTCTATGTAAAAAAATTTCAAAAAACCTGTCGGGGACTAAAATAAAGGCCCCCTAAGGAAGGCCCAACAAACGCAAATCTTAGCCCAACAAGCCACCCCTTGTTCAAACTTTGGGCTACGGCCTTTGGCGCACCAGGACCCGGCGTCTTGTCTCCGGCCCGCCCGAGCACACTCCGCAAGGGGCTCGGATGGGCGCCAACTCTCCGCCCCGCCCGAGCCCCCCACGGATCAGGCCTCGGGACGGAAGCCGACTCTCCACCCCGTCCCGAGCCCCGGCGGACGGGCCTCGGGCCGGGGGGGCTGATTCTTCGCCCCGCCCGAGCCCCCCGACGGATCAGGCCTCGACGGAAGCCGACTCTCCGGCCCGTCCGAGCCCCCGGGCGGCGTGCCTCGGTGGGAGCCGAGCAGCTCCGGCCCCGCCCGAGCCCCGGGCGGGGACAGGCCTCGGACGGGAGCCGACTCTCCGTCCCGCCCGAGCCCCCGGCGGACGGGTCTCGGACAGTCGCGCCGCACTCCCCAGGTCAAACTAGGGCTCGATGTGACATATATCCACCACCCGCCTTCCCACGGTGGATCGTCAGGATGACGCTAGCCCCTGGCAGGGGATGGGAGGCGTCCCGTCACCACTCTGCGCCCACGCTCACGATTACGCAATCCCTACAGTAGCGGCCATGCCTGCCACTGTAGGGCGACATGATGACTAACCTGCAGAACAGGTCCCATCACGGGAAGTCCAAATACGGAGCATGCCGCATCCCGGGCGAGCGCCTTGGCGCCACCCAAAGACGGGCGGGCGAGTCTTCCGGTGCCCCGACCACTTTGTGCACCTGGGCTTCGAGCCGGGGCAGGCGAGGATGGCCCCGTGCATTTGTATCTCTACGTCGGCCACGCCCGTATCGGCAACGATGCCGCGGCCCTCGGGAGCCCGAACCGAGGGGTGAGTCAAAGCTTCTGACAGAGGCTACGGTACACAGGCACGCTCATCATGGCGCCCCCTTGAGACCCCCCTGCGGAGGCAGCAAACGTCCCCTCCTTCACCAAGAACGAGGAGCCGACTCCACGAGGCGGCGCCCGCCATTGTGATCTTGGCGCCGTACAAAGACGAAACCCACGCGCCCTCACCCGGGGCCTCGGCACAAGGAGAGGGGGAGCCCCTAGGCCTCGGCAGGATGAGGCGGCGCCCACCGCCGTCTTTCCTATTCAAATACTGTACTGCAGAAGCCCGTCCCTCCCCTTCCGGCTATAAAAGGGGGAGGGGACGGGGGCCCTTCCAGAGACAAGTGAATCCTAGAAAGCAAGTCAAGCAATCTCCTTGACAAAACACACACACACACTCACTCATCTCACACGAGACTTGGGACAGTTCCCTCTCTCCATTTGCTTGTACACCCTACTCTGGGCACCTTGGTGCGGGATAATACAAAACCTTCTTGTGTCCTTCTTGCACACCATCCGAGTTGGGAGCACGCACGCAAATTCACTCGTTGGTACTAGAACCACTAGTTTTAGCACCGGACGGTTGGCGCGCCAGGTAGGGGCCCGTGCGTGCTTTTCGCTTTCCTTCCCGCCAAAACTGCGGAATGGCCGGCAACGACGTTTGGGGCGGATTCCCGCCCTAACTCCACTCCACTCCGGCCCGGCTGGAGCGGGGACCCCGATCCGGTTTGGTGAGCTCGAGTTCGTGTCAAGCGGAGTCGATGCGACATGGAACTTCTCCCGGCCGGAATCCGGGGACCTCGACCGAGCCGGTGGACCTCTTTGCCCGGCCCGTCGCGAGGAGGCGCCGTGGCGCGCGTTCTCGCCGAGCGCGATGGGCGCACCACGACGCCGGCGATGCGGAGGAGGACTTTGCGGCGTTATGGCTGGGCGGCCGCCGCCGCCATCGCCACCACGCCACCCATTTGGCCTGGTCAACGCCGCTGCCACGTGCGCAACGTACGTCTCCACCGTCATGGGAGCCCGCAGAAGGCGTCCACGCCGTCAGCGGCGCTCCACGGAGCGCCTCGGCGTGGACATCCCCGATGGATCCATCCACGCCTATGAGGAGTACCTGGTTAGGCAAGAGGAGCAATGGCGCCACTGGGCGAGCGCTACATCCACCCGATCCGGCGCTACCTCGAGGACCGGAGCCCCGGGGGTTCCTTCCCGAGCACGCCGCTTTCGGCTACCCCGGCTCGACTCCCCGGGCGACATATGCGATCCGACTCGTGAATGCTTTCACGTGGAGATCGGTGAGCTCGGCGTGGCGGCAACGGCAAACGACGGGGCGGCGACCAGGGCCGTGATCCCAGGCCCGCCACGGGAGGCGACTCCGGCGGGCGCAACCCCTGAGGACCATAACACATCCCGGCCTCCGGGCGGGGGCCACAAACTCCGGCACATGCGGGCCCTCCGGGACCGGCGAGCCACCGGCTACCCCTCGAGAGGCCACGGCGTCCCCGCTATCGAACGGATTCGGGAGCTCGGGGGACAGGCTCGAGCGCGACCGTCGCTTTACGACGACAGGAGATAGAAGCGTGCGAGCATGCCCACCGTGCGGCACGCAATCCTAGCCCCCGTTGCTTTCGTCAACACGGCGTGGCGTCAGCGAGAAGAATCGTCAACGGCGAGGGTGGAGAGCGTCCCCCCATCTTCCCGCGCGCAAGTCATAACGTCGCGGCGGCTGCCCTCCTCGTCCGTCGATGCGAACCATCGACCCGGAGGGACGACGGATTCGAGATGATCTGCGAGATTATCTCGAGACCGCTACTTGCCCAAGCAAGGCGAAGCTTCGGCTTCCCGGCATCGGACACCGAGGGATGAGGAGGACGAAGAACGCCCACGACGCGGCGAGAAGCTTCGGTCCATCATGACCCATCGCGGAGGCCGATCCGCGGCGTCTTCGGGGACGACCGCGGCAGCATCGGCGATGGTGACGCACGCAACGTCATCAACAACGCCGCAAAAGAAGCCGGAGCCGGGCGGATGCGACCGCCCGGCCGCGCAGAGGCGGAAGGCGCGATAGCGACGAGGACCGCGACGATGCCGATCCTCCGGGGGGCGCGCCTTCAGCCGGGGAGATCCGCGGCGCATGATTCCCCCTTCCGGTTCCGGGCCCGGCCAATCTTGCCAAATACTCGGGAGAAACGAACCCCGAGGTTTGGCTCAACGACCACCGACTAGCATGCCGGCTTGGCGGCGCGGACGATGACCGGCTTATCATCCGCAACCTTCCGCTGCATTTAGGTGATTCGCACGCGCGCTATGGAGCATCTTCCCGCCCGCATGATCCGCGCGGGGTCCGAGCTAGTCGGGGTTTTTGTGGGAAATTTCGGGGGCACATACGTGCGCCCGGGAATTCGTGGGATCTCGCAGCTGAGGGAGGCCCGACGAGACGCTTGCGTGACTTCATCGGGCGCTTCTCGAAGAAGTGCAATGAGCTGCCCAACGTGGCCGGCACTGCTATCATCAGTGCATTCCTTGACGGCACGACCTGCAAGGAGCTCGCCCACGAAGTTGGGCGGAAGATGCCGACCACCGCCAACGAGCTGTTCGAGGTGGCGACGAACTTCGCCTCCGGCGAGGAGGCGGGGGAGCGATTTTCCGCGACGTCGGGCAAAGGGAAGCGGAAGGAGGACAATGCCGAGGGGGAGGCAGCCCGCGGCCCAGAAAAAAACAAGAAGAACAAGCACAAAGGGAAAAAAGGGCAAGAAAGAGGTGGACTCCGAGGGCGATATCGTTGCCGCGGCTGACCGCAAGACCCCCGAGGTCCCCGGGGCCCGGGGCCTTGATCGACGACATGCTCAAAAAGCCCTGCCCTTTCCACAAATTCCCCGTCAAGCACACTATGGGGGAGTGCGATTTGGCTTGTCGCTTCTATCAGAGGCTTCCCCCACCTGAAGGCAAGAAGAAGAAGGAGGGGGAAAACAAAGGCGAGGAGTTCCCTGAGGTCCATGACGTTTTCATGGTCATCGGGGGACTGCCGGCGAATCTCACCCCGCGCCAGATCAAGCGCGAGCGTCGAGAGATATTCTCGGTGCATCCCGCCACTCCGCAGTACCTGCCGTGGTCCGCCGATGCCATCACCTTCAGCATCGACGACCACCCGCTCTACGTGCCAAAGCCAGGGCGGTACCCGCTCGTGGTCGACCCCATTGTCGGCAACGTACGGCTCACCAAGGTGCTGATGGATGGCGGAAGTGCCCTTAACATCCTCTACTCCGAAACCCTCAGCCTGTTGGGGATAGAGCGCTCACAGCTTCGGCCCAGTAGCTCTCCCTTTCGGGCGTAGTGCCGGGTAGACGCGCCCGCCCCTCGGGCTGATCGACCTCCCGGTCTGCTTTGGGGACGCCATCGAACTTTCGCAAGGAGGTCATCA
Source organism: Chrysopogon serrulatus (assembly GCA_015844335.1). Taxonomy (NCBI): domain Eukaryota; kingdom Viridiplantae; phylum Streptophyta; class Magnoliopsida; order Poales; family Poaceae; genus Chrysopogon; species Chrysopogon serrulatus. Next base: position 79,852 of record JADLZL010005849.1, read on the forward strand.
CCTTCGACGTGGTTGACTTTCGAGGAACCTATCACGGCATCCTCGGGACGACCAGCGTATGCGAAGTTCATGGCCGTCCCCCAACTACACTTACCTTCTCCTCAAGATGCCGGGCCCTAATGGCGTCATCACCGTTGGCTCCTCCTATGAGCACGCGTTCAACTGCGACGTCGAGGCAGTCGAGCACGCTGAGGCCGTGGTGATCTCCGAGGGCCTCGACACCAAGCGTCACGCCGGCGCATTCGAGCCATCCGACGGAGTAAAGGAGGTCCTGCTGGACCCCGCCTCTCCATCTGGCAAGGCGGTGAAGATCTGCGACTCCCTCGACCCCAAATAGGAAGCAGTGCTCGTCGACTTTCTCCGCGCAAACATCGACATTTTTGCGTGGAGTCCCTCGTACATGCCGGGCATTCCGAGGGATGTCGCCGAGCACTCCCTTGATATTCGGGGCGGGTCCGGACCGGTGAAGCGGCGTTTGCGCCCGATTCGACGAGGAAAAGCGCAGAGCCATCGGCGAGGAGGTGAACAAGCTTTTAGCGGCCGGATTCATCAAGGAGGTGTTCCACCCAGAGTGGTTATCTAATCTGTAATGGTTAAGAAAAAGAGCGGGAAATGGAGGATGTGTGTAGACTATACCGGTTTAAATAAAGCATGTCCAAAAGTTCCCTTTCCTTTACCACGCATTGATCGGATAATCGACTCCACCTCGGGGTGTGAGCTCTTATCCTTCCTTGATGCTTACTCTGGCTACCACCAAATAAAGATGAAGGAGTCCGACCAGCTCGCAAGCGTCCTTCATCACCCCCCTTCGGCATGTACCGCTACGTGACGATGCCTTTCGGACTTCGAGGAACGCGGGGGCAACGTATCGGCGGTGCATGCGGGCGTTTTTGGTGACCACGTCGGAGAGACCGTGGAGGCCTACGTCGGCGACATCATAGTCAAGGCGAAAAGGCCGACGACCTCATCTCGACCTTACGATCGCTTTTTCGGTGTCTTGCAGCCAAGAGCGTCAAGCTCAACCCCCGAGAAGTGCGTCTTGGGGGGTCCCCGAGGCATGCTCCTTGGGTTCGTCGTCTCCAAACGCGGCATCGAGCCTAACCCGGGAGAAGGTGAACGCGGTGACGAGCTTGGGCCCGATCAAGAACACGAAAGGGCGTGCAGCGGGTCATGGGATGCCTTGCGGCCCTCGGCCGTTTCATCTCACGCCTCGGCGAGAAGGGCTTGCCCCAGATCGCCTCTTGAGAAAGACCGGCGCTTCTCTGGACCTCCCGAGGCTCGGGAGGCCCTCGACAAGCTCAAAAGCCGCCCTCACCGGCGCCCGATCCTCGTCCCTCACGCCGAAGGAGAACCCCTCCTCCTGTACGTCGCATTGCGACCACCCGTGTGGTCGGTAGCGGCCATCGTCGTTGAAAGACGGGAGGAGGGCCACCACGCCGATCCAGCGGCCGGTCTACTTCATCGGCGAGGTGTTGTCCGAGACCAAGATCCGCTACCCGCAGATCCGAAGCTGCTCTACGCGGTGGTCCTGACGCGGCGCAAGCTCGGCACTACCGACGCCCACCCCGTGGCGGTGGTCTCTTCCTTCCCGTTGGGAGAGATCCTCCGTAACCGGGAGGTCTCGGGCGGGTCGCCATGTGGTCCGTTGAGCTCATGGGAGAGGCCCTCAAATGCAGCGCCAAGAAAGGCCATCAAGTACCAAGTCTTGGCCGATTTCCTCGCGGAGTGGACGGACACCCGGCTGCCGCCGCCCGGCCAGTGCGAGAATCTTTGGACGATGTACTTCGACGGGTCCTCGATGAAGACCGGAGCCGGCGCCGGCCTCCTCTTCGTCTCCCCTCATGGGGTGCATATGCGGTACGTAATCCGCCTTCACTTCCGGCGTCAAATAATATGGCGGAGTACGAGGCCCCGCTCAACGGGTTGAAGATCGCCGCCGAACTTGGCGTCAAGCGCCTCGACGTCCGAAGCGACTCACAGCTCGTCATCGACCAAGTCATGAAGGACTCAGGCTGCCACGACCCAAAGATGGACGCTGCTTGCAAGGCGGTGCGCCACGGAGGACAAGTTCGACGGCCTCGAGCTCAACCACGTCGTCCGGAGGTACAACGAAGCCGCCGACGAACTTCGCCAAGATCGCCCGTAGGAAGAGCCCCGGTTCCCCCTCGACGTCTTCACTAAAGACTCCGCCGCCCCCTCCGTCGAGTTCGGAGGGCAGGAAGAGGCCGAGGAGAAACACACCCCCCTCTGGGCCGGGAGAATCGTCCCGACGCCCCCCGCGTCCCGAGGTCCCCTCGGTTTCCGTGGCGCACTCGGCACCGAGCGCCGAGATCATGGAGGTCGGCCGGAGGAAACCCCGGGGCCGATGCCAGCCGGGACCGAGAGAGCCGTACCTCGGACCGGATCGTCCCGAGGCGCCCTCCCCGAGGACTTCAACCAAGCCAGCGCATCGCGAGGAGAGCAAAGTCTTTCGTCGTCATCGAGGACGAGCTCTACCGGCGAAGTTCCTCGGGGTCTTGCGGCGGTGTATCACAGATCGAGGAAGGCCTCACCCTCGTCCGCAAGATCCACGCCCGGTGTGTGCGGCCACCACGCCGCTCCCCGCTCCCTCGTCGGCAGCGCTTTCCGACAAGGGTTCTCTTGGCCGACCAGTCGGCCGACGCTCTTGAGGTAGTGCGCACTGCGAGGGGTGCCGCCACTACGCTCGTCAAACGCACTGCCGGCTCAAGCGCCTGCACCATCCCGATCACATGGCCCTTCGCCGTATGGGGCTGGACCTGGTAGGACCCCTAAAGAAAGCGCCCGGGGCTTCACGCACCTACTTGTCGCCATTGACAAGTTCTCCAAGTGGATTGAGGCGCGCCCCGTCACCAACATCCGATCCGAGCAGGCGGTGCTCTTCTTCACCGACATCATCCACCGCCGGGATCCCGAACTCCATCATCACCGACCACGGCACCCGGTTCACGGGGCGAAGTTCGAAACTTGCGGCGAACACCAGATACGCATCGTGCGGTCTTGGTCGCGCACCCCGCACGAGCGGGCAAGTGGAGCGAGCCAACGGAATGATATTGCAGGGACTCAAGCCCCGGATCTTCAACAAAGTCAATAAGTTTGGCAAAAGATGGCTCGAGGAACTCCCTCGGTCCCTCTGGAGCCTCGGGACGACGACATCATCCCCCCCCGCTTCTCCGCGAGGGGCCTGTTCTTCTCCTTCCTTCTCCGCGGCAATGGGGGGCTTGGGCGCCCTCGGCTTCCCGGACAGCCCCCGTAAAGAATAGAGCAAAGTAAGGACAAGGGGAGGAAACGAACGACAGCCCGACAAGCGCACGGCCGCGAAAAACTCACCACGGAGGCGGCATTACGGTGGGGTCGCATCGCGACCTTGTAGAGGTTGGAGACGTCGGTCACCGACGCCGCCTTCTTGGTCCGCTCGGCGATCTCGGCGTGATCAAGGTCGACGGACGACATCCTCGCCCCGGCCGGGGGCCGCCTTCCCTCATGTCAAAGCGGGCAAGGCTGCCTATGCATGAGGGGCAGAACTCGGCGCCGGGTGGAAGGGCGGCGATGACGACCGACGCATCTAACCCCTTTACGGGCCAACCTCCCTCGGCGGAACACCTTCTCCGGAGGGATGACCCTCTGCAGGATGATCTCCTCCTTCCACCTCGCGGGCTCGCGTCGAACACCTTCCGGTGTAGCGGGCAGGTGGCGAGTCATTCAGGAGGTAGAACCACTTAGCGCCCCGACCACGGTTGGAGGAGGTCGGCTTCGCCCGGGATATACGAATCCCGGTAGCGTGCCGCAGCTGCAGCATGCGGTGCCGGCCTTGACGGATATCCTCTTCCCCTCTCGACGCTCTTGAAGAAGAGGGGGCCCTCGAAGAAGTGGAGCCAGAGGTCCCGGTGGACCTCGACCCCAAGGAAGCCCTCACATAGGGGCGACGAACACCGCCAGTGCGTGATGGAGTTGGGGTTGAGATGTTGCAGCTCTGCACCGTAGTACTCGAGGATGGCCCTCAAGAACCGACCCACCGGCGTCCCGAACCCGTTCTCATGGAACGCCGCGAAGCTCACGACGTATCCCCCGAGGCGGGTGCGGGGACAGATGGTCGGCCGGGCGGGACGATCCACCGGGAGGCCTTGTCGGGCAGGGGGCGGAGAAGCCCCTTCCCCACGGCGTCACCAGCCCGGCAACGCCACGGAGCTCGTCTCCCACTCCTCCACGCCCGACAATCCCGGGCCTCGACGCCATGGCAGCAGCGAAGCGGGTGGATGCAAGCAAGTTTTTTCTCTCCTCGCCCTCTTTCTTCCTCGCCGGGCGCCGAGCGACGGCAATGGCGGAGGAGGAAGCAAAGGCGAGGAAGGCGAGAAGGGAGGACGATGCGGCCGCCGCATGTGTACTTATACCCGGCGGCGTTTCCCGTTTTTGCATTAATTATGTGACAACCTACGATACGCCGTAATCGACATTACACACCGCGACGCAACCCAAAAGCGACGGGTAACACGAGCGGGTGCCGCGCCACGCGAGTCTAGCGCCACACGCACGCCGCGCGCGACCCGCCCCGCACAAAGGATCCGGGCGCAAGGCCTTCGGCCCGCCACTGCAGGCGTGGCCGCAGCTGGAAGGCGCAGCGGCAAGACATCACGCCCGCCGCGGGGGCCCACGACCACGCACGGCACGCAATCGCCACGACGGGAAAGTGGGGGCCCGCCACCTCGCCGGGCGCCCACATCCCAAGGCCGGCCGCCTCGAAAGCGCCCACGCATGGTGAAACGGTGGTTTTCCTTTTTCATGAAGGAGCCTGGCGATGCCCATTTACTTCGGGCCAGAGGAATGGAGGCTGGCCCATCTGTTCCCTACCGCCCGTGGCAATGTAGAGTGGGCAGCTCGGACGGCCTCATACGCCCCCGGCCCCGCGAAGCAAAGGGGGGCCATCCTCGTAGCAAGCATCCGAGGCCGGCATGGCAGCCGAGTAGCGGGATCCCACGCGGGAGTGCGCCGAGCCCGGGACCCGGGCGGACGGGACCCGAGCCCCGCCAGCATACCGTGCGGCTCTTATGAACCAAGCGCCCCGGCCCACCAACCCCTAGCGAACGGGCACAGGCGGTTCACTTGGATCCACCCGATTAACACTCGGAGGACCTAGTCGTGTTCGACACTCGCCGACGATGGCACGATGAAGTTCAACCCTCCTCCCTCGCGGAAGGGACGCCGAGGTGCGAAAAGACTAACGACCGAGTACCAACCGGCTCCCTCAACGCCACGAGGGCCGGGGACTTACCCCAACGCGCGAACCGACTTCGGGAAAGCGCCCCGACACTCGACCGAACCCTCGGACGAGCCGACGGGCCTGGGGCTCGGCGGCGCAAATCGCTTTTTGCCACCAAAACATTTAACGAGCCCCGGACGGGTGCACACACACTCCTCCGAGGCCTCGGGGGCTACACCGGCGAGGCTCGCTCGCCCCCGCCGGAAATTACGGTTCGAAGATAACCATAGGCTGCACCATGTAAACTAACAACAAGCCCTCGGAGGAGTCCTCCATGCTCCTCCGAGGCCTCGGCTACACCAGCCCTGGGCGCTTGCGCCGCGCACGGGGGGAGTGAAACGCCTTCAACCAAGGCAACACCGCACCGGCCTCGAGAACGAGTGCATTCACTCCTTCGAGAGGCTCGGGGGCTACTGTCGGGGACCAAAATAAAGGCCCCTAAGGAAGGCCCAACAAACGCAAATCTTAGCCCAACAAGCCACCCTTTGTTCAAACACGGGCTACGGCATCGGCGCACTCGAGGACCCGGCGTCTTGTCTCCGGCCCGCCCGAGCACACACTCCGCAAGGGGGCTCGGATGGGCGCCATCCTCCGTCCGCCCGAGCCCCCCACGGATCGGGCCTCGGACGGAAGCCGACTCTCCACCCCGTCCCGAGGCCTCGGGTGGATGTGCCTCGACGGGGCGATTTTTCGCCCCGCCCGGTGCCCCCTCGACGGATCGTGCCTCGACGGAAGCCGACCTTCCTCTCCACCTGGCGCCCGAGCCCCTCGGGGCGACAGTGCTCGGACGGGAGCCGACGCCCGCCCGCCGCTTCCCCTAGCCTCCCGAAGCCTCTGGACGTGGGAGCCGACTTCTCTGCCCCGCCCGAGCCCCTGGGCGGACGGTTCGGACAGTCGCGCCGCACTCCTGTGTCAAACTAGGGCTCGATGTGACATATATCCACCGCGCCTTCCCACGTTGACCGGCCGATGACGCTAGCCCTCGGGTGGGATGGGAGGCGCCCCGTCACCACTCGCGCCCACGCCACGATTACACTTAATCCCTACAGTAGCGGCCATGCCCGCCACCGTAGGGCTTACATGATGACTAACCTTCGTAATAGGTCCCATCACGGAAGTCCAAATACGGAGCATGCCGCATCCCGGAGAGCGCTGGCGCCACCCCAAAGACGGCGGCCGAAGTCTTCCCGGTGCCCCGACCCACTGCGTGCACCCTGGCTTCCGTGAGGCGAGGCAGACGAGGATGGCCCCGTGCGCTGTATCTCGTCGCCGGCCACGCCATTATATCGACAACGATGCCGCGGCCCTCGTGAGCCCGAACGGGGTGAGTCAAAGCTAAAGCAGGCCACGGTACACGGGCACGCTCATCATGACGCCCACGCAGACCCCTGCAGAGGCAGACGTCCCCTCCTTCACCAAGAACGAGGAGCCGACTCCACGAGGCGGCGCCCGCCATTGACAAGTCTTGGCGCTGCACAAGACTAAAACCATCGCCCTCACCCGGGCCTCAAAGACAAGGAGAGGGGGAGCCCCTAGGCCCTAAGGATGAGGCGGCGCCCACCGCCGCTCTTTCCTATTCAAATATTGTCTTGCAGAAGCCCGTCCCTCCCCCTTCCCGGCTATAAAAGGGAGGGGACGGGGGCCCTTCCAGAGACAAGTGAATCCTAGGAAGCAAGTCAAGCAATCTCCTTGACAAACACACACACATACTCACTCATCTCACACGAGACTTGGGACAGTTCCCTCTCTCCATTTGCTTGTACACCCTACCTACAGGCACCTTGGTGCAGGATAATACAAAACCTTCTTGTGTCCTTCTTGCACACCATCCAGAGTTGGGAGCACGCACGCAAATTCACTCGTTGGTACTAGAACCACTAGTTTTAGCACCGACAAAACCCATACTTTTTAATATATTATGAAAATATCACTAATTGTAGTATATAAAATAAGTATAACCACATACTCTATGTGTGCATACATACTTGATATATATATTACCACAGACAATCTAGTTTGACCATATACTTCATGTATATACACTTCGTTATTAACATGGAAGTAGCTACTCCATATGAGTAGGAAATAGTTTCTCTCTCTCTATATATATATATATACACACACATACACTGTGTTCTATAGTTTGCTATAGAATAATTTATTTTGTAGCCACTTTAAGTTACGATAATTACTATACTAATTTACAACGGCCACAAACATGGTTATTGGTACAGATTCACAATATCATGATCATGAAACGCTGGAGACAAAATTGAAGAAGAACTATCCAGATCGCTGCATACGGGACCGCATTCAAAGCAAAATACTCCACCTTGAGGCTAAGGAGGTGCGTGAAACTTATATACCAAATACAAATACTGAGAATTTGTGGGGAACAGTACGTGTCACTGTTTATGTATTTCTTTGAGAACAGTATATTTGTGGCGTAACGTACGAAGGAGAAAATTTTGAGGCAGCTCTGGAACACGCTATCGATGACTTGAAGGGCCTCAAGACACTAGTCCTGGCATGGGGGGCGGCAGATGGTACGAATACGAAAGGGTACGTCGTCGCCTGAGACTAGCGAGCTAATATATAACCTCTGGAACAACCTTCATCTATTGTTCGTTTTTGTAGGCCGCTAATTGACAAGCTGTCAAAACGATGTTCTATCGTCCTCGCCAAGGTTGATTCCAGTAAGCTGACTTTCTCCATGACGCCCACGGAAGAAGGGTCAGCTGCCACTGCCACCACACCACCCATGGCGTCCGCGCTTACGAATCAGAGTCCCGACGGCCGTCAGACGGACACCGCCCCTGTTGCGGCGCCGTCCACGGAAGGCGGGTCAGCAAGCAACACTCCCACCGCGCTACCCACGGCGAACAGGAAAGGGTCCAAGCCCAAGGGTACACCTAAGCGTCCCGACAAGGCCCCGTCAACCTCCTAGGCTCGAAGACAGGTGCTCCGGCGTACCGGCCGTGAGAAGGACACCGGCCGCACCGCACACGACGATCGAGTCTGCTTGGCTGAGTGTCATTGCTCTGCAACAATGTGTGCCTCGATTTCTTTTCCATTCCCAGTGTGGTTTGTTACTATCATTTGAGTACTTGTTGTCGTGCCTTTTCTGTTTCCAGTTTTTGTTCACAGGTAGGAGTACGTTGGTGTGCTCAAGACCTGATGAGTCTGGTTGCATAATATGTTGTCCAACTATTAATTATATATGCGTGCACGTATTTGCTTGCTAGTGACTACTACAGTAGCTTTGTCGCTTTATTTTCTATAAATAATTTTCTTTTCCAAATTATATATAAGTCGTTTTAATTTTTTATACATCAATTTTGCTAGCCATGTATCTGTTAATGCTTAAAAGTATCTCATGGTCGACCATAGACATCATCAACAAGTTATATACATCACGTGTGTGTTAGTGGTCAAGTGACACAAGGAAATAACAAAGCAATGCACGTGAAGAAAAAAGGGAACCGCATGAGCTGCTGCCAGCAGGCTTAGCTGGGTCCTAAAACAGGCTTTATCAAGTTCCTAAACATGCTTAGCCGGTTCTTAGAACAGACTTAGCCGGCTCAACCCCCTAAAATAATAGGCTTAGCCGGGTTCTGCAACAGACTTAGTCGGGTCCTGAAACAGGATTGCGCGATTCCTAGGATAGGCTCAACCTCTGAGAAGGCTTAGCCAGGTCTCTAAACCGCCTAAGGCCTTGTTTGGCTGCTCACAAATACACTTCAATCCATACGGTTTGTGGGGGATTAAGGTGTATTTTAGTTCAAATTCCACTCCAATACCCTACAAACCATATGGATTGAAGTGTATTTGTGAGCAGCCAAACAAGGCCTAAGCCGTGCCCCCCCAGTCGGTCGAGTTGAAGTGCTCAGGCCCGAGTAAACCAGCTTAGCCGGGTCCCCAAACTGGCTAAGCTAGCTCCCCTGAAAGTCCGAACCGATTGGTTGCCAAATCAGATTTTGGTGTGTTTTAAATGTGGAAAATTTAGAAAATGTGTTTTGGACTTAATTTTTTTTTGGAACATGGAAACAGAAACGTGGGTCATGTTTCCGTTTCTAGACTGCTAAGGTCTGCAGTTTGCCTACGGCTGGAGGTAGCGCAGTAGCGGCTCAACCACAACCAGCCTATGTGTGCATGTAGCTAATCCTCCAGCTCCTCCATAGCTGCCGCAGCCTACGGTGCACTCAAATTCCCCCAATCGGCGCCGGCATGTAGGGCTCATGGTCGGACGCCCCATGACCGAAGGCTCCTTGACGTTAATTTTCATCGACGAGCTAGAAAAAAAAAGGTACTAGAAATTCTCAAATTAATCAAAAATATTTGGCTATTAATTAAAAGACTATAGCTTTCCATAATCTTTAGATCTTTTTGTTTTTTTAAAATTTAGTCACCTTAGATAAAAAATAACCTAAAATCTAATTGACCGAGAAACAAACTTTAGCCACATGGAAATCTTGGTCGGCCGTTGTTGTTCACCTTGTCAATCTTAGGACAGCCGTCCATCCTACTGTTGTTTTCATCATCATTGATTGAAAGATATATCAAAATAACTCCTAAATTTGCATCTAAATTACACAAGTCTATCTAACTATCTATAAGAGATAATTCAAAATAGATCTCATAAATTTGCATCTCAATTAACCCGTTCTACTTTTATGAAAGGCAATTGGAAATAATGCAATGTATACCCCTAATAAGTTTGCATTCAAATATCCATATATGCCCTTTTGAAACGTAATGTACAGTAAAAAAGAGAATAGAGTGGGTACTTATTGTGTCTCTTAAGATTCCAGTCCATGCGGAAGTCCAAGATCGACCAGAGCATAGCTTACTAGCACTTACACATTGGGCATCATCAAGCAGTGAGTACGTACCTACCATGCATTACTACTGTCAAGTCTGGAAAAGCAATGATTATAGTATGCTACTAAATTCAACAGCCAAGAAAACATTTGATTAGTACAATAATACAAATTTAGTTCCGCGTGCATACATATTATATAAGCAAATTAAAGAGTGCATTACAGAAAATAAATCCATGCCCGTGTCTTATTACTGAAATTAGGCCTACGGCAATCAAGGTGGCCTGGCTTGCTCTCAGAAGATATTTTTTATCTCATCTGGGTGCAGACACCTGACAACGACAACCAGAATGATAGTGATTGTAATTGTTGCAATCGCGGACATGTTCCAGAGCATATTAGGGAACGCCAAGCTTTTCATCTGTGGCATCTCGGAGAAGACCACCATGCGAACCGCGTAGCTCAGGACGCCATACAGCTCCAAGAGCACGGAGCATCTGAACCACACGCTCAATGATGCTGCAGTGCCTCTCTCGGCGCTGTACTTGGAATTGCTGGCCATGAGTGCTGCGAACAACGACGCGACGAAACCAAGGATAACTTTGGAAGCATTGCTGTCCTCTTGGTCTTCTCTTATACACCTAGGTATTTTCCCGAAGCACCGACGACGCAGCGGACCGTTTTCGAGCCAAGCCGGACCGTATCCATTTCTGTTCTCCAACCAGAAGAAGAGCACAGGAATGGCGACGATGGTGAAGCATGCGACGGAGACCCACTCCCGCAGGATCTCCTCAGCTGCCATGACGCTGGCAACGACGAGGAACACCAGCGAGGCATAGGCGACGATGCGCAGGTATACCTTGGCCATGCGTTCTCTGGTGCCCCCATGCCATATATGAGCTGGCACGGTGCTGAGAAGATGCAAGAGGAGGCCTAGAACAAGGCTGTATGACAGGAAACAGTCAGGCGACATGTACCCACGGCCCCTCAGCAGCTGCCGCTGGTGGTCTGAAGATGAGTCCTCCTTCACGTAGCCAAGGACTGTACCAAACAGCCCTGCAAATGCAATGGTCAGGACCCCGGAAGACAGGTCGAACCAGAGCTTCAGTTCTGCCTCATAGTCTCCCCACTTTTCCCCAGGCTTCCTGTGTTTACTAAACGCCTCCCGGAAGAAGTAGCCGAGTAATAACACAAGGACCAGGAGTAACAGAGGTAGTATGGCTACCCCGTGGCGGCGGACGGCCGGGTCCAAGAACAGCAGGAGGAAGGTGGCGGCAACAATTCGCAGGATCACCGACAAGTAGGCTAGCATGCATCGCAATCTAACCTCTTGGATCCACAGACAGGTGAGATGGAGAAGGAAAGTCGCGACGAGGCACGCCACGGAGATACCGCTGAACGACCATGACCAAATGCCGGCGCCTTTGTGGTTGAACCCGGATGCAAATATGACACACACGGGCACAAATATGTTCACATAGAATCCCTGCCCAAAGAACGCTGTGAGTCGGTCACCGAGCTTCAAATCGCCAGGCTACAAAAAAGAGAACAGAGAATGAACAAATAATATATTATCCCCCACAAAACCATAAGTAGTATATAAGCACAATAATAAACTTTCCACATCATTTTTTTTATGTTTCTCTTATATCACACAGACGCTTAATGTGATTATTTCTATATGTATATTTTGACACTCAGTCAGGATTTTATGTTAAATATCTAACACAGTTTCTCTTAGCTCAACTCCCATCCTAATGCATGGTTGTTGCAAGCCATGGTCGTCATCAACATCTGGCCCATGTTTTCAAAATATTTCCTCAACTCAAATTCATAACAGCCGCATGTTATCCAAGCACATAATGTACTGAAGATTTTGTTACGGTGCTTGACAGGAACTAGTGGTACCGATCCATTAGAATTTTTGCAGCCATCTGATGTGGAAATAATTAACAAAATGTAATTATGGGGCACTCTAGTCAATGTGCTTCTGTATTATTTCTCCCTGTTCCACGATCACAACATACGGAAAGCGGCCTGGGAGGGACTCGTTGCCGCCGGCGCCTGCCTGCACGAGGCGCACTGATGGACTCCAGGGCTCACTGCTAGCCCCCTACAGGGCCCCGGGCTGACCATCTGCCGGGGCTCGTTGTGTCGTCGGTGCCCAGCTGGCCTACAGGGCCAAATGCTCTTGCTCTCCTCTTCCTCTGCGCTAGCTGTTGTGTCCGCTTTTTTCCGGTATGTGCGGCAGAGCCACATCTATTCCTAGTTTCCTACACGAAGTCCCTTGCTTCACTCACCTAGAAGAGAATGCGGCAGCACATATGGAAATGGGGGTACCAAAAGTAGTGACGAGATTTGTGGAGATGGCAGCCAGAGTGTGAGATAAATTGATCAGGCCGGCACCGCCGGCGTTGAAGAGAAGAAACTACGTCCCCAGGAACTAATCAGTCCAGCAATCACAACCTAATCCTTCTAAAGCTAAATTTAGAGTTAGTTCCTGGTCCACCTGTATTAAGTTTGTGCCCATAAGTTAGGTTCCTTCCTCTGGGCTCTTTTTAATTTTTTAACCATTAGATGTAGATAGGTGAACGGCTATCCTTTTTCCAAGCATCATCAAATTTCGCTAATGTACTAGTTGTAGTAGTATTGGAAGAAACAAGCCAAGCCACCAGGAATCTATATATAAATCAACATCTAATTAAGGACGCTTTGAGGCATGGGTATACGGGATGACTCTTGGCATGCATGATACTAGACATGCTCTTTGATCTTCAGTATATAGCCCCCTAAATTTGTTTGATAACATTATACTGAAAACGCTTATTATAAGAGATGCTTCGACCGTTAGCAAATGTGAACAAGCTTAGTGATCCATGTCAACAAGGCAAACTAATAAGGGCGGCTCCAGTGTGGTGTCAAAACGAAGGAGCAACATTCGGTTCATTTCTAATTTGTATGGCTCGATAAGAGAGATTTCTTCTAACAAAAGACAATCTAGCCAAGAGGAATGGGCAAAGTAGGAAAAATTATGAATTTTGTTGAATGTTGAAATATATTCGTCATTTATTATTTAGATGTGATTATGCCAATTTTCTCTAGCGTGCCACTTAGTTAGTTTTCCGTATTGAGACATCAGCCAAAATTTTGACGATTTTGTCCAACTATTGGCCAAAACAAGGTGGACTAAGACAGATGCTAGCCAATTTTGAAGATTTATTCCATAATTGGTCAAAGCAAGGTGGACTGAAATAGACACCAGCCAATGTTGAAGATTTATTAAATAATTGGTCAAAACAAGCTGGACTAAAACAGCTCTCATTGTTATAATAAGTGATGACCCATTTGTTGGACAATATGACTCACTATTAACAATTCGGTTTTTAATAAACAAACACCAAAATCTGTTTTTGTGGGGTCTTATTCAAGGGACACATTAGCTATGGTTTCTGGCTCAGTTGCAGCGTTGTTGACAATCAAAAGTGTGCTACGAGGAGATTGAGCATCACTAAGTTCCTAATGTTAATGTAGTGGACGGAAATATTTGGCACAACAAGCATCGAAGCCCAAGCAAAGAAAACAGAAATTGCGCTCTGCCCTGCCCAAACCGGCTAAGCTGGTTCCCCTATGTTGTGGCTCATCTGAAGAGCCTAGCCCCGTCAAAACCGGCCAGGTTGGTTTTGGAATCGGCTAGGCCAGTTTCCTGCCTATTCCGAGTGATTTATTTCCAAATCGGTTTTGGATCCATTTTTGACGTGGAATACTTGGGAGATTGAGTACTGGACATATTTCCTAGGATAAGATCGCCCTCTCTATACAAATGAGAGGATCATGGCCAATGGAGGAATCCAATTTTCAATTATAAAAAAAAATCTACTACCCTTTTACCCTAACTCTCTCTTTTGTTCATCACGTCTATCGACGAGATTTGGCGGCATTCTAGGTGGCCTTGCCAATCCTAGGACAACCTCGTTGTGCTTCTCCTCAATGGGTTTTTTTCGATAGGTGTTCAGTAGTCTACCAGATGAAGAATGAGTGTCGAATCTATTTAACCGGCTTGTTGGTCGATTTTGCTGATTTACATCCTTCTTGCTATGATCTGGGTCTTGTGCAACTATCCCTTACTAGTGTGTGATCCAAATCAGCGTCAACATACATTTTGGTGACTCCACTTGGGAAGAAGAAGAACAAGAATCAATCTACTAGCAACATGACGGGAAGACGGTAAGCTCATGGAGAAGGGTGATCACACTAAATCATTCAATGTGGAGAACATCAAGAATCCAACATCAATTGAAGAGATTCTCGAGGATCTTCGTCAAAAGATTGAGGCCAAGTTCATTGCTGATCTACAAGGTTTCGTTGTGAGTTGCATTAAGGGTTGGCAGGTCAACGTTACTTCATACCATGAACCTGTCTTCAGTGAAGCCATCAGCATCTACATCCGCTGCACTAGAGGTAAAAACTATTGAAGAGGTAGATGATCCTTACGACAGTTACTGGTAACAATACTATGACTGTTGTCAGTATGATCATCTCATGCTTTAATAGATTAGAGGGTAACATGGCCAACAATGTTGATGCTCAACCTCAATATGGAATTCCTTATAATTTTTATGAGAACCAAAGCATGTATACAGTGGCTAACCAAGCCAAATTGGCATCTTCGGTGACTAAAATCAATATGGCCAGTTTAGGTGGGGTTGCTACAACTATGCCTATGGTCCTTCTTGCTTCTAATTCAGATCGTCACACATGAACTGATCACACACTAGCAATGAATTGGTATCCGGCGGGACATAATACGGTTCTTCCCAACCCACTAAAGTCACCGAGTCACCAAGTCAAATCCCTATGCTTAGTAGCATGCTCGTGACTCTTATTACCGATTGTAATGAAACTTTGAATAGTTGTAGAGACGAATTGTCTAAATCTATTGAGAATAGCTTGGGTGTGCAAACTAAGCCTAGTAGGACTACATATCATAAATTGTACCCTTCTTATTTTGATTTCTTAAAAAGCTCCCGATGATTGGAGGTTACCAGAGTTTTAAAAAATCATTGGTATAGAGCAGATTAGCTTGTTTCTTGCAAATCCACTATAAAGCACATTAGCTTGTTTCTTGCTTAAATGGGTGAAGCTAGTATCTTGGATGTTATAAATGTTCAACATTTTCCTTTATCTCTTGCTGTACAACTTTTCCTTGGTTACATCTTTACCTGCTTGTTCCGTTGGTTCTTGTACTCAATTTGAAAAGGGATTTCTTGCGCATTTTTACAATGGGATTAATGAAACAAAATTGTTGCATCTAACATTAGTTTTTGACAAGGGCAGGATTAATCCATTCTTGATTTTTTGAAACACTTTAGAGACATTAAGAACCGATACTTTCATTTGGCAATTACAGAAAGTGATTTGACTCAGTTGGCTCTTCATGGTCTGCGCTCTAGCATTAAAGAAAAGCTCAAGCATTATGAGTTTCTTACCATTAATCAATTCTTGTAAAAGTTGTTGCAATTGAATCTCGTTTAAAAGATTCTCGTGATGTTCACGGGTCACATCATCCAAATATGCATGGCATCGAATATCATTCGGATAGCTTGGATGATGAAACCAAAGAATGTTGCTTTGCTGAATTTATTTGGCCTGTGCAAAGCAAATCTATCACTTGTTTATCTCTCAATCTGATTCTCATGAATCTGCAAGAGGATATGAAATTTACTTTTGATCCTGCTAAATGTGACCGCATTATTGTTGAGTTACCTAAATACAGTTATTAAATTGTTGCACATTTTGCCATCGCTTGAAGAGTTGAAAGCAAGCAGATACAGCCGTTAGTAATACATGATCATCGACGAGCTTGAGAGGCACTGAAAGCTGAGAAGGATTTGGGTTGCAAAGTTGTGCTTGAAATAGATGAAGATGGAAAGAACAAACTCAAGATTACAGCTAGGTCAGTAAAGAGTTTTAACATGTAGCAGTACCATAAAGCAAGGACCGCCCAACAAGGTGTTGTGACAGATTCTAACCCTGTTCTAACCCTGTTCACCTACAAGAATTTGGGTTCCAACTGTAGGACTAGCAGGCCTGGTTTGCATATTTTGAGCACTTTTTTGCTATAATGATTTGAGATTGGCACATGAAAATAAATCTAATGAGCTCAAGAACGCAGGGAAGGTGTTGTGACAGATCTTTGCGTCAACAGATTCAAATCAATCTAAGTTATCGAGATGACAGTTAGTAGATGCTAAGTACAATACTTGCAATCTAAATTTATTCTTTTCTTCTACTGCGATGCTTCTCAATTTTTTTTAAGAGCTTAGTGTGGGCTGCTTCAGCAGCTAAGCTAGGATATAGGTGGATTATAGGCAATGGTAAAAAGGTGAAGTTCTGGGAGGACAATTGGCAGGGATCATCTAGCATAGCTATCCAATATTGGGACATTTATGTTTTAGTGATTGATAAGTCCAAAAGAGTAGCAGAATTATTTGATGGTGTAAACCTTAGATGCACCTTTAGGAGATGTGTGCAGGCTAATCAGTTGGACCTTTGGTTAGAAATTGTGCAATTAGCCTCCTACTTTAGCTTTTCTGATGAGGAGGACATTTTAGTGCGTGTGTTTTCCTCAAAGGATGTTTTCTCATCACAATCCCTGTACAAGATTTTAATTTTAGGGCAATTATGCCAGTTTACATTCCTACCTTGTGGAGAACTAAAGTACCACCTAGGTTTCATTTCTTTCTCTGGCTCCTTTCCAAAATTAAGTTGATGACTAGAGATAACCTGAGCTTAAGGAAGAATCTGGAGGATACTTCTTGCTCATTCTGTAGAGATAAAGAATCGGTAAACCATCTGTTTTTATTGTGATGTGGTAGCTAAGCAGCTTTGCGTTAATCTATCTTTGCTTTTCGATAGACTATGCAGCGCTGATTTTATGGTGGTTGGCCAACTTTGGCTAAGTGAGAAGAAATATCTAGTGCTTAACATTTTTTTTATGCAGGAGCCCTGTAGGTTCTGTAGACACAGAGAAGTACCTTATGCTCGTAGGAAATTTCATGGAGAGGAGTATGAAAGCTCTACTTCTAAAGAATCTGACAATGGTACAAGGTTGAGGAGTGCTCTGTCCACTAGACCATCAGCATGAGTTTACCCTCAAGCTTGCCGAGATGAGAAGGCTAGTAACAAGGCCCCTGAGATTGAGCTGGTGAAAGGTTTCTACACCTAAATAAATGTTGTTATCAAGTGATCCTTCCTTTGAAGCTGCTGTCGAATCTGGCAAATGTATTGATCTTTCCTAATTAGGCTTCCCTAGTGATTTGTTTTAGTTTTGATATTTTCTTGGTGTAGTGATCTTCTAAAACTGGTGGTTCTTGTATTTGGTTGAATTAGTGGATGTGTCCAATCTGAATGTGTAAAATGACTTGTGCCGTTTATTAAGGTTGGGTTTGGCCCTAGAACTATAAAAAATTATACCTAGGGTTGATTGATTAAGAAACAGATACGCCAAGGTCCAAAATGGCATTACTAGGAGCTTGCCTAGGCGCGCTTAGGCGCTGGGCGGAGGGGTGCCGCCTCGCCTAGTGGGTAGGCAGAGAGATAGGCAATGTCCCTCCAGCTCCAGAGCTGCACTGCATGAGGGAGAGTGCCATGCCGCTAGATATGTTGCCGTGCGATCTCCTTGTCATCTCTCCACCTTTGGTCCTGTCCTCACCCTACCCGCGCCGCGGCACGGCAGCGATGACCTTGGACGAGAGCTGCTCGACTGTCCTACCCGCTGCTTCTAGAGGGGCGCAGCAGCAGGAGCACATCCACCTCTGCTGTTGAGGAGGAAGAGACATCCCAAAGAGGCAGGAGCGTGGCAGAGGCAGCTCATCAGGCGACAGGGAGCGGCTCGAGCACGACGGCGTGGCTGTGGGAGACTCGGAGGGAAGGGAAAGGAGTCACAAAGAGAGATGTGCTCAGGAGTCAGGACGGCGTAGAAGATAAGGATGATAGGACGGTTTTATGATTTATTCCCTTACTTTTCTAAGAACTCCTTGAAATTTCATCCTTACTCTGGTTCTCTTAGCTGATTTCTTACATTTTGCCCCATAGAAGTTCTATTTTCTGACAAGAAACTATTAGATATACTTTATTTGTCATTTCTCCTCTCATGACCTCCTCTCACTGGTACTGTAGCAACAATAATTACACACACATGTTAGTGTTTAATTTATAGTTAGTGACTTACATATTCATAGTAGTACATAGATTTGTGTATAGTTAGTCCCTTATTTCTTCTTGTACTCAAGGTAATTTAAGGTAATATATATATATATATATATATATATATATATATATATATATATATATATATATATATATGAATTAAAATGTCTTGAAACGCCTAGGCTAACATGGGCTCTAGGCTATGGTCAGCGCCTACAAACCACCTAGTGCCTTCTTGAACATTGAGATACACTAGATGACCATGAGTATTTTGTCTTTTCAATGTTGATTAATGGGTAAGGAGCAATCATAATGAAAAAAAAGGTAAATGGAAATGAAATCAAGGTATTCATGTCCTAGTTAATGGCAATTTTGTGAAACCACAAAATGACAACAGTAGATATCTGAGTTCCTCCATGCGCCTTGCAGCCATAGGTGCGTTCCTATGGAGTGTCGGGCCGGCGTGCCCACTCAACACATGTGCAGTCGCCGGCCAGCCAAAAAAACAAACATTGCACAATAGGATGGGATTGCGGCCTTAGTGAGAAACCAAACAACATAGTGTCAAGAGCTAGTTCTAAGTGATACTGTTTCTAGTGTCCTAATTGTTTTACCAAGTTGGTTGAGACTAGGAAGATAGTATCATGAGCCGCATCAGGAAGAAACAATGGCTAACAATCATATCTAGACACAAGAGCAGCCTCAAGCTATCCGCACCGCTGTACGCTACGCCATCCTCTAGGACACAAATAGCGGAAGGAGAGCCTGCAGCGGGTCCTCTAAACGCTCACGCTATCTTCCAGCAGGAGCTCTCGTCCGCCAAATTTTGGGGAATAGCGGGCGTCCACTGCAGCCCGCGCCGGCCCCACCTCGCAACTGCCGAGGAGGACAGAGATGGAAGCCGCCTCGGCGGCGCCCCCCCGCCTCGCCTCGCCCGCCGCGACAGAGCCCGGTGGCTCTCGCTCCATGCGCGAGGAAGGCACCATGGTCGAGCAGCTCCGTGCCCCATGCTCGAGCAGCTCCAGCCACTGAGGCCGTCGTCATCATCTGGTAGCCACGCCACCGTAGCCCCCGCTCGAGGAAGCAGGAGATAGGAGGGCAGGACTCCAGCCATCGCTCCAGCTCAAGGAAGCTGAGGCGGCCATGGTCCATGGAGGCCGACCTTCATTGATCTCCTCCGATACTTCACGGTAGCGAGAGCTCCATAGGAGAATGGAAAGCTCTGGAGATGGGGAACACGATGATATGACATGCATAAGCTGATTCCTAGATTTGGAGGTGAGATTTGGGAGAGGAAGAAGAGGATGTTTCTCTGCTAGTCTGCTCTCTGTTCTTGGCAAGGAAAAGGACTGAGGAGAGAGAGTAGTCCATGAGTGTGTGTGTGTGTGACAGAGAGAGACAAGGTGTGGACGTGTGGTGTACTACTAGTGTGGTGTTAGGAGAGGGAAGAGAGTATGGCATGTGGGTCCCACTAGAGTAGATGATATAGAGGATGAATGGGTGCGAGAGAGAGAATCTCAATGATCAGGACAGAATATTCTTTTTAGAGGAGAAATTTAGAGTACGAAGAGTTCGGTTAGCCTCAGCCTCAACCAGTTGTGATTTAATGAACATGTAAGATCATAGATCTACGACCAAAGACTACTGTAACACCCTAGCCCATTAGTAGCCTTTAGTAGTTGTGAAGTTGGTCCATGTGACACGAGGAGTAGTTGGTGGATTTAGTACTACATCAAAAGTTTAAGTGGGTGAGAGCCGGTTTATAGTCCTTGTCACTCCAAATGTAGTACCTCTAGGTTAACCTTTTTACGTGAAAGAATGACACAAGTGTAAGAGAGGTGTTAAGCGTATACAAGTCTGCTCCACATTAGGAGCTAGGTCATATAAACAGATTTTGAACACGAGGTGCTACATATAGGTATACAGAGCATCAACCCTTACTGCATGTGCCCATGAATAGATGTACCAAAGGGAGGGCGTTAGCTCTTAAGTGGGTGAATGTACACTCCAACCCTTTAGTAGCATGTGGTAGTTATGAAGTTGTCCCATGTGGCACGGCCCATGTGGCACATGAGGAGGGTTAACCCTGTTACATGAAGCCAGGATGTAAGTATAAGAGGGGTGCTACGCATGAGGGTGTATGATGTAGTCACTTTTGAAGAGGAAATCGAATATAAGAACTCTGATAATTTAGGCTATGGAAGAACTTAAGCCTGTGAGCACTAACCAAGTATGGGATTCAGTAGAATTTTCCGATGGAGTCAAAACAATAGGCTACATATATGTGGGTCTCCAATACCAAGCATGATTCCAAAGAAAAAAATTGAGTGAATTAAGGCTACACTCAGAGTAAAATGTTTTGCACCATGAGAAGAAGAGGTTGATTATAATGAGACTTCTCATCGTCTCAAAGAAAGATTCTTTAAGAATCATCATGGCTCTTGTAGCTCATTATAACTTAGAGTCACATTAGATGGATGTTAAGACCATGTTCTTGAATGGCAATTTGCGCATAAGGCAGTTTTCTTGGCATGGTTGAAGGGTTTTGTTGTGGAAGGAAAGAAGCATATGGGTGAAAAATTAAAGAAAGGAATTTATGGCCTAAACCAAGTCTCACAACGGTAGTACCTTACATTTGATAAAGCCATTAAGAAATTAGAGTTTAAAAAAATTGGGTAGATATTTGTATCTAAATTAAGATCAAAGGTGGAAAAAATCATTATCATAGCACTATATGTGGACGACATCCTATTAGCAAGTAATGACAAGAATATCTTATATGAGACAAAAGGTATATCGACATCTAGCCATGAAAGATTATATTGTAGCATTGAGATGTACCAATATAGGACCAAAAGAGTATTACGATTGTCATAGAAAGCATATATTGAGAAAATGCTTATAAGATATGATATGGATGCTGCCACACCTACACCATTTGTGAACGGTGATAAGTTGTTTCAATGTCCTAATGATCAGTTGGAATTATTAGATGAGATAGATATACCATATGCTTTGGTTATCAATTCAATGGTGAACTCTTGCAACCTTTCTACCCATCAGGAGGCCTACGCCAAGGCGATACTTTGTCGCCAGACTTATTCTTACTGATGGCTGATAGTTTATCCAAATTGATAAAAAAAAAAGAAGAGGAGAATATGGGAAGAATAGAAGGTGTCAGATCGAATATGCCGCGGATCAGCTGTTGTATCCCATTTACTTTTTTTGCTGATGACACTACTGTTCTTTAAAGGCAAGCACAGACCAAGCTTCCAATATCCAGAATTTGCTTGATGATTTTGAGAGTGGAAGGGCCCAACTAGTCAGTTTGGGAAAATGCTCCATTCTTTTCTCTTCAGGAGTACATGCGAATGTGAAGGCAAGCATCTGTAATATTATGCATATTGAAAAAGAGGCTTTTGAATCAAAGTACCTTGGTCTACCAACACCTGAAGGCCGTATGAAGAAAGATGCTTTCCAACCGTTGGAGTAACGCCTTGCAAAACGACTGATAGATTGGAGTGCTAAATGGTTGCCCAGTGCAGGAAAGGAAGTGCTAATCAAGTCCATCACACAAGCTCTACCAACATAGGTGTTCAAAAATGTAAAGACCAAGGAGGTCTAGGTTTTCGTGATCTGCAAATTTTCAACACGCACTCTTGGCTAGACAAGCATGGAGACTAACCCAATTACTGGACAGCCTATGTGCAAGGATTCTAAAAGCTAAATATTATCAAAATGTCATATTCTTGATGTTGTGTTTCGCTCTAATGCATCTCCAACATTGTGGGGTATTGAATATGGGCTTGAACAGTTGAACTATTGAAAGAGGGTGGCATATGTCATGTGGGCAGTGGTAATGTGGCGAGACCAGTGGATTCCAAGAGAAACTTCTTTTTCTCTGGTGATAAAAAGGAAGAGAAATAGACTTTGATGGGTGTCAAAACTAATAGATGGAAGAACAAACACCTGGATATGAACTTCATCAGACAAATAATGATGGACCCTAATGTTGAGGAAAATCAAAAATTAAAAATACCAACAAGAGCATAGCAAGACTTTGTGGCGTGGCACTATGAAAAGAGTAGGTTATTCACAGTTAGGAGTGCTTATAGACTAGGCTTCAGGTTCAATATAAAATGCAAAATGAGGCTACAAGCTCTTCTCCGAATGGGGATATAGGAAACTTTGGCGGGGTATCTGGAACACACAAGTTCCTCCAAAGGTCAAATTATTTACCTAGAGAGTGGCGAATGATTGCTTGCCAATGATGAGGCTAAATAAATTCAAATGACACTTAGAGAAGGCTTCTACCTATGAGCTTTGTGGAACTGAGGATGAATCGAGTTCCACACCCTCATCATGTGCCCTCGGGCTCACGACCTTAGAGGGTCTATGAGAGGCTCCTGGGAACTCCCTGATGAAAAAATCATTAATGGTGGTGCTCCAGATTGGTTGCTGCTGGCGCTTTCTTTTTGTAACAATGTCATGCAGGGATAAGCTTTTGCTCTTGTGGAGTCTGGTATGTCCGCAACATATGAAGCATGAAGGCAGACAAATGCCAATTGAGGGCTCCATTCGTTTCCGAATCATTTATGAAGCTTCATTGTTACAAATCTGGCAAAAGCATCACCTTGGGAATTAAGGACAAGGGCAAACAAATATTGGATACATCGAAAAGGAAGGGCTTTTTCTGCTGGGATTTCCACATGCAGCTGAAAACCTCCTTCCTCAACCTGGTAGGGTGAAGATTAATGTTGATGCTTCTTTTTATGAGGAAACCAATATATCAGGCCTTGGGATCATACTGAAGGATGATAAAGGAAATGTGATTGTAGCTTTAGCAAAAGTTCAGTTTGATTGTTTTGATGTTGAGGAGGCTGAATTACTTGCTTGCAGGGAAACTTTTCTCCTAGCTATACAATGGATACCTGATCCGGTCACTGTTCAAACTTATTGTTATACCATTTTTCAGGCCTTGAACTCACTAAGTGATAATAGGTCCCGCCTAGCCTTTCAAGTAAAGGAAACACGAGTGCTCGCGGATGAGCTCCAGGAGGCGGAGTTTGTTCTAATAAAGAGAGAGCAGAATAGGGTTGCTGATCTTTTAGCAAAACATGCATGTAAAGACTTGTCTTCAGCATTATGGCTGCGATATGTACCTGATTTTGCTGTAATTTTATTGGCAAACGATGTAGCCCTTCCTAATTAATAAAGCTCATCCTTTATCGCCGAAAAAAGCCTTATGTATGCTCAAGTTTATGCTCATCCATAATTGGTATTTGTAACCGGGATGCTTGGTAGATATCAGTCTAATATAATGCAGGGATCATAGACTGAAAAGGTGCAAAGAAATCTTTACCCTATTGCTAAGGCACCAAAGGTTTAATGCTCAAATATCAGAGGTTAGATAATGCTGAAATTGTGGGATATTAAGATGCTGATCTAGGAGGGTGCGGATAGTAACATGTATACAACATGCTGTATTTTTACTCTTGTTGAGGAGCAGTTTTTTTGAAAAAGCTCCAAGCAAAGTATAGCATCATCATCATCAAGCTAAAGTTATTGCATGTTTTTAGACAATAGGTGAGATGATGTGGCTTCAGAATTTTGTCTCAGGCTGAAAAGTTGTTCACAACATTTCAAAACCACTTACTTTGTGAAACAACCCGCTTTTCCTCGAAGGGAAAAGTCACAGTTTTCGTACAACAATGTAATGGCCTCGAAGGGCTCATCACCATCATCGACAAATCAGCGGTCCAAAGTGCGCATACAGCGGAATAATTAATTTAGAGAGTGCAAATAGCAAGGTTTAATTACTTTATTACATCGCCTGTAAGGCGGAATCACACTCACACACACAAATACGGAAAAGCATAAGATAGGTAGAATCGGATCGACACGTCATCCACTTACGCGTAGGACGAGACACCTACTCCTCCTCGTCATCCTCGTCGATCTCCCACTCGATGTTCTCCCCTGAACCACAATGTATCAGTACGATTTGTACTGGCCACTAGTCCCATCCATATGAATGAAGCTTGCTATGTGGAAAGTGGATGCAAGGGTAATCAAAAAGGTCCTATTTGAGGCTCTTGGTTTTCCTATGCATTAACATAATTAAACAGTATTTGTCAAATTTTAACCCATTTATTTCCATACACCTCCAACCATCCCAACCATAACCATCCACACATCACACCACACTCTCACTCAAGTCGGCGAGGAAGACTCCCGCTCCTCCTCGCCTCAACGGCCCAAGGCCGGAAAACACCACACCCAGGGGGAGAGAAGAGAAATGGACTCCACTCGCTAATCATGAGGGGGTGGAAACATAGGAATGTCCGTAACCGTGGACACGGCTATACGTATAGATCGATCAACTCTGCAGAGCGTGTACACCTGGAACCACAAGATCACCATCATCGGCGATGCGCCTCGCCTAGGCTGATACCGAGCCGCCGTCTAACGGGCCCACTGCCATTCTACCACTTAGCTCTGGGGCACCCCGGAGTCCACCGGCACGCTGAGACTGTGAGACGTGGCGCTGGATCCCAGGGGGGCACCACGCTGTCTCGGGAGGGTGCGGGTCTCGACACCCGTACCTCCCTACACTATCACCTATCAACCTAGTAGTAATGGCAGGGGGCCAGCTAGCCGTCAAGTCGCTTCCCGCCCATCAGGAACGAGTGGTGTGCACGAAAGGTCCTATGAACCTGTTCTCACAACATACCAGTCCTTAAGAGTGACTGGACAGGACAACTTCACAGGGGCACATTACCCGTGCCTCGACGGCACCTCCCGTTCCGGCGACTCGTACCACAAAGGCACTCCTCCCGGAACCTTCTCCCAACACATATACCCGCCACAGGTACTCTCATGTGGGGAATGCCCAGATCACACTCCCCCGGCATGGCTCGTCCTCATGACTTGGCCTAAATCCTGCCCAGTCGACACAACCCTCACCACACACCCAAGACTCACACCAAGATCTCTCCCAAAAACCCGGTTTCCACAACCTCGGCACCCTGTGCCTTAGCCACTCACAGTCATGACACATCAACAGTAGTGATAGTAGTAAGTGAGTAGCATCAAGATAAACATGATAAGCGCGAGTCTAATCCTAGCAGCGAGTATGCAGGGGATCGGTTTCAACAAGGCATAGGCTGAATCAAACAATCTACCATGCATCCTATCAACAGCAGCAAGCAACAAATAATAGAGCGCTAGCATTTCTAGTTATTGCATGTCTAGATAGGAGCTAAGAGGTTGGGTGGGACATGGCACCTGTGGTCGGATCGTCTCCCAGGTCCTCGGTGTACTCGTAGTCGTCTCCCTCCTCAGTCAGCGGCTCCTATAGAGGTACACAAAGAAGCAACTGAAACCTGGAAGAAGCAAATGCACTCATGGATAAGCCTATAACCTAGAGCTCATTTTTAGAAAAAATTTGGACACTGGTTTCATATTTTTTGAAGTTAAAATGGATTTATTATGATTTTCCAAAGATTGAAATCATTTCTGAAAAAGAAAAAGGGAAAATCATTTTATTTATTTGAAAACAGGTGACACGTGGCAGGCTCTGAGTGGCTGGTTTGACTGGGTCACTGACAAGTGGGCCTGGGGTCAACAGTCAATGTTGATCGATCAATGGTCAACGTCGACCAGGCTCGGACTAGGTCTGGTGGGCCGGATCAGGGCCGGGTTGGGCCGGCCCGGCTCGGACACGTGTCAGCACGCAAACGCACCCACGTGGCAGGCTTGGGCCTCTATTGGGCTTAGTCCATGGGGGCCGGTCTCTACCTTGAACAGGGCTGGTGCACCGTGAACCTCTCTATCGGCTCACGGCGGACCGCGCCCATCTCCTCCCCCTTTTTCTCTCAAGTCCACCACGAGCCGGGTTCACCGGTGCTCTCGGGGTCTCTTCCCCCCCTTCCTCTCTCCCGCCGGAATGAGGCCGCCGGGCGGTGAGCTTGCTCACGGCTTCTTTGGTGGCCCTGCGGCTGCCGGGAGGTTCGTCGGCTCCCGAGGCCCGGCGTCGTCCATGGGCGAAAGGGCGGCTTGGCCCCCTAGGCGGCCGGCGGTGGGGGGCCGTGGGCGGCTCGTCGGCGTTCAGCGGCCGACGGCGCGCCAAGCGCGTGAAGGCGCTGCAGGGCACCTCGTCGAGTCCCCGGGTGCTTTCGGGAACTCACAAACGTCCAAGAGGCCGCATCGGGTGCAATTGGAGCCCAGGCGTCCCCCTGTTTCCCGCATTGGGGGGGCGCGACCGATTGAAACAGCACCGGCGACCATAAGGCACGGCGGCGTCCATTCACCGCGACGCGCGCGGCGGAGCCCCGGCGGGTCTCTGTGGCTGCGGGCGTGGGTCAAGGTAGGGCTTTTCAGCTTGGCGAGATGGGCGGTTGGGGTCGCGGCGGTGGCGAGGTGAAGCTCGTCCACCCATCGGTTTTCGTCTGGTCGTGCGCCGGGGATGGCGGAACGGCTCGGCGGAACGGCGGCGCCCTGCCGCGGTGCGCGTGCTTCGCTTGCGCGGCGCGTGCAGCTCCAGTGCCGCGGTGGCGCGTGGCCGGCGCGGTGGCGTTCGTGTGGTGGCGTGCCAAAGCGCGGCCTTCAGCCACCCAGGTGGGGCTCGCGGCGGCGCCCCTCGGCTGTGAAGGCGTGCACGGCGGTGAAAGGCGATGTGGAGAGCTCACCGTGGGGGCTTGGGGCGGCTAGGATAGCGGCGCGTGGTGTGGCGATGCGGTGGTGACTCGGGGCCGTGCAGGTAGAGCGGCGGCGTCGGTGTAGCCGATCAGGGCACTGCCTCCCGCTCGGCTCCGGCGGGTGGAACGGCGGGCGGCTCCGGCGGAGTAGCTCCGGCAGGGCGGCTCCCCTCCCGACGTCTCCTTCCCTTCACGGCCCTCTTCTTCGGCTCGGTGTGCGTGTCTAGGCCACCAGTGGCGGCGGGGGTGCGGGAAGAGGGCTAGGGCACCGGAGGTGCCCTAATTATAGGCGGACGGCGGCCATAGAGGGTGGTGGACGGCGCACAGTGCCCCAGGGGCACGTGGAGGTCATCCACGGTTGCTTGACTAGGGTTTTGGAGGCGCGGGATGGTTGCCAGGGTGTGGGCGCGTCCAATTTGGAGCGGCGGCCGGTCAAAAAGGAGAGCGCGGCGGCAGCGGCTATGGCGTCAGCACGACAGGTCCATGTCGCGCGGGCTTGCCTTGTCGCGTTGCTGCGCGTCGGCGTGGAACGGGCGGACGCGGGCGGGCATCCGCGGGGCGCGCGAGGCGGTTCAAACGAGGACGGCCAGGATGACCGTTTCCTCTTTCGGCTTAAACGGCGTCGGCATGGGGGGAAAAACAGAGAGGGGAGGGAGAGGAAAGGGATTACAGGTGGGTCCCGTGGGGCCCGCCTGTCATCGGCGCTGGTGAGAGGAGGCGGGGCGCGCGTTGCAGCCCGGAAAGCGCGTTGGCCGAGCAGGCTTGCTTGGGCCTCGCGTGCGTGGGAGGAAAGGGAGCGCGCCCGGCCTGTGGGCCTAGCCGGGCTTGGCCTGCGGCGCGAGGAAAAAAAAAAGGGGCGCGGGGAGGCGATGGGCTGGGCCAAGGGGCAGGCCGAGCCGACTGGCTAGTTACTCCCCCCCTCTTCTTTCCTATTTCCTTCCACCTTTTCTATTTTCATTTTTCTTCCTTTCTTTCTCCTTTTCAAGGTTCAAAGGGCAAGGCAAGGCATATACATGTATGTACATGCAGGTGGGTCCTCCTGGGGTGGTCTAGGGTGTGGGGCCCAAAGGGGTTATACACATGTCACCTTTGCTAAAGACTTTATTAGATTAATTAGCATCACATGAATTCATAAAGAGGCAAATCACAAGTATATAAAGGAAAGACAAAAATGCTCATGCCACTAATTGTGCATAGGAGCTAGTGCAACTTACTAAGGATGGTTTCCCTATATGACACTCACCATGCATGGGTTAGTTTTCAAAAAAGTTTTTGAAAGTTGTGATTTTTGGGTATTGGGTTTAACAGGGATGTTACATACATCACAACCAACCTCCCTCCAACTAGGCAAGTGCCCCTTACAACTGCCACAAAGGCTAGTAGGACAGCAAGGAGCAAGACAGGGGCCAACAAGACAACTCAGGCCAAGACAAGCAACAAGAATGCTGATACAAGCAAGACCAAGACAGTGAGAGTCAAGAAGTGAGAATGTGGACAGTTGAGTGCCTGGAATGTGTGGCTGAGCTTTTGTAAATAGGATAGTTGCCTTTTGTGCACCAAATACAGTTGCCTTTTGTGCAGCAACTGCATTTACCTCTTTTGCAGCAACTTAAGTTGCCTTTTGTGCAGTGATCATATAGGTATAGGTCATATGCAGCAACTATGGTGCAATGCAGTGATGGATGTGTCATGCAAGCACCAAAAATGATCATGTCATGGATGTGTCATGCAAGCACCAAAACTTTGATGTAATGGATGCTATTTCAGTGAGCATGTCTCGCTGATGTTAGCTCTTGCTGTTAAATCCTAAGTCAAATTTCAGTTTCACATTGCTGTCAAATGAATCACATTCAGAACTTTGTTCACAAACTCAGTTGCATTTCATTGGAACTCATTTCACTGGAACTCACTACATCACATTTCAATATGAATCAAACAAACATTCATTTCACTGGAACTCATTGCCATGAAACAAGCCATTTCATTAACTGAAACCAAGATACATTACATTTAGGTCTTGCAATTCCTACTCTCTGTTCAGCAACAGCAAGATGACACTAACAACAACAAAGACTGCAATGACAAGAGTGTAAACAACTCCAATTTGCCCTAGGATTACTAGCTTCTTCAACTTTGCATCTAAACCACCAATTTGTCCTAAGAGTGGCACAGCATTGTCTCTGCTGTCAGCTGCTCCCTCGAAGCCTGCAACTTCAGAAGACATCTCAGGCACAGGTTGGTCGATCTCCAGTCTTCTGCCTTCAATAATACCCTTGCTAATGAGCAGTCTCTCATACTTATCCTAAAACAAATACCATGGGCAAGTGCTCGGATCCTACGAGAGGGATTTCAGAATCACATTTCATTTTTGCTTCAGGCAGCTTGGGGCATGGAAGTGGCACTTGAAGATTTGGGAACCACAAAAATAAGCTATGAACTTACATCTCTAACATGGAAGCGGCACGAGAAGAAGATGGCACCGGGGACCCGGGATC
This sequence comes from Chrysopogon serrulatus, assembly GCA_015844335.1. NCBI lineage: Eukaryota > Viridiplantae > Streptophyta > Magnoliopsida > Poales > Poaceae > Chrysopogon > Chrysopogon serrulatus. The sequence continues at coordinate 109,349 of JADLZL010005849.1, forward strand.
CAGGCGCAGCGATGAGCTCCAAGATCTCCTCGCCACACTTGGGGCATGGCAGCAGTGGCAGCCCAGTGCGTGGCCCACGTTTCAAAGGGAGGACCTTGTAGCCTGACCTCTCCTGATGACCCGAGCAGGAAGACGAGCCCGCCTCGCATGGTCGGGCCGGGCGAGGTGCGACACGACGGCGATGGTCGACGAGGCTGAGGAGGCGGCGGCGGCCGCGGCGATGGACCCTCGAGAGATTGGAGAATGGAATGGGAGCAGAGCGAGAGAGTGAGAATAGCGACGGGGGGTAATGGTAAAAACGGCATCCGGTCCACGGCCCACGGTCCACGCCTGCCCCGCTCCACGTCAGCTCCTGGCGCCTGCGTGGCCTCCTTTGTACCGCTTGATGGCTAAAATTATAGATCCAGTACCTATACGTTACGTTTTTTTGTTGGAGTACCAATCTGGGAAACGCCTAATAGTTTAAGTACCCACAGTGCAATTTACTCTTTGAAAAAATATGCATGGCTCTAGTGTAGGTTGGTGTACTGTTGCATTCTGCCGATGATTGCAGAGGACCTTTTTTGGCACAAAACTAACTATCCTATGGGCAGTGGGCAGTGGGCAGTGGGCAATGGGCACTAGTGAATAGTGACAAGGTGAGTCCAAGTATGGCTAGCATCCGTCTATATAATTAATTTTACTAGTCCATCAACCCGTGCTGTTACAATCATTGTTCCACATCCTAATAGAGGAGATATAAGATGAGATGCTATCAACCTTTTGGGAAAGATGCAACGGTAATGAGATGCATAAGAAGGATAGATTGGAACCAACAAATTGGCTAGGTCGGAAGGATCGGCTATAAGAAAGAGCCGAATCAAATCGACACTAGCGGAGTTACCAAAAAGTGTGTTGACAACTCTTAATTAGGTCACCACACTTGATAAGGAGCTGGCTAGATACTTGACAAGGAGCTAGCTAGATCGCTCGATATAGGGCCAAGTCGATTGACTTTTAGGTCGGTCGGCACAAGGGTTTGTCCGCATCTGGACCTTATGCCTCTAGCAATGAGTGTGATACACAAGACACATCACTGGAGGAGCCTTGCCACGAGCACGATACGCAAGACACGCCGGCTATATCTCTTGAGACCCAAAACCCCACACGCCTTGGAGAGACCCCATCGGGGCGTGCAGCTGCTATGGGCTACTCTAGCCACAGCCCGACCGCCCTAGAGTGTCGTCGTCTTCGATCCTCTAGCCATGCAGCACCGACAAAGAATCAGAAGAAGAGGTAGATAGGAAGAGACAGTAAAGGAAGAGTAGTAGATGTGTTTTTAACGATTGATTAGACTAGTCTATCAACCCATGCTCTCACATGGGCTAGAACTTAGGACATATATAAATATTAGTTATTGTTTAATACATAATAGACAGAATATTAGATACTCGTAGTCTATATCCATATATCATAAACTTATTATTATTTTAAGAGACTGATCCATATATTTTTCTATTCCTATTTTTTCTTTGTATGGCACCTTTGTATACTTTAAATATGTAATTAATTTGAAACCATAATTATCTTCAACTATGATGGTCTTCCTGCATCATATATCCCACGAAGTTATGAGTCAATTTTGATTCAAATTTTATTCTTACTTAGTGCTACAAATTCTTTTTATCTTCGAGTTAAGTTAAAAATGCTTCTTAATACTTTTTATATATAAGCTATATTATTTTCCTAAATTATTATACCTTATTTAAAGATAATTTTACCTTACATATAAAATAATGATCACATGCTTGAAAAATATTGTATGATATTTTGGAAAATTAGCGATAGTAGACATCGTGAAAGGAATATATGGCTCTACTGTATGCTGTTATAGTGGTGCATTCGTCATCAAGGGTAAAAGAGTAATTTCATATACAATTTAGCACCGTTAGAGCTTCAAACCAACGGTTGGGCTAAATGAAATTTGTTTTGGGGCCAAATATGAAAGTTAAAAAAAAGAGGGGTCAAAAAACTAAGCACAACTTTTTCTAGGGTCAAGAAAGTAATTTTCTCTATTTTAGGGCTTGTTGCGTTGGCAAGCAACCTTTTTTGGCTAGCTTGTCTTGCTCATTTTAATAAGGGAGAAATGTTATTAGACAGAACAAGCTTGATTATCAGTTTGTCATATATAGATCTAAGGCCAGGCCCGCGTACTTCTTATTTGTCGTTGTGGTTGGTTAGATATTCTTGTACTGCCCATGGATCCAATGGAGACAATACTTATGCTCAAGGAAGCGTTATAGACATATTCACCAACTATGGGCATCGGTATAGCTGTATCTAATTTTTTTTATTAATATAGATTAACTAATTGTTAACGTGATGGAGGCTTCACGTCATATTTTAGATATCTAATTTTTATTAGTATAGATTAACTAATTGAACGTGATGGTGGCTTCACGTGATATTTGAGATATCTAATTTTTTAATTAATATATAGATTAGCTAATTGCCAACGTGATGGAGGCTTCACATAATATTTTAGAGTTCTATTAACTAAGTGCGAACAAAAGTTTTCTTTCCTCGTGAAAAATAAGATTTTAGCCTATTTTTATTTGTTATTATATAATGGCAATGGTGGCTTGAGTCTTTGATTTGGTGGTTAGATGTTTATGATTAACGTAAGAATTTCCATTATTTATCTTTTTTCCTAGCATGCCGTTAGAGCCCCTAATTAGTAATAGTAAGATAAGATGGAAACCCAATGTAACACCCTAGGTGTTAGTCACTAGTTAGCAGCAAGATTGGACTTAAACTATATATGTGAGTAGTGATAATGAACTTTCTTTCATATGTCTCACATCACTATCCATCTATAGGGATCACTGGAAAAGTTTCGTGAAGTTTGGAATCAAAGAGCCACATGAAATGATAAACTTTATCTTTGCTTGAAAGGCCCTATCAAGTGTATGAGTATATGGAGATTCAACCAAGTCATGCAACCTTGATCAAATAACTCTACATTAACTCTACAACAAAAGTTATGAAGGGTTCATGTTGATCAAATGCCCAGAAAATGCTTCTATATGATGGTTAACTCATTTTGACCTCTAGCGCACTTTTGCTTGACCGTTTAAAAATTGCAACTTAGAGAGTTTGCATGGCTGTGAACCCTTAATCAAAGTTGTAGAGGATTTTATAAGGAATAAACTTTATTTAAGAGCCAAGTCATGAAAATGTGTGCAACATGCTCAAAAAAGGGTCCGGAAATCAGATTCCAGTGCTGTTTTCAGGGTTCCAAATAATTCAAGTCTGAAATCATGATCACCGAGCTTGACATCTCGCGTTCTCTGAATTTTGCTATACAACTTAAGTTTCTCCAAAAATAAAAGTTGGAGATAACTCAGTGGAGAAGAGCATACCAAAAAGATGGCATCCATCCGTCTACGTTTGACATGGTTTGACATCCGTTAACGATCGGTATTTAGCTCGCTGACAGCAGCAAGTTCAAGGTTGTTTATCTCCTAAACCATGGCACTTATGACTGGGCGCCCTTAACCAATATTGTAGAGCATCAACAGATCAACAAATTTGCTTCTTGGCCCATTGTCCAGTTCGGCTTGGAGACAGCCCAAAAACAGCCCAAACCGAGCCAACTTTGACGCGCGCCAGGTGTTCGACGGCCGGCTTCACTGGGACGCGCGGCATCCATGCGCGCGCAGCGCGCCCCACTCCCTTGCCACGCGCCCCTGCCGCCTGCTGCAAGATGTGGAGGCCGAGGACGAGCCCTCCATTCAATCCCACACTCCTCTGCCTCTTCCTAGCCTTCCCCTTGCTCTCCCTCGCCGCTGCCCTGTGCGCAGAGAGCGTCGCCGCCATTGACGGCCGGCCAAAGCTCGCTGCCACCATGATACTGCCCCCTTCGAGCCTCCTTCGCCCTAGCTGCTAGCAGCACTACCTTCTCCGTCATCCCGCGAGCTCGGAGCCCTCCTTGCTCGGTCGATTTGTGCACCGGAGAGCGCCGTAGCCATGCACGCCGCCGCCGCAAGCTCCATGGCAGCGCCGTTCCTCCTCCTGCCCTCCTGCGCACTGCCCTGGCCTTGACGTGAACGCCACCAGCTCCGCCGTGCGCCGCTCCTCCGGTCGTCGCGGCACCGCCGGCGAGCCCCAGCCACGAGTAGCCAGCCCCAAGCCATCGCCAGGAGCCGTCCTCAGTCGATCCCTGCCCGTATCCCTCTCTGTTCTACGTACAGAGGAAGAAGAAGGAGTAAGGAAAGGAATAGAAGCTCTTTTGTGGATTTTTATGCAAAGTTCATGACTCACCGCTACAGTGTCAAACAGTACCAGCAGAGCTCGGGTTGAATCTTCTGAAGTCCAGGGGTCCTGATGCAAGTTGTTTGTCTCATATGGTTTTCGTTTTTCTTTTTTTTTTCTAGTAACTGGCTGAAAGTTCTATAATTCGTAGTAAATCACAGAAAAATCGTAAAATGGCAAATGAGGACTTTTTGGAATCCTTGTGAGTAGATATATGCAGTGGAGTAATAATATTGCATGTTTTAGTAGAAAGTTTTTACAGTAAAAATAGATCTTTTGTATCTAGGGTTTGCTATTGCTAAATTCATATCTCAAGTTTTATTGCTCCTTTTGGTGTGAAATTTGAATTGTAGTCTACTGATGCTATGTGCATGCTGTGATAAAAATTTGAGGTTCATTGGATGCAGTTTGATTGAGTTATTGATTTATCTTGCTTGATGCCTAGGAATCGGATTTAATTGAGTAATAATTGAAATAAAAATGTATAAATGGAAAATGTGGTTCCACTGCCTTTCTATGATGTTGTTGTGACTTGTGGATACTTATCATGACCATGTATTTACTGAAAGAATTGAGTTTTTGAATTAAGTTGCTCTCACATGTTTAATAGCAATTAAGATTTGTCTTTTTCACAGAGGTTGTTACACTTATTCAAATGCTATGAAATTTGGATAGTAGACTTTCGGTAATAGATGTAAGCTAGTGTAATTTTATTAGAATTTACTGTGTACTTTTAATATGTGTTCCATATATGCTCCTTATTCCACCTAGTTATCTAAATAAATGGAAAAGGGTATGAAAATAATTTATTTAGGAGTGGTCATCATGCTTTTTGGTGTTTATTAAATATATGTCAACTGTTGGTAACATTGGTTATGCTCAATTTGCAAGTCTCAACATGAGTAATATAATTATTGCTTAGAATCAGCCTTTCTGGACAGTTTGTGAAGCTTTAAGTTTTGCATGATCAAAATGATGTTTTATGAAAAACTCGTGAATATAAAAGTTGTATATAATTCATGTATCTAGTCGCTGTTAAAATTTAGTGGCATTTGGCTATGTGGTTTGGAAACTACAGCTATGAATGTTTGGGTAACAGTTTTAGTTGCTCTCTGTCTTGTCGGGACCTGATCCTGTACTTGTATCATTTTGACCTGCTAAACTTGTGAATCATGCTTGGATGATTAAAAATGAATTATAGGCAATTTCATAAACTTTCCAGATTGTCTTGTTGCAAGTCATTTAGAGTTTCATAACTCTAGATATGATTTAATTACTCAGCTGCTACTCGTATGTCCAGAAATTGATAATTCTAGTTCTAGTTATTTATTTTGTATGTTGATTAGTGTGGCTCATGTCTTCGATGTTGGTTAACTTAATACACCTGAGATCTTGTATATTGGTATTATATTTGATATGTTATCTATACCAATGTTTGACTTGATTGGGATTAGTTTGCCCTCTAAATGCTCATATCATCGGTGTGAATTTGCTTGTCTTGTTTTGTGTATGTGATGCATCATCTATTGCATTTTCATGTATTCATGTACTTGCGTCTTGCATCTCATCTAGGTACGCTAGATGAACTACGTGAAGGACGAGATGTGGATGCCAAACCCGAAGACGATGTTTGATGGACTTATCCTGATGATGGACGGGAGGTGCTCGCCAAGTGATTACCATCTAACAACACTGACTTGTGTCATATTCCAGGCAAGCACCGGAGCATCTACTTACCTATGCTTTCTAACAGTCTAATTATGCTTTATGATTGTTGCATTAAGTATAGGAGTTGTGTGCAACCGTTGATGCATTATATCCTTGCCTTACCATTGAATTACCCACCTTGATATACCCCCGCTAGTCTAGGGCGAGTATTATGCTTAGCTTGCTTAGACGGTAGAAGTCGGGTGATTTTGTCATCTCATGAGTATAGGTGGTTACCTATGATTGATGGAAGTCTTATGTTGATATCATCTGGTTGATGGTTATGGTTGTGATAAATGGAGACCGGGCGGAGTCTTGTGGGGTGGTTGGACCACAGTGATTCCGTCTGTGTCGATTAAGGACCGTACCGTTGTTGTACTCCCAAGTCATATCGCATGCCTCACATTTAGGCGGCCGGATAAGCACTTCCGACCGCGAAGCCTAACACTATCCGGGCGGTTCTCGATCCGTTCACACCGTATTGGAGATGGATGGGGGACCACAGGGGCGCGAAGAGTAAGTCCGAGGTCCAGCATGGCTGGCTAAGGCCGTCGGGCGGTCCCTGGGTACGGTGGTTCTATGCGAGTCCGCGTACTTGTTTTTCCCGAATACGTGCCACGGTGATCTGTAGCTCACCGACGGGTGAGTGTGGTTTGTGTGAGGAATACCCCCTGAGCTCAGTAGTAATCGATTCGAATCGCCATCGTTCTGGGACGGTGAACACCTTGACTTGAGCTGCAAAGCATCGTAGTAATGACTAAGGAATGTGATTAATGATGATGATGGGTTAAGTCGATGATTATGATTATGGTTACTACTTGATTGCTTAATCATGACTAATATACTATGATGCATAGTATAGGTCCTCACCTATCATAAATAGGAATGGTTAAGCTGAGCTATCACTATAAATGTTATTACCGCTTTTATGCAAAAAGAGTCAAGCTATCCCCCGATAAAGCCTGTCATACTCCTTGGAGTCTTTTATTTTAAGTCAGTCGGGTAAGTCTAGCTGAGTACATTCTCGTACTCAGGGTTTTTTTCCGCTTGTTGTTTGTGCAGACGGGCATACCTTCCACGGGTACTGTGAGACCTGTCTTTATACAGTGGATTAAAAGACCGAAGGGCAAGGTCATTCTTAGTATTCTCCCCAACTGCTTTTGATGGATGTGGCTATCAGCTGGCACCGTACTAGACTTTAAAAGTGTGTGTTGGGTTGAGCTTTTAAAACTACTTTGTTTTCATTACTTAAATTGTGACTTGGTTTGTAATAACTTTTATTTTCGCACTCTGATGTTATAAAACCATTTGTGAGATGTTGTAACGTGTGAATGGTGACGCTAAATTTGTACGATCTTGGTTGATGATGTTTGGTTTGAAATCCTTCAAGATTTCCGGACTACCGGGTTTATAAGGACTTAAGTGTGCTAATCGCTTGCTTAGCGAGTGGTTTTTTTACACTTATGTTTTTATAAATTGGGCGGTTCTGTTACAGCTGGCATCAGAGCAAGGTTTAGCGATTACTGTTCACATGTGTATTTAAAACAAAAGAAATTGGTTTTAAAACTGAGTTTTAACTTATAGATCTATAAGTCTTTTGAGAAAATCTTATTTACAAATTAAGAGTGTGCCAGTGGTCATATCCTTTATGCCTAATTAAGGACTCTAGGTGGCTATTTAAGTACTAACTTAGGGGCTTGCATCATATTTTCTTTTCACTGTTGCCCATGCGGCAAGGTAATTGTATAGGTGCCATTCGCTTGAATGGTAATGTATGGTTCAAAAGCCTCTACGCCTCGGTAAGTGTGAGTTATGAGAGCATGGTTGTCCAACCGGCGATCTAGGGGAGTGCTAGTGTGACGCTGGAAGTACTTACATGTCAAAACCATGTATTTACCAAGGTGTTTAATTGTGGGTTGTGCCGTCTGTTGAGACGATGCCGTCATGAGGACGAGGATCGGGTAGTTGTACTACATGTGCGTGTATTTGGGAATCCACGTATGTGTGAGTATTTAATCTTTACATTTTAGCAATGCATTTATTCATCTTTGTTGGGATGGGCTGAAATTAAATTTTCTGCAGTACGCTAACTACGAATGCGTAGATTATATATACATGACGACTAGTTATATATCGAGAGTGCGTGTTATGCCACCGACACAGAACGTGATTGCCATCTCTGGCTGGCAATTCTGTGAAGACGAATAGGACGAAGCATGCATCATCATGGTTGTTGCTTTGCACATAACTATGCTCTTCTCACCCTTGTTCTTATACCAAGTAACTTATGATTGATGTAATGATACTATCTTTCCTATGTGAAATTAGACAAGGATGCTTGCTTGAGTTGAAATGTTTGAAGATAGTATGTGCATAGCTTTGCCTTGTATGATTGCTTTCAATGGATAAACTAAAATATTATGACTTAAGGTAGTAATGTTTGGAGCTACTAGAATAACATGATTGTGTGCTCTCATGTTTCTAGAACAAGGGAGAAACCTTGTTTGATATTGGTTTGACCTTATTGGCTGCTAGGATAGTTTCTATTGTGGTGATGTTTATGTGGTTATAAAAGTGTCTTCTGTGAATGTCGTCAACATGAAAATGATAGCTAACTTCTTTATCTTTCTTGTCCTAAAATTTATGATTTTAGGCCTAATGGTTTAGGAGTTATAGATTTTACAACCTTACTGTCTAATTCTATAAATCCTCTAGACAGATCCGTATGTTTAGATTGTTTGACCTATGCGCTTATAGAATCATGTCCTAGGGTTAATATAAGAAGTGTAGTACTTTTATTAAGCTTTCCAAAATGTCTCAGATCACTACTTTAGTGGTCTACATCTCTGGTTATGAGCTTATGAAATGGAATGATAGAATCTGTCCAAATCTGGACAAAGCTATCTTCTTGTGTTGTTTGGCCTCGTTAGCTATAGAATTATCTTAAGATGATAATAAGAAAGTTTTAGACAACTAAATACTCATTGCATAGTGTTAAGAATCATGTTGTTTGGGTCTCTAGAACTCTAGCTTCGTATTTCTAAAATTTATGTCAGTTTGTTGTCCTAGTTTGTGAAGGGCTGCTTGATGGTGTTTGTGAACCTTGTTAACTTGAATTTGCTCTAGGTGTTTGCTAGCCTGGTTTGAGACATCCTAAAATACTAGCTCTTGATATTGGTGTGCTCATGTGTCTTGGGTGAAGCTATGTCCAAAATCCTTTGAACCCTTTTACTACCTATCATGAAAGTCACCTTGTTCCTAAATGATATCCACATGCTTAGTAGAACCTCTTGCATCTTGATTGATCCTTGTAATTAGGCCAATGTGTTGCCTTGTTACATAGGAATGCTTTTCATGTGTGTGCTTTGTGCGTAGAATGATTGCTTAAGCTCTCTTGTTTTAGTTTCTCAAGTGCTTGCTTTAAGCTGTCCTATTTGTGTGGTTGCTTGTTGACTAGGCAGTGCCATGGTTGTCACCTCGGTTGTCCTCGGTGAGCATAGGAGTGTCGAATAGCTCATCCTAGAATAATGCATCTGTCTTGATAATCGCATGGTTGTTGTTTTCGATTAGGTTCTCCATCGTAGGAACCTGAGCCTTTGGACATGGTTGCTAACCCTTATATGCTATGCCACAAAGACCTGTGCCCATGCCGAACCATAAGCCCAGGCCTAGATCGTTAAATGTTTGTGTATAACGTAGATGTTACGCACCCTTTGATAAAGACCTTTGCGTGATCGACCAACCCCTGTTAAGATCTTGCTAAATGCCGATCCTCGACCTTGGATGCTTTTTGTTAGTATAGAGACCATACCCAAATCCAAGTGGATCTGTCAGTCGCTTATCCTACTAATGATCTAGTGCAATGCTAATCCCCGCTGTCGAACCTTGAAATCTTTCATTTGTGAACTATGTATCAGTTCAATCTCTGATCGGTATGTCAAGTTTTTATCTTGGGGTTTACTCAATTCATCTCAATGCTCCTAGATCTTTTTATGTCCAACAATCTCTGATTAGTATATCGGCTTACCCTTGAGGTTGTTCCATTCATCTCCAACATTCCTAATTCTCAGGATGCTTATGAATCTTTATCTCATGATCTTGCCTACCATGACTACGTCTCATGTTAATCCCGTATCTAATAGTTTCCTTTGTGGACATAAGGTGTGCGTGGAAATAAAGCAAGAATCTCCTGCTTAATCACCTTCGGTAGTTAATCTTTGATCTTCGAGTCACACCCTTGTTGACTCCAAATCTTATGACTACTCTTGTTGCTATCCCTCCCTTAAATGGTTCTTGTTCTTATGATCAAATCTATGCCATTTAAAAAAAAAATTCTATTGGGTGTAAGGTCAGTAATGGTGTTACGATTAGCATTGCGTGATGCCGTGACGGAACCTAGAGCCTCTTTGTGGCGGCCGACACATGGTTGTCTTTGCTAGGTGCGCACCGGTATCGAGGTCGCTAGTCATAATCCATTGCAGAAACTATCTTTTTGTTGAGGTATATCCTTGCGATCTTTTCTTGGTTAGCTTCTCATATGTTACCAAAAGATCCATGTATCCTCAACCTAATTTGTGCCTCGTGTGATTTCTTATTGGTTGTAGGCTTGGTAATAGGGCTATGATCTAGAACTAAAGGTGCCACGACGAAACCGAGGGCTTCATGTGGACTGCAGCCACATGATTATGCTGCTCGGCATGCGTGTGTATCGTGGTTTAAGTCATGATCCATTACGGAACCACACCGATAAGTTGTCCCATTGTGAGCTTTTCCTTGGTTATCCCTCTGTTTTTTATCCTAAGGCACTCATCAAGCTTAGTGTTGTAGCACTTTCTTCTGAAGTTGCAAAGAGGATGACCTTTGAAGAGTAGATCACTGACATATATAGAAGCCGCCGCTTTATCCTGTCTATGAGCAATGGTAAACAAAAGGACTCCGCTTAACCCTCCCTTAAGCAGTGGAAACCCTTTAGCAGAGCTTTTGATTTTGTTATTATTGGATAAAAACGGCACACAACACTTAAAGTTGGATCAGTTGTCAGACCACCTAAGACCAAGGAACCATATGCTTCTTTACAAGTCATTGGTGCTCATGTCTTCCTGCTAAATCACGTGAGTCACGTATAGGATGAGCTTACAGTGAAAATCAATTCTCTCATGATGTGACCCCTTTTTCTGCTGACTTTGTTGATAATTGCCGGTGTGGGAATCAACTACAATGGCTTGACCCTGAAGCTAAAAGCCTGGGAGCTTTTTAGTGTTGAGAGACAATTGGTTAGTTATCAGAAGGAAGGAAACATCTCTAGTTAGGTAACAACTCTTTGGTAGCTATGAAGGCTGTGTCTCATAGAACCCTGTTACATAATGGAAATCTATAGACTAAGTAGCAATGTTTGGGTCAGTCTCACTTGTAGTAAATGCGTTAGCTCCATTTTGGACCATCACACAGATAAAAGAAGATACTTTATCAAGGAGAAGGTCATTCAGAATCAATCCCCTAGTCTCAAGTAGTCAAGGTGTGCCAACTGTCGACTATCAAATTGAAGGCCATTGAAAAGTGTCAAACAACAAACTTCAAATCTTGGAGCTACTCTTTGGTCCTAAAAGGAAGCCTCAATGTCAAAAGTGGTCTAATTAGACCAGTTATGTTACAGTGCAAGTCAAGCCAACTTACCATGTCGCTGCATGATGAAGGGAATTAGTGCTCAACTGCTGGAAGTGTGTTGTTTCTTTAGTTTGCTAAATGCTTGCAATCCTTGATGTCTTCCAGACCTCGCTATCTTCCTTCGTTAGCAATACTTCCAATGATAATTCGTCTTTGGTACCTTCCTCATGTTTTACCCAGGAGGTTGCATCCAATTCAAGGTAAATAGTTGTTACCACTTGGACACAAAAGGTTTCCGGTAATGAAGGATCACCAAGAACGTCAGCTATCGCATTCCTCACTCACTCGATAGACCCAAATGATACAGTGTTGCTATCAGAGGAGGAGAACTGCACACATGGAACCTTATGTAGCTTTTCATCGATTGGCATCTGAGTGATGAGCCATCACTACCAGCATAGACCCTATCTTTTGGTTAGTCAGTTTTCCATCACCTCCGAGAATGGTATCCTGTCCTTGACCTAATGATTCTTGGAAGGTTGTTTTCAAGCCATTTTGGTAGAAGACTGCTTTTCAAACTTCATGGGCTAACATCGAACCCTTACAATAAGTATACTTCGTGAGATTTGAAGCCTAATGCAAGTTCATATGACCTATGCTACATTGTCTGTCAATGCAGATACTTATAAGTGATTAGTTTATAAGCCTAGATGATCTTATAAGTGATTAGTTTATAAGCCTAGATGATCTGCGAATCCTGCAAATGAAGTATCGTGCTGTTTTGGATTCCTCCCAAAGTAACCCTACTTTATGGAAGTGACTGAAGGAAATTCTTTAGACAAGAGTTAACTTCCCAACGACGTGAAATATTGAAAAGTTGTCCTGTTGCTAAAACTCATTCTCACCCTCCGAAGTAGGGTGAGCATAACAATATGTTGGATGAGGTTGATAAATAGAACTACCACTTTTGGTGCTTCATTGTTGAGCCCTCAATACAACTAGTTATGCTTAACGCCCTGATGGAGTTTGAGCCACTATGTGCTTTTGCTATAGTTGTGAGTAAGTGACACATTTCTCTTCCCTTGAAAAGTCTTTCGTCCTGAATCTCGGGACGAGATTCCTTTAAGGGGGGAGGGCTGTAACACCCTAGGTGTTAGTCACTAGTTAGCAGCAAGATTGGACTTAAACTATATATGTGAGTAGTGATAATGAACTTTCTTTCATATGTCTCACATCACTATCCATCTATAGGGATCACTGGAAAAGTTTCGTGAAGTTTGGAATCAAAGAGCCACATGAAATGATAAACTTTATCTTTGCTTGAAAGGCCCTATCAAGTGTATGAGTATATGGAGATTCAACCAAGTCATGCAACCTTGATCAAATAACTCTACATTAACTCTACAACAAAAGTTATGAAGGGTTCATGTTGATCAAATGCCCAGAAAATGCTTCTATATGATGGTTAACTCATTTTGACCTCTAGCGCACTTTTGCTTGACCGTTTAAAAAGTGCAACTTAGAGAGTTTGCATGGCTGTGAACCCTTAATCAAAGTTGTAGAGGATTTTATAAGGAATAAACTTTATTTAAGAGCCAAGTCATGAAAATGTGTGCAACATGCTCAAAAAGGGTCCGGAAATCAGATTCCAGTGCTGTTTTCAGGGTTCCAAATAATTCCAAGTCTGAAATCATGATCACCGAGCTTGACATCTCGCGTTCTCTGAATTTTGCTATACAACTTAAGTTTCTCCAAAAATAAAAGTTGGAGATAACTCAGTGGAGAAGAGCATACCAAAAGATGGCATCCATCCGTCTACGTTTGACATGGTTTGACATCCGTTAACGATCGGTATTTAGCTCGCTGACAGCAGCAAGTTCAAGGTTGTTTATCTCTAAACCATGGCACTTATGACTGGGCGCCCTTAACCAATATTGTAGAGCATCAACAGATCAACAAATTTGCTTCTTGGCCCATTGTCCAGTTCGGCTTGGAGACAGCCCAAAAACAGCCCAAACCGAGCCAACTTTGACGCGCGCCAGGTGTTCGACGGCCGGCTTCACTGGGACGCGCGGCATCCATGCGCGCGCAGCGCGCCCCACTCCCCTGCCACGCGCCCCTGCCGCCTGCTGCAAGATGTGGAGGCCGAGGACGAGCCCTCCATTCAATCCCACACTCCTCTGCCTCTTCCTAGCCTTCCCCTTGCTCTCCCTCGCCGCTGCCCTGTGCGCAGAGAGCGTCGCCGCCATTGACGGCCGGCCAAAGCTCGCTGCCACCATGATACTGCCCCCTTCGAGCCTCCCTTCGCCCTAGCTGCTAGCAGCACTACCTTCTCCGTCATCCCGCGAGCTCGGAGCCCTCCTTGCTCGGTCGATTTGTGCACCGGAGAGCGCCGTAGCCATGCACGCCGCCGCCGCAAGCTCCATGGCAGCGCCGTTCCTCCTCCTGCCCTCCTGCGCACTGCCCTGGCCTTGACGTGAACGCCACCAGCTCCGCCGTGCGCCCTCCTCCGGTCGTCGCGGCACCGCCGGCGAGCCCCAGCCACGAGTAGCCAGCCCCAAGCCATCGCCAGGAGCCGTCCTCAGTCGATCCCTGCCCGTATCCCTCTCTGTTCTACGTACAGAGGAAGAAGAAGGAGTAAGGAAAGGAATAGAAGCTCTTTTGTGGATTTTTATGCAAAGTTCATGATTCACCGCTACAGTATCAAACAGTACCAGCAGAGCTCGGGTTGAATCTTCTGAAGTCCAGGGGTCCTGATGCAAGTTGTTTGTCTCATATGGTTTTCGTTTTTCTTTTTTTTTTTCTAGTAACTGGCTGAAAGTTCTATAATTCGTAGTAAATCACAGAAAAATCGTAAAATGGCAAATGAGGACTTTTTGGAATCCTTGTGAGTAGATCTATGCAGTGGAGTAATAATATTGCATGTTTTAGTAGAAAGTTTTTACAGTAAAAATAGATCTTTTGTATCTAGGGTTTGCTATTGCTAAATTCATATCTCAAGTTTTAGTGCTCCTTTTGGTGTGAAATTTGAATTGTAGTCTACTGATTCTATGTGCGTGCTGTGATAAAAATTTGAGGTTCATTGGATGCAGTTTGATTGAGTTATTGCTTTATCTTGCTTGATGCCTAGGAATCGGATTTAATTGAGTAATAATTGAAATAAAAATGTATAAATGGAAAATGTGGTTCCACTGCCTTTCTATGATGTTGTTGTGACTTGTGGATACTTATCATGACCATGTATTTACTGAAAGAATTGAGTTTTTGAATTAAGTTGCTCTCACATGTTTAATAGCAATTAAGATTTGTCTTTTTCATAGAGGTTGTTATACTTATTCAAATGCTATGAAATTTAGATAGTAGACTTTCGGTAATAGATGTAAGCTAGTGTAATTTTATTAGAATTTACTGTGTACTTTTAATATGTGTTCCATATATGCTCCTTATTCCACCTAGTTATCTAAATAAATGGAAAAGGGTATGAAAATAATTTATTTAGGAGTGGTCATCATGCTTTTTGGTGTTTATTAAATATATGTCAACTGTTGGTAACATTGGTTATGCTCAATTTGCAAGTCTCAACATGAGTAATATAATTATTGCTTAGAATCAGCCTTTCTGGACAGTTTGTGAAGCTTTAAGTTTTGCATGATCAAAATGATGTTTTATTAAAAACTCGTGAATATAAAAGTTGTATATAATTTATGTATCTAGTTGCCGTTAAAATTTCGTGGCATTTGGCTATGTGGTTTGGAAACTACAGCTATGAATGTTTGGGTAACAGTTTTAGTTGCTCTCTGTCTTGTCAGGACCTGATCCTGTACTTGTATCATTTTGACCTGCTAAACTTGTGAATCATGCATGGATGATTAAAAATGAATTATAGGCAATTTCATAAACTTTCCAGATTGTCTTGTTGCAAGTCATTTAGAGTTTCATAACTCTAGATATGATTTAATTACTCAGCTGCTACTCGTATGTCTAGAAATTGATAATTCTAGTTCTAGTTATTTATTTTGTATGTTGATTAGTGTGGCTCATGTCTTCGATGTTGGTTAACTTAATACACCTGAGATCTTGTATATTGGTATTATATTTGATATGTTAGCTATACCAATGTTTGACTTGATTGGGATTAGTTTGCCCTCTAAATGCTCATATCATCTGGTGTGAATTTGCTTGTCTTGTTTTGTGTATGTGATGCATCATCTATTGCATTTTCATGTATTCATGTACTTGCGTCTTGCATCTCATCTAGGTACGCTAGATGAACTACGTGAAGGACGAGATGTGGATGCCAAACCCGAAGACGATGTTTGATGGACTTATCCTGATGATGGACGGGAGGTGCTCGCCAAGTGATTACCATCTAACAACACTGACTTGTGTCATATTTCAGGCAAGCACCGGAGCATCTACTTACCTATGCTTTCTAACAGTCTAATTATGCTTTATGATTGTTGCATTAAGTATAGGAGTTGTGTGCAACCGTTGATGCATTATATCCTTGCCTTACCATTGAATTACCCACCTTGATATACCCTGCTAGTCTAGGGCGAGTATTATGCTTAGCTTGCTTAGACGGTAGAAGTCGGGTGATTTCCTGTCATCTGCGAGTATAGGTGGTTACCTATGATTGATGGAAGTCTTATGTTGATATCATCTGGTTGATGGTTATGGTTGTGATAAATGGAGACCGGCGGAGTCTTGTGGGGTGGTTGGACCACAGTGATTCCGTCTGTGTCGATTAAGAACCGTACCGTTGTTCTACCCCAAGTCATATCGCATGCCTCACATTTAGCTGGCCGGATAAGCACTTCCGACCGCGAAGCCTAACACTATCCAGGCCGGTTCTCGATCCGTTCACACCGTATTGGAGATGGATGGGGGACCACAGGGGCGCGAAGAGTAAGTCCGAGGTCGGCATGGATGGCTGGCTAAGGCCGTCGGGCGGTCCCCGGTGCGGTGGTTCTATGCGAGTCCGCGTACTTGTTTTTCCCGAATACATGCCACGGTGATCTGTAGCTCACCGACGGGTGAGTGTGGTTTGTGTGAGGAATACCCCCTGAGCTCAGTAGTAATCGATTCGAATCGCCATCGTTCCTGGACAGTGAACACCTTGACTTGAGCTGCAGTATCGTAGTAATGACTAAGGAATGTGATTAATGATGATGATGGGTTAAGCTGATGATTATGATTATGGTTACTACTTGATTGCTTAATCATGACTAATATACTATGATGCATAGTATAGGTCCTCACCTATCATAAATAGGAATGGTTAAGCTGAGCTATCACTATAAATGTTATTACCGCTTTTATGCAAAAAAGAGTCAAGCTATCCCCGATAAAGCCTGTCATACTCCTTGGAGTCTTTTATTTTAAGTCAGTCGGGTAAGTCTAGCTGAGTACATTCTCGTACTCATGGTTTTTTTTCACTTGTTGTTTGTGCAGACGGGCATAACTTCCACGGGTACTGTGAGACCTGTCTTTATCTGATGGATTAAAAGACCGAAGAAGGGCAAGGTCATTCTTAGTATTCTCCCCAACCGCTTTTGATGGATGTGACTATCACCTGGGCACCGTACTAGACTTTAAAAAGTGTGTGTTGGGTTGAGCTTTTTAAAACTACTTTGTTTTCATTACTTAAATTGTGACTTGGTTTGTAATAACTTTTATTTTCGCACTCTGATGTTATCAAACCATTTGTGAGATGTTGTAACGTGTGAATGGTGACACTAAATTTGTATGATCTTGGTTGATGATGTTTGGTTTGAAATCCTTCAAGATTTCCGGACTACCGGGTTTATAAGGGCTTAAATGTGCTAATCGCTTGCTTAGCGAGTGGTTTTTTTTTACACTTATGTTTTTATAAATTGGGCGGTTCTGTTACACCCAATTGGCCATGTACCCCTTATTTGATAAGGAGTAGGAGTGGTCTTTATCTCGGTGAAAAACCAATGTAATACCATTATTATATCACTTTATATAATTTTCCCTAGATTGTGCCAAAACTAATCATGTGCCTCTTAAAATTGATATGGAGCCAATTTGAGTGTTAACACCAACGCATTGCCCTTTGTATTAAGTTATTTATTTATATCACCCATATTTGTTCTTTCCTAGAATATTTCATGAGATTCTTATGAGCCCTTGCTGTACCATTGACTGTTGTTCATTTGCTTATTACGCAATGGTCTCTTTTGCCAGCCCTTCAGCGCTCAAAGTTTCACTTGTCGTTACTGACGAAGGCCATGGCGTCATATGTGTGGCGTCATATGTCTGGCGTCATATGAGTGGCGGCCCCATCCTGTCGGCCATGGAACGGAACTACTACTTTAGTCGACTAAAAACTTTTATAAATTGCTTGGCTACTAATTGCATCCTTGTAGACGCACTGCAGGAATCGCCATCTTTGCCGAAGGTTTTTGGCTTTGCCGCAAGCCAAATCTCGGCACTTTGGCAAAGCCAATCTCTGCCGAAGGCCAAGCCAAAAGGCCCTCGGCAAAGACTTCATTGCAAAGTGCCAAGCCCTCGGCAAAGACATGACACTCGACAAAGATTATTTGCCGAAGGCCGGACTGTCGGCAAAATTAGACCCACGGCAATGATGGCCCGGGGGGGCTTACGGCCGGCCCAGCCGTTACTCTTTGCCGAGGGCCTGCAATTTGGCCCTGATGTTCAATTTTTTTATTTTTTATTTTTTTAATTTCTTTGTCGAGGGTCTGACCATAAAAAAAGATTCCTTTGCCAAGGGCATGTCAGTTGGCCTTTGGCAAAGAATTTTTAAAAAAACATAAAACAGGTCTTTTTGCAGTGCCGAGACGCGGAGCACTCGGCAAAGAATTAAAAAAATATTTTTTTTTGATAAAATACATGCCTTTGCCGAAGCGCCGGCCGTGTTTGGCACTCGGCAAAGCCGCCGTGAGCAGCACCGGCGCCGTAACGGCCACTTTTCTTTGCTGAGGGTCTTTTCAGAACTCGGCAAAGCCTTTCCTAAGTGCCTGACAGAAGGCCCTCGGCAAAGACCCGTTGCCGAAGAAATATTTTTCAAAGGCTCTTTGCCGAGGGCTATACTAGGCAAAACCTTTGCCGAAGGTTTTTCTTCCTAAGCCTCAGAATTCAGTAGTGACGGCTTTAGTAGTGTAAATATACAGAGGTGGAACCAGGGGGCCAGCGGGGCCCTGAACCCCTATGAACAGTGAAAAATTTTAAATATATAAAAATTCAATTACATAGTTGAAAAATATTATTATTTCACTTCTCTTATAATAATTTTTTTGCTATGAGTACTAAATATAAATGTAAAAATATTGACAAACTATTAGATATACACTTTGTTATATATATATTTACAATATTTATTAGGTGTCGCCATATTGTCCGGTCTCCCTTAATTAAAAGTACTTGTTCTGCCTCTGTGTATATATGTAAATTCAGATCAGTATTTCAAACTGTCAGAACCTTTGTTATGAGGTATGAATTCTGTCCACGCATGTAATAATATTATCGTTGGATAGAATCCCATGAGCTGCGCAAATACTACGCCTACTCAAATAGACAGGTCTCTGTTATTTCTTGTCCAACTATACAATATAAACTTCTGTTGATTCTCTTGGATATCGTAGCTACCTGTATAAATTACTTTGTATTAATTCTTAAATTAGCTCTCAGCTCATATCATTGGTTGATTCCATTTTGCAACAATCTCTGATGGCATAATTACGAAACAGTTTGATTTGGTAGGGCGCGCAAAGCGTGCGCATGAGTTTATAATTGCTTTTGTGAAAGAGCACGCCACGCCAAAAAAGTATTGACACAACTAGTAAGAGGTACTCAAGACCCAGTCACGCATGCAAAGCAGTTATTTATCTTTTGTGCCGTTGCAGGGGAACAACCAAGCATCATTCAAATGCCTTTTCCCGTCCTATAAATTTCAGCGTGCGCGCAGTTCCGTGGTATGTAGCCAGGAGAATAGATCAACAGATTCAGCGTTCTACACTATATTGTTAGTTATTAGCTACCAGACTACCACCACGCTGTAAGAATTTAGCACTGGTCCTTGACTATCGATCGATCCCGATGGGGGAAGCTGAAATTGAAAGATGTGCAGGCGTGGCCTTTTTCGGCAGGTTATCATTTGAGGCCGACTTGGAGGCATTCGAGTGGGCATGTGAAAATCTGCGTGGTCTGTCCAAGAACTACAAGCTGTGGATTATCCACGTCAATAATGAGCTGAACAACGGAGATAGACCTCGGAAGCGTCATGGTCATTCCTTTCCCCTCCTTTTCTTCGTTCTGATTTTATGCCATATATGTACTTGATTTAATGGACCTCGGAGCTGAATAACGATTGTCATTTTCTTCATGATTGATTTAATGGGCTTTTTATCGGGTTCAGTGTTTTTATCAGAAGCTATCTAGCATGCTATTGTTTTTAGTTTAATATTTTTACTGCAAAGAGAAGGGATTTGTTTCAATCTGATATAACTCATTCCCTAACGAAACACAATTGAATGCCACACAATTTTACCCACAAAAATTAATTTCGATTTTAACGTGTGGGAACATTCATGCTCTCTCTCTCTCTCTCTTTTTGGGTAAACTCACTCTCTCTCTTAGTACTCCCTCTGTATAGAAATTAGATATCGTTTTAAACAAGGTTTGGGTCAAACATTGGGAATATAAACATGAATAACTTTTAAGTTGTTAAGTTTGAAAATATGAAAACCATATGAATAGATTTGTCTTAAAAAATACTTTCATAAAAGTATAAATATACTACTTTATGATGAGTATTTTTCTAAAAATATGCAGTCAAAATTATACTTTGGAGACCGTGTCATAGTCCTAAACGACATCTAATTTCCTATATGAGAGAGTATATATAAGTACTGTTCTATATTTGGCTATAGAATAATTTATTTTGTAGCCACTTTGAGTTACAATAATTACTATATTTATTAATTTACAACTGCCACAAACACGATTATTGGTACAGATTCACAATATCATGATAAGGAAACGCTGGAGAAAAAACTGAAGAAGAACTATCCAGATCACTGCATACGGGAACTTCAAACCAAAATAATGCAACATAATGCTATGGAGGTGCGCGAAACTTACTTATACCAGATACAAATACTGAAAATTTGTGGGGAACAGTATCACTGTTTATGTATTTCTTTGAGAACAGTATATTTGTGGCGTAACGTACGAAGGAGAAAATTTTGAGGCAGTTCTGGAACACGCTATCGATAACTTGAAGGGCCTCAAGACACTAGTCCTGCTGGGAAGGTGGGCGGCGGCAGATGATACGAATACGAAAGGGTACGTCGTCGCCTGAGACTAGCGAGCTAATATATAACCTCTGGAACAACCTTCATCTATTGTTCGTTTTTGTAGGCCGCTAATTGACAAGCTGTCAAAACGATGTTCTATCGTCCTCGCCAAGGTTGATTCCAGTAAGCTGACTTTCTCCATGACGCCCACGGAAGAAGGGTCAGCTGCCACTGCCACCACACCACCCATGGCGTCCGCGCTTACGAATCAGAGTCCCGACGGCCGTCAGACGGACACTGCCCCTGTCGCGGCGCCGTCCACGGAAGGCGGGTCAGCAGGAAACACTCCCACCGCGCTACCCACGGCGAATAGGAATGAGTCCCAGCCCAAGCCCAAGCCCAAGCGTCCCGACAAGGCCCCATCAACCTCCTAGGCTCGAAGACAGATGCTCCGGCGTACCGGCCGTGAGAAGGACACCGGCCGCACCGCACATGACGATCGAGTCTGCTTGGCTGAGTGTCATTGCTCTGCAACATTGTGTGCCTCGGTTTCTCCCATTCCCAGTGTGGTTTGTTACTATCATTTGAGTACTTGTTGTCGTGCCTTTTCTGTTTCCAGTTTGTTCACAGGTAGGAGTACGCTGGTGTGCTCAAGACCTGAGTCTGGTTGCATAATATGTTGTCCAACTACTAATTATATATGCGTGCATGTATTTGCTTGCTAGTGACTACCATAGTATGCGTGCATGTATTTGCTTGCTAGTGACTACCATAGTATGTAGCTTTGTGGCTTTATTTTCTGTAAATCTTCCTTTTATAAGTCGTTTTGACTTTTTATACATCAATTTTCCTAGCTATGTATCTGTTAATGCTTAAAAGTATCTCATGGTGGACCATAGACATCATCAACAAGTTATATACATCACGTGTGTGTTAGTGGTCAAGTGACGCAAGGAAATAACAAGCAATGCACATGAAGAAGAAAGGGAAACGCATGAGCCGCTGCCAGCAGCAGGCTTAGCTGGGTCCTAAAACAGGCTTTATCAGGGTCCTAAACCATGCTTAGCCAGGTCTTGCAACATACTTAGTCGGGTTTTGAAACAGGCTTACTCGATTCCTAGGACAGGCTCAATCCCTGAGTAGGCTTAGCCAGGTCTTTAAACCGCCTAAGCCGTGTCAAATCGGATTTTGGTGTGTTTTTAATGTAGAAAATGTAGAAAATGTGTTTTGGACTTTAATTTTTTTCGGAACATGGAAACGGAAACGTGGGTTATGTTTCCGTTTCCAGGCTGCTAAGGTCTGCAGTTTGCCTACGGCCGGAGGTAGCGCAACAGCGGCTCAACCACAACCAGCCTATGTGTGCATGTAGCTAATCCTCCGGCTCCTGCACGGCTGCCGTAGCCTACGGTGCACTCAAATTCCCCAATCGGCGCCGGCATGTAGGGGTCGTGGCTGGATGCCCCATGACCGGAGACTCCTTAACGTTAATTTTCATCAGACGAGCTAAAAAAAAAAATACTAGAAATTCTCAAATTAATTAGAAACATTTGGCTATTAATTAAAAGACTATAGCTATCCGTAATTTTTAGATCTTTTAGTTTTTTAAAATTAGTCACCTTAAAAAAAAAAAAACCTAAAATCTAATTGACCGATAAACAAACTTTAGCCACATGGAAATCTTGATCGGCCGTTGTTGTTCATCCATCATATTGTTGTTTTCATTGTCATTGATTGAAAGATATATCAAAATAACTCATAAATTTGCATCTCAATTAACCCGTTCTACTTTTATGAAAGGCAATTGGAAATAATGCAATGTATACCCCTAATAAGTTTGCATTCAAATATCCATATATGCCCTTTTGAAACGTAATGTACAGTAAAAGAGAATAGAGTGGGTACTTATTGTGTCTCTTAAGATTCCAGTCCATGCGGAAGTCCAAGATCGACCAGAGCATAGCTTACTAGCACTTACACATTGGGCATCATCAAGCAGTGAGTACGTACCTACCATGCATTACTACTGTCAAGTCTGGAAAAGCAATGATTATAGTATGCTACTAAATTCAACAGCCAAGAAAACATTTGATTAGTACAATAATACAAATTTAGTTCCGCGTGCATACATATTATATAAGCAAATTAAAGAGTGCATTACAGAAAATAAATCCATGCCCGTGTCTTATTACTGAAATTAGGCCTACGGCAATCAAGGTGGCCTGGCTTGCTCTCAGAAGATATTTTTTATCTCATCTGGGTGCAGACACCTGACAACGACAACCAGAATGATAGTGATTGTAATTGTTGCAATCGCGGACATGTTCCAGAGCATATTAGGGAACGCCAAGCTTTTCATCTGTGGCATCTCGGAGAAGACCACCATGCGAACCGCGTAGCTCAGGACGCCATACAGCTCCAAGAGCACGGAGCATCTGAACCACACGCTCAATGATGCTGCAGTGCCTCTCTCGGCGCTGTACTTGGAATTGCTGGCCATGAGTGCTGCGAACAACGACGCGACGAAACCAAGGATAACTTTGGAAGCATTGCTGTCCTCTTGGTCTTCTCTTATACACCTAGGTATTTTCCCGAAGCACCGACGACGCAGCGGACCGTTTTCGAGCCAAGCCGGACCGTATCCATTTCTGTTCTCCAACCAGAAGAAGAGCACAGGAATGGCGACGATGGTGAAGCATGCGACGGAGACCCACTCCCGCAGGATCTCCTCAGCTGCCATGACGCTGGCAACGACGAGGAACACCAGCGAGGCATAGGCGACGATGCGCAGGTATACCTTGGCCATGCGTTCTCTGGTGCCCCCATGCCATATATGAGCTGGCACGGTGCTGAGAAGATGCAAGAGGAGGCCTAGAACAAGGCTGTATGACAGGAAACAGTCAGGCGACATGTACCCACGGCCCCTCAGCAGCTGCCGCTGGTGGTCTGAAGATGAGTCCTCCTTCACGTAGCCAAGGACTGTACCAAACAGCCCTGCAAATGCAATGGTCAGGACCCCGGAAGACAGGTCGAACCAGAGCTTCAGTTCTGCCTCATAGTCTCCCCACTTTTCCCCAGGCTTCCTGTGTTTACTAAACGCCTCCCGGAAGAAGTAGCCGAGTAATAACACAAGGACCAGGAGTAACAGAGGTAGTATGGCTACCCCGTGGCGGCGGACGGCCGGGTCCAAGAACAGCAGGAGGAAGGTGGCGGCAACAATTCGCAGGATCACCGACAAGTAGGCTAGCATGCATCGCAATCTAACCTCTTGGATCCACAGACAGGTGAGATGGAGAAGGAAAGTCGCGACGAGGCACGCCACGGAGATACCGCTGAACGACCATGACCAAATGCCGGCGCCTTTGTGGTTGAACCCGGATGCAAATATGACACACACGGGCACAAATATGTTCACATAGAATCCCTGCCCAAAGAACGCTGTGAGTCGGTCACCGAGCTTCAAATCGCCAGGCTACAAAAAAGAGAACAGAGAATGAACAAATAATATATTATCCCCCACAAAACCATAAGTAGTATATAAGCACAATAATAAACTTTCCACATCATTTTTTTATGTTTCTCTTATATCACACAGACGCTTAATGTGATTATATCTATATGTATATTTTGACACTCAGTCAGGATTTTATGTTAAATATCTAACACAGTTTCTCTTAGCTCAACTCCCATCCTAATGCATGGTTGTTGCAAGCCATGGTCGTCATCAACATCTGGCCCATGTTTTCAAAATATTTCCTCAACTCAAATTCATAACAGCCGCATGTTATCCAAGCACATAATGTACTGAAGATTTTGTTACGGTGCTTGACAGGAACTAGTGGTACCGATCCATTAGAATTTTTGCAGCCATCTGATGTGGAAATAATTAACAAAATGTAATTATGGGGCACTCTAGTCAATGTGCTTCTGTATTATTTCTCCCTGTTCCACGATCACAACATACGGAAAGCGGCCTGGGAGGGACTCGTTGCCGCCGGCGCCTGCCTGCACGAGGCGCACTGATGGACTCCAGGGCTCACTGCTAGCCCCCTACAGGGCCCAGGGGCTGACCATCTGCCGGGGCTCGTTGTGTCGTCGGTGCCCAGCTGGCCTACAGGGCCAAATGCTCTTGCTCTCCTCTTCCTCTGCGCTAGCTGTTGTGTCCGCTTTTTTCCGGTATGTGCGGCAGAGCCACATCTATTCCTAGTTTCCTACACGAAGTCCCTTGCTTCACTCACCTAGAAGAGAATGCGGCAGCACATATGGAAATGGGGGTACCAAAAGTAGTGACGAGATTTGTGGAGATGGCAGCCAGAGTGTGAGATAAATTGATCAGGCCGGCACCGCCGGCGTTGAAGAGAAGAAACTACGTCCCCAGGAACTAATCAGTCCAGCAATCACAACCTAATCCTTCTAAAGCTAAATTTAGAGTTAGTTCCTGGTCCACCTGTATTAAGTTTGTGCCCATAAGTTAGGTTCCTTCCTCTGGGCTCTTTTAATTTTTTTAACCATTAGATGTAGATAGGTGAACGGCTATCCTTTTTTCCAAGCATCATCAAATTTCGCTAATGTACTAGTTGTAGTAGTATTGGAAGAAACAAGCCAAGCCACCAGGAATCTATATATAAATCAACATCTAATTAAGGACGCTTTGAGGCATGGGTATACGGGATGACTCTTGGCATGCATGATACTAGACATGCTCTTTGATCTTCAGTATATAGCCCCCTAAATTTGTTTGATAACATTATACTGAAAACGCTTATTATAAGAGATGCTTCGACCGTTAGCAAATGTGAACAAGCTTAGTGATCCATGTCAACAAGGCAAACTAATAAGGGCGGCTCCAGTGTGGTGTCAAAACGAAGGAGCAACATTCGGTTCATTTCTAATTTGTATGGCTCGATAAGAGAGATTTCTTCTAACAAAAGACAATCTAGCCAAGAGGAATGGGCAAAGTAGGAAAAATTATGAATTTTGTTGAATGTTGAAATATATTCGTCATTTATTATTTAGATGTGATTATGCCAATTTTCTCTAGCGTGCCACTTAGTTAGTTTTCCGTATTGAGACATCAGCCAAAATTTTGACGATTTTGTCCAACTATTGGCCATAACAAGGTGGACTAAGACAGATGCTAGCCAATTTTGAAGATTTATTCCATAATTGGTCAAAGCAAGGTGGACTGAAATAGACACCAGCCAATGTTGAAGATTTATTAAATAATTGGTCAAAACAAGCTGGACTAAAACAGCTCTCATTGTTATAATAAGTGATGACCCATTTGTTGGACAATATGACTCACTATTAACAATTCGGTTTTTAATAAACAAACACCAAAATCTGTTTTTGTGGGGTCTTATTCAAGGGACACATTAGCTATGGTTTCTGGCTCAGTTGCAGCGTTGTTGACAATCAAAAGTGTGCTACGAGGAGATTGAGCATCACTAAGTTCCTAATGTTAATGTAGTGGACGGAAATATTTGGCACAACAAGCATCGAAGCCCAAGCAAAGAAAACAGAAATTGCGCTCTGCCCTGCCCAAACCGGCTAAGCTGGTTCCCCTATGTTGTGGCTCATCTGAAGAGCCTAGCCCCGTCAAAACCGGCCAGGTTGGTTTTGGAATCGGCTAGGCCAGTTTCCTACCTATTCCGAGTGATTTATTTCCAAATCGGTTTTGGATCCATTTTTGACGTGGAATACTTGTGAGATTGAGTACTGGACATATTTCCTAGGATAAGATCGCCCTCTCTATACAAATGAGAGGATCATGGCCAATGGAGGAATCCAATTTTCAATTATAAAAAAAAAAATCTACTACCCTTTTACCCTAACTCTCTCTTTTGTTCATCACGTCTCTCGACGAGATTTGGCGGCATTCTAGGTGGCCTTGCCAATCCTAGGACAACCTCGTTGTGCTTCTCCTCAATGGGTTTTTTTCGATAGGTGTTCAGTAGTCTACCAGATGAAGAATGAGTGTCGAATCTATTTAACCGGCTTGTTGGTCGATTTTGCTGATTTACGTCCTTCTTGCTATGATCTGGGTCTTGTGCAACTATCCCTTACTAGTGTGTGATCCAAATCAGCGTCAACATACATTTTGGTGACTCCACTTGGGAAGAAGAAGAACAAGAATCAATCTACTAGCAACATGACGGGAAGACGGTAAGCTCATGGAGAAGGGTGATCACACTAAACCATTCAATGTGGAGAACATCAAGAATCCAACATCAATTGAAGAGATTCTCGAGGATCTTCGTCAAAAGATTGAGGCCAAGTTCATTGCTGATCTACATGGTTTCGTTGTGAGTTGCATTAAGGGTTGGCAGGTCAACGTTACTCCATACCATGAACTTGTCTTCAGTGAAGCCATCAGCATCTACATCCGCTGCACTAGAGGTAAAAAACTATTGAAGAGGTGGATGATCCTTACGACAGTTACTGGTAACAATACTATGACTGTTGTCAGTATGATCATCTCATGCTTTAATAGATTAGAGGGTAACATGCCAACAATGTTGATGCTCAACCTCAATATGGAATTCCTTATAATTTTTATGAGAACCAAAGCATGTATACAGTGGCTAACCAAGCCAAATTGGCATCTTCGGTGACTAAAATCAATATGGCCAGTTTAGGTGGGGTTGCTACAACTATGCCTATGGTCCTTCTTGCTTCTAATTCAGATCGTCACACATGAACTGATCACACACTAGCAATGAATTGGTATCCGGCGGGACATAATACGGTTCTTCCCAACCCACTAAAGTCACCGAGTCACCAAGTCAAATCCCTATGCTTAGTAGCATGCTCGTGACCCTTATTACCGATTGTAATGAAACTTTGAATAGTTGTAGAGACGAATTGTCTAAATCTATTGAGAATAGCTTGGGTGTGCAAACTAAGCCTAGTAGGACTACATATCATAAATTGTACCCTTCTTATTTTGATTTCTTAAAAAGCTCCCGATGATTGGAGGTTACCAGAGTTTTAAAAAATCATTGGTATAGAGCACATTAGCTTGTTTCTTGCAAATCCACTATAAAGCACATTAGCTTGTTTCTTGCTTAAATGGGTGAAGCTAGTATCTTGGATGTTATAAATGTTCAACATTTTCCTTTATCTCTTGCTGTACAACTTTTCCTTGGTTACATCTTTACCTGCTTGTTCCGTTGGTTCTTGTACTCAATTTGAAAAGGGATTTCTTGCGCATTTTTACAATGGGGTTAATGAAACAAAATTGTTGCATCTAACATTAGTTTTTGACAAGGGCAGGATTAATCCATTCTTGATTTTTGAAACACTTTAGAGACATTAAGAACCGATACTTTCATTTGGCAATTACAGAAAGTGATTTGACTCAGTTGGCTCTTCATGGTCTGCGCTCTAGTATTAAAGAAAAGCTCAAGCATTATGAGTTTCTTACCATTAATCAATTCTTATAAAAGTTGTTGCAATTGAATCTCGTTTAAAAGATTCTCGTGATGTTCACGGGTCACATCATCCAAATATGCATGGCATCGAATATCATTTGGATAGCTTGGATGATGAAACCAAAGAATGTTGCTTTGCTGAATTTATTTGGCCTGTGCAAAGCAAATCTATCACTTGTTTATCTCTCAATCTGATTCTCATGAATCTGCAAGAGGATATGAAATTTACTTTTGATCCTGCTAAATGTGACCGCATTATTGTTGAGTTACCTAAATACAGTTATTAAATTGTTGCACACTTTGCCATCGCTTGAAGAGTTGAAAGCAAGCAGATACAGCCGTTAGTAATACATGATCATCGACGAGCTTGAGAGGCACTGAAAGCTGAGAAGAATTTGGGTTGCAAAGTTGTGCTTGAAATAGATGAAGATGGAAAGAACAAACTCAAGATTACAGCTAGGTCAGTAAAGAGTTTTAACATGTAGCAGTACCATAAAGCAAGGACCGCCCAACAAGGTGTTGTGACAGATTCTAACCCTGTTCTAACCCTGTTCACCTACAAGAATTTGGGTTCCAACTGTAGGACTAGCAGGCCTGGTTTGCATATTTTGAGCACTTTTTTGCTATAATGATTTGAGATTGGCACATGAAAATAAATCTAATGAGCTCAAGAACGCAGGGAAGGTGTTGTGACAGATCTTTGCGTCAACAGATTCAAATCAATCTAAGTTATCGAGATGACAGTTAGTAGATGCTAAGTACAATACTTCCAATCTAAATTTATTCTTTTCTTCTACTGCAGATGCTTCTCAATTTTTTTTAAGAGCTTAGTGTGGGCTGCATCAGCAGCTAAGCTAGGATATAGGTGGATTATAGGCAATGGTAAAAAGGTGAAGTTCTGGGAGGACAATTGGCAGGGATCATCTAGCATAGCTATCCAATATTGGGACATTTATGTTTTAGTGATTGATAAGTCCAAAAGAGTAGCAGAATTATTTGATGGTGTAAACCTTAGATGCACCTTTAGGAGATGTGTGCAGGCTAATCAGTTGGACCTTTGGTTAGAAATTGTGCAATTAGCCTCCTACTTTAGCTTTTCTGATGAGGAGGACATTTTAGTGCGTGTGTTTTCCTCAAAGGATGTTTTCTCATCACAATCCCTGTACAAGATTTTAATTTTAGGGCAATTATGCCAGTTTGCATTCCTACCTTGTGGAGAACTAAAGTACCACCTAGGTTTCATTTCTTTCTCTGGCTCCTTTCCAAAATTAAGTTGATGACTAGAGATAACCTGAGCTTAAGGAAGAATCTGGAGGATACTTCTTGCTCATTCTGTAGAGATAAAGAATCGGTAAACCATCTGTTTTTATTGTGATGTGGTAGCTAAGCAGCTTTGCTTTAATCTATCTTTGCTTTTCGATAGACCATGCAGCGCTGATTTTATGGTGGTTGGCCAACTTTGGCTAAGTGAGAAGAAATATCTAGTGCTTAACATTTTTTCTATGCAGGAGCCCTGTAGGTTCTGTAGACACAGAGAAGTACCTTATGCTCGTAGGAAATTTCATGGAGAGGAGTATGAAAGCTCTACTTCTACAGAATCTGACAATGGTACAAGGTTGAGGAGTGCTCTGTCCACTAGACCATCAGCATGAGTTTACCCTCAAGCTTGCCGAGATGAGAAGGCTAGTAACAAGGCCCCTGAGATTGAGCTGGTGAAAGGTTTCTACACCTAAATAAATGTTGTTATCAAGTGATCCTTCCTTTGAAGCTGCTGTCGAATCTGGCAAATGTATTGATCTTTCCTAATTAGGCTTCCCTAGTGATTTGTTTTAGTTTCGATATTTTCTTGGTGTAGTGATCTTCTAAAACTGGTGGTTCTTGTATTTGGTTGAATTAGTGGATGTGTCCAATCTGAATGTGTAAAATGACTTGTGCCTTTTATTAAGGTTGGGTTTGGCCCTAGAACTATAAAAAATTATACCTAGGGTCGATTGATTAAGAAACAGATACGCCAAGGTCCAAAATGGCATTACTAGGAGCTTGCCTAGGCGTGCTTAGGCGCTGGGCGGAGGGGTGCCGCCTCGCCTAGTGGGTAGGCAGAGAGATAGGCAATGTCCCTCCAGCTCCAGAGCTGCATTGCATGAGGGAGAGTGCCATGCCGCTAGATATGTTGCCGTGCGATCTCCTTGTCATCTCTCCACCTTTGGTCCTGTCCTCACCCTACCAGCGCCCGGCACGGCAGCGATGACCTTGGACGAGAGCTGCTCGACTGTCCTACCCGCTGCTTCTAGAGGGGCGCAGCAGCAGGAGCACATCCACCTCTGCTGTTGAGGAGGAAGAGACATCCCAAAGAGGCAGGAGCGTGGCAGAGGCAGCTCATCAGGCGACAGGGAGCGGCTCGAGCACGACGGCGTGGCTGTGGGAGACTCGGAGGGAAGGGAAAGGAGTCACAAAGAGAGATGGGCTCAGGAGTCTGGACGGCGTAGAAGATAAGGATGATAGGACGGTTTTATGATTTATTCCCTTACTTTTCTAAGAACTCCTTGAAATTTCATCCTTACTCTGGTTCTCTTAGCTGATTTCTTACATTTTGCCCCATAGAAGTTCTATTTTCTGACAAGAAACTATTAGATATACTTTATTTGTCATTTCTCCTCTCATGACCTCCTCTCACTGGTACTGTAGCAACAATAATTACACACACATGTTAGTGTTTAATTTATAGTTAGTGACTTACATATTCATAGTAGTACATAGATTTGTGTATAGTTAGTCCCTTATTTCTTCTTATACTCAAGGTAATTTAAGGTATATATATATATATATATATATATATATATATATATATATATATATATATATATATATATGAATTAAAATGTCTTGAAACGCCTAGGCTAGCATGGGCTCTAGGCTATGGTCAGCGCCTACAAACCACCTAGTGCCTTCTTGAACATTGAGATACACTAGATGACCATGAGTATTTTGTCTTTTCAATGTTGATTAATGGGTAAGGAGCAATCATAATGAAAAAAAAGGTAAATGGAAATGAAATCAAGGTATTCATGTCCTAGTTAATGGCAATTTTGTGAAACCACAAAATGACAACAGTAGATATCTGAGTTCCTCCATGCGCCTTGCAGCCATAGGTGCGTTCCTATGGAGTGTCAGCGGCGTGCCCACTCGACACATGTGCAGTCGCCGGCCAGCCAAAACAACCGCACAGTTGCACAATAGGATGGGATTGCGGCCTTAGTGAGAAACCAAACAACATAGTGTCAAGAGCTAGTTCTAAGTGATACTGTTTCTAGTGTCCTAATTGTTTTACCAAGTTGGTTGAGACTAGGAAGATAGTATCATGAGCCGCATCAGGAAGAAACAATGGCTAACAATCATATCTAGACACAAGAGCAGCCTCAAGCTATCCGCAGACTGGCCATACGCTACGCCATCCTCCAGGACACAAATAGCGGAAGGAGAGCACGCCGCAGGTCCTCTAAACGCTCACGCTATCTCCAGCGGGGAGCTCTCCCGCCAAATTTTGGGGAATAGCGGGCGCCCGCTGCAGCCCGCGCCCGGCCCCACCTCGCAAGAATCGCCGAGGAGGACAGAGATGGAAGCCGCCTCGGCGCAGCGCCCCCCTCGCCTCGCCTCGCCGCGACAGAGCCGGTGGCTCTGCTCCATGCGCGAGGAAGGCACCATGGTCGAGCAGCTCCGTGCCCCGTGCTCGAGCAGCTCAAACCACCGAGGCCGTCGTCATCATCTGGTAGCCACGCCACCGTAGCCCCCGCTCGAGGAAGCAGGAGATAGGAGGGCAGGACTCCAGCCATCGCTCCAGCTCGAGGAAGCTGAGGCGGCCATGGTCCATGGAGGCCAACCTTCGTTGATCTCCTCCGATACTTCACGGTAGCGAGAGCTCCATAGGAGAATGGAATGCTCTGGAGATGGGGAACACGATGATATGACATGCATAAGCTGATTCCTAGATTTGGAGGTGAGATTTGGGAGAGGAAGAAGAGGATGTTTCTCTGCTAGTCTGCTCTCTGTTCTTAGCAAGGAAAAGGACTGAGGAGAGAGAGTAGTCCGTGAGTGTGTGTGTGTGACAGAGAGAGACAAGGTGTGGACGTGTGGTGTACTACTAGTGTGGTGTTAGGAGAGGGAAGAGAGTATGGCATGTGGGTCCCACTAGAGTAGATGATATAGAGGATGAATGGGTGCGAGAGAGAGAATCTCAATGATCAGGACAAAATATTCTTTTTAGAGGAGAAATTTAGAGTACGAAGAGTTCGGTTAGCCTCAGCCTCAACCAGTTGTGATTTAATGAACATGTAAGATCATAGATCTACCACCAAAGACTACTGTAACACCCTAGCCCATTAGTAGCCTTTAGTAGTTGTGAAGTTGGTCCACGTGACACGAGGAGTAGTTGGTGGATTTAGTACTACCTCAAAAGTTTAAGTGGGTGAGAGCCGGTTTATAATCCTTGTCACTCCAAATGTAGTACCTCTAGGTTAACCTTTTTACGTGAAAGAATGACACAAGTGTAAGAGAGGTGTTAAGCGTATACAAGTCTGCTCCACATGAGGAGCTAGGTCATATAAACAGATTTTGAACACGAGGTGCTACATATAGGTATACAGAGCATCAACCCTTACTGCATGTGCCCATGAATAGATGTACCAAGGGGAGGGCGTTAGCTCTTAAGTGGGTGAATGTACACTCCAACCCTTTAGTAGCATGTGGTAGTTATGAAGTTGTCCCATGTGGCACGGCCCATGTGGCACATGAGGAGGGTTAACCCTGTTACATGAAGCCAGGATGTAAGTGTAAGAGGGGTGCTACGCATGAGGGTGTATGATGTAGTCACTTTTGAAGAGGAAATCGAATATAAGAACTCTGATAATTTAGGCTGTGGAAGAACTTAAGCCTGTGAGCACTAACCAAGTATGGGATTCAGTAGAATTTTCCGATGGAGTCAAAACAATAGGCTACATATATGTGGGTCTCCAATACCAAGCATGATTCGTCCAAAGAAAAAAATTGAGTGAATTAAGGCTACACTCAGAGTAAAATGTTTTGCACCATGAGAAGAAGAGGTTGATTATAATGAGACTTCTCATCGTCTCAAAGAAAGATTCTTTAAGAATCATCATGGCTCTTATAGCTCATTATAACTTAGAGTCACATTAGATGGATGTTAAGACCATGTTCTTGAATGGCAATTTGCGCATAAGGCAGTTTTCTTGGCATGGTTGAAGGGTTTTGTTGTGGAAGGAAAGAAGCATATGGGTGAAAAATTAAAGAAAGGAATTTATGGCCTAAACCAAGTCTCAACGGTAGTACCTTACATTTGATAAAGCCATTAAGAAATTAGAGTTTAAAAAAAATTGGGTAGATATTTGTATCTAAATTAAGATCAAAGGTGGAAAAAATCATTATCATAGCACTATATGTGGACGACATCCTATTAGCAAGTAATGACAAGAATATCTTATATGAGACAAAAGGTATATCGACATCTAGCCATGAAAGATTATATTGTAGCATTGAGATGTACCAATATAGGACCAAAAGAGTATTACGATTGTCATAGAAAGCATATATTGAGAAAATGCTTATAAGATATGATATGGATGCTGCCACACCTACACCATTTGTGAACGGTGACAAGTTGTTTCAATGTCCTAATGATCAGTTAGAATTATTAGATGAGATAGATATACCATATGCTTTGGTTATCAATTCAATGGTGAACTCTTGCAACCTTTCTACCCATCAGGAGGCCTACGCCAAGGCGATACTTTGTCGCCAGACTTATTCTTACTGATGGCTGATAGTTTATCCAAATTGATAAAAAAAAAGAAGAGGAGAATATGGGAAGAATAGAAGGTGTCAGATCGAATATGCCGCGGATCAGCTGTTGTATCCCATTTACTTTTTGCTGATGACACTACTGTTCTTTAAAGGCAAGCACAGACCAAGCTTCCAATATCCAGAATTTGCTTGATGATTTTGAGAGTAGAAGGGGCCAACTAGTCAGTTTGGGAAAATGCTCCATTCTTTTCTCTTCAGAAGTACATGCGAATGTGAAGGCAAGCATCTGTAATATTATGCATATTGAAAAAGAGGCTTTTGAATCAAAGTACCTTGGTCTACCAACACCTGAAGGCCGTATGAAGAAAGATGCTTTCCAACCGTTGGAGTAACGCCTTGCAAAACGACTGATAGATTGGAGTGCTAAATGGTTGCCCAGTGCAGGAAAGGAAGTGCTAATCAAGTCCATCACACAAGCTCTACCAACATAGGTGTTCAAAAATGTAAAGACCAAGGAGGTCTAGGTTTTCGTGATCTGCAAATTTTCAACACGCACTCTTGGCTAGACAAGCATGGAGACTAACCCAATTACTGGACAGCCTATGTGCAAGGATTCTAAAAGCTAAATATTATCAAAATGTCATATTCGATGTTGTGTTTCGCTCTAATGCATCTCCAACATTGTGGGGTATTGAATATGGGCTTGAACAGTTGAACTATTGAAAGAGGGTGGCATATGTCATGTGGGCAGTGGTAATGTGGCGAGACCAGTGGATTCCAAGAGAAACTTCTTTTTCTCTGGTGATAAAAAGGAAGAGAAATAGACTTTGATGGGTGTCAAAACTAATAGATGGAAGAACAAACACCTGGATATGAACTTCATCAGACAAATAATGATGGACCCTAATGTTGAGGAAAATCAAAAATTAAAAATACTAACAAGAGCATAGCAAGACTTTGTGGCGTGGCACTATGAAAAGAGTAGGTTATTCACAGTTAGGAGTGCTTATAGACTAGGCTTCAGGCTTCAATATAAAATGCAAAATGAGGCTACAAGCTCTTCTCCGAATGGGGATATAGGAAACTTTGGCGGGGTATCTGGAACACACAAGTTCCTCCAAAGGTCAAATTATTTACCTAGAGAGTGGCGAATGATTGCTTGCCAATGATGAGGCTAAATAAATTCAAATGACACTTAGAGAAGGCTTCTACCTATGAGCTTTGTGGAACTGAGGATGAATCGAGTTCCACACCCTCATCATGTGCCCTCGGGCTCACGACCTTAGAGGGTCTATAAGAGGCTCCTGGGAACTCCCTGATGAAAAAATCATTAATGGTGGTGCT
This sequence comes from Chrysopogon serrulatus, assembly GCA_015844335.1. NCBI lineage: Eukaryota > Viridiplantae > Streptophyta > Magnoliopsida > Poales > Poaceae > Chrysopogon > Chrysopogon serrulatus. Next base: position 144,822 of record JADLZL010005849.1, read on the forward strand.
CCAGATTGGTTGCTGCTGGCGCTTTCTTTTTGTAACAATGTCATGCAGGGATAAGCTTTTGCTCTTGTGGAGTCTGGTATGTCCGCAACATATGAAGCATGAAGGCAGACAAATGCCAATTGAGGGCTCCATTCGTTTCCGAATCATTTATGAAGCTTCATTGTTACAAATCTGGCAAAAGCATCACCTTGGGAATTAAGGACAAGGGCAAACAAATATTGGATACATCGAAAAGGAAGGGCTTTTTCTGCTGGGATTTCCACATGCAGCTGAAAACCTCCTTCCTCAACCTGGTAGGGTGAAGATTAATGTTGATGCTTCTTTTTATGAGGAAACCAATATATCAGGCCTTGGGATCATACTGAGGGATGATAAAGGAAATGTGATTGTAGCTTTAGCAAAAGTTCAGTTTGATTGTTTTGATGTTGAGGAGGCTGAATTACTTGCTTGCAGGGAAACTTTTCTCCTAGCTATACAATGGATACCTGATCCGGTCACTGTTCAAACTTATTGTTATACCATTTTTCAGGCCTTGAACTCACTAAGTGATAATAGGTCCCGCCTAGCCTTTCAAGTAAAGGAAACACGAGTGCTCGCGGATGAGCTCCAGGAGGCTGAGTTTATTCTAATAAAGAGAGAGCAGAATAGGGTTGCTGATCTTTTAGCAAAACATGCATGTAAAGACTTGTCTTCAGCATTATGGCTGCGATATGTACCTGATTTTGCTGTAATTTTATTGGCAAACGATGTAGCCCTTCCTGATTAATAAAGCTCATCCTTTATCGCGAAAAAAAAAGCCTTATGTATGCTCAAGTTTATGCTCATCCATAATTGGTATTTGTAACCGGGATGCTTGGTAGATATCAGTCTAATATAATGCAGGGATCATAGACTGAAAAGGTGCAAAGAAATCTTTACCCTATTGCTAAGGCACCAAAGGTTTAATGCTCAAATATCAGAGGTTAGATAATGCTGAAATTGTGGGATATTAAGATGCTGATCTAGGAGGGTGCGGATAGTAACATGTATACAACATGCTGTATTTTTACTCTTGTTGAGGAGCAGTTTTTTTGAAAAAGCTCCAAGCAAAGTATAGCATCATCATCATCAAGCTAAAGTTATTGCATGTTTTTAGACAATAGGTGAGATGATGTGGCTTCAGAATTTTGTCTCAGGCTGAAAAGTTGTTCACAACATTTCAAAACCACTTACTTTGTATTGCGACAAACAGACTGCAGTGCTATTTAATTTCGAGTAACAAAGAATCAAATATTGGTTAAAAGAATATTGATTGTTGTGAAAGATAAAATCCAGGGTCATAATATTAAAAATGAGCATATAAATACTAAGCTGATGCTCGTGGAGTACTAAAGGCTAACCACATAAACTGTTTAGACAACATGCAACTAATATGGGTTTAGTGGAAGAGTCTCTAAAGCTAGGTAAGATGGTCATGTAAATAACTCTCAATAAGTGTTCTAAGAAGGTACTACAGTAAACTATGCGTGGTAGTGATACAGTGGCGATTAAATGTTGCTGATGATGTATTGGTCCTGTATTACGATCATACTGAGTGTGAACATATATGCTTAAGACGAACATAAGCGAACATAAGTTGTATTGGTTTGGAGGATGATCTCGGGCTAATTTCACGATCTACTCTCGATATGAGTCATGATCCAACTATCAGGCATGATCCAATTGGTAAGATTTCCATGATCGGAGGCAACTCTAATTCCGATAGTAGGGACTGGCCCCTAATCCACAATGTACCTATAAATAAGAGATGATACCCCTAGCATCACCACCATGGAAAATACAGTCCCCAACCAATCAGGAAGACGTTGCGTTGGAGGGCTTAGGAAGGGACATTTCCTACACCTTGGTGCCATCTAGAAGGTTTGCCGCTATCCTCAACTGGTGAACTTAATTACGTCACCTACAACACCTACGCCACCGACCTCTTCATCTGGAGCGCAGGCACAGGTGGCCAATCTAGCTTTGTTCTGCTATTAAACTCAGATTTCTGTTGCACTTATGTAGTATAAGATTGTTTCCTTATTAGGAATATTAAAATATGAATGAGATCCTGTTCATATATTATCCTGAGGGGCATGTGTTGTGCCTAAGTTTTTATACAACCGGGTTCAAATACATTTCATTGACAGTTCTACACAGTATTGGTGAGCTAATTCACTGCAAAATATAAGTTCACGGTAGCAAATTTGGCAGCTATTCACGTACCTCATCATCATCTTGTTTCCTGGTCTCTGATAGCATGAAAAAAAAAGGTAAACACACATCAGATTTGTCACCAGCTGGCGACAGAAACTAACTTTAATTTAATGTCTATTCATATTTGTTCATCATGTTTATATAATATGAGCATGATTAAAAAACTTACAATATAATATGCGTGGGGCATGTTTGGATGATCTGGTAGGGCTAGTTACAAGTTAGGCTCAAAATTAGTTCAAAATAGCTAGTTGGCTAACAAATAGTTGAAGACTTAGCTAAAAAATTAGCTCACCAATTAGCACTCCTGTTTGAATGTACTAGGGCTAATTTTAGCTAATTTTTAGCTAGTAATGAGCTCTTGTATCCAAACATGCCTTAGTTATGCATGCATAGATGATCTGTGTGGTATTAAAAACACATATGAATTTGGATTTTGGAACTATTACCATTAATTCATTAGAATCTTTTGTGTTAATTAGACGTGTGATGGTGTGTGCTCATGCACAAACATGCATTAGACAAGTCCTATTTCTATCTGAAACTTTCGTCTATATCCCAAATGTAAACGCCATTATATTATATATTGTAGTTAGATGCTATTTCGAATGAAGCTTCAATTTCCAAAAACTAGAGTATATGCTTGATATAAACCATATCAGCCTTTTTCAGACCCTGTTTTAATTGACTAAAATAAGTGCTAGGGACTAAAAAGAGCTCTAACTATTCGACTACCCGGTTTATAAAAATTTTTAGGGTAGTCCCAGTGGAGTTTCATATCCCTACTTTCAAGACTCTGATGTAGTGTAAACAAGTTTAATTCCCATAAAACTTTCGTTATCATATCCCTCTCTGTGTTTATATTATGCAATGTTAGCTTATTTATTGTCCACAAACCTCCCACTTAGATTGGCCTTATCTAACCTCTCCCATCTAGGGTCCAGCTATTGCAGCTTAGAGCAGTTTCAATGCACATTTTCTAGAGTAGTTTCCAAGAACAATAAATTGCACTATAAACCCAACTCTTCCAATACATGGTTTTATCAGTAGTTTCTATCTGAGAGAGAGAGAAAGAGATTGTGCGATGCCTGGCAACATTATGCTCCAGCGATGCGCCACCTCTGCCATAGAAGAGAGCGGAGCGGTTGATAAAAATCCCCTCTCCGCATGGCTACTAAACTTTATATAGTTGAGTGTGTTTGATAAAGTCAAGATTGTTTAATTGTCAAAAAGAAAAGGTTGAGACGGTTCCAACAATAAATTCGAACTACTGATCATTTTTGCATTTTACGGAACCAGCCACTGAAATTTTTTATCCTACTGAGTAATACACACTTTGGAAACTCGAATACTTCTGTGTGTGCAAAAACCCACAGAGAAAAATGCGAATACCCACAAAAAAATATTTTTCTAGCGGTGTACCGACAGAAAAAAATACCCACAGAAATATAATGATAGAAAAATTAAATTTTTCTATGAGTTCACCGCCAGAAACAATTTTTCTGTGGGTCTTTCGCGCATAGAAAAATTGCATAGCCCAAATTAAAAATATTTTTTCCTCTGTGTATATCCACACAGAAAAATCAAATATATGCACAGGAAAATACATAATTTTTCTATCGATCTAGGTGAACTCACAGAAAAAAAAATTTCACCAGATCAAAAATATTTTTTTTCTGCGTAGCCATCCTCACAGAAAAAAAGAGTTAAGCACACAAAAATTCACCATTTCATGGAACCATGACTACAACTCCTATGATTTCACACCTCTTATGCATTTCGATGTCATATGTGCCTCAAACTTTTTCTCAAGCTTGTGCATGCCACATGTAAAGAATTGACTAAGTTTCAAAATTTTTAAGGTTTGCTATTTTCTGTAGTTTAAACTAATTTCTATGCAATGGCACGAAGTAAAAAAAGAAAAGCTGCGCTTGTTCATATGAAGTTAGTGTGATGATGCTTGTTCCATTTTTCTGTGTGTTTTATAGAAACCCACAGAATAATTATAATTTTTTTCTGTGCGTTTACCGTATTTTTTTCTGTGAGTTTTCAAAAACCTACAGAAAAATTCATCACCCACAGAAGTATTTGAGTTTCCAGTAGTGACAGATGTGTGCTCACTGTTCAGTACCCCCTTAATTAGTATCGTGTTGAGTAGTACTACCTAGCGGCTAATAACTACTTACTCTATTATCTAATTTGATTGTTCCTTCACTAACTATTCTCTTCTCGGTATTTTATCATTACTATGATTCGACTAATGTAATTTTATTTTGCAGTATTTTTTTATCAGATTTGGGTTGTTTTCCCATTTGCAGTTTATAGCGCGCGCTCCCACAGTTCATATCATTTTCACTTGGGTTTGATGTTTGAAGCTTTCAAAGTTGAGATCTCATGTACTCGTGCATTGTAATTAATTAGGGTTGTCGCATCCATACTGATTAGGGGTCGTAGCTTGCCTACTGATTAGGGCGCAACAGACGTAATGATTACTGCCCTACCAAGTATACTGATTAGAATTGTAACATTTATATTGAGTAGAGGTCACAACATCCATATTGTCTCGTTAGTTGTTAATTACTAGCCATCACTCGTCCATATCCATTGGTATTTCTTTTAGAGAATACTCAATAGTTATTAGTATTTCATTATTAATAAGCAACTAGTATTCTTAAGTAGTTATTAATATTTGTCATTTTTTCTTTTACTAGTACTTGGCTTATGGTTACTTTTAAGTAGTTGTCAGTATTAATCAATTATAGATAGCTATTAGTATTTTTCTATTTACTAGTGTTTAGATTATGGTTTGTTGATGCAGTATTATATTTAATGAGTATTTTTAAGTAGTTTGTACCAACTATAGTAGGTCCCATGTGTTAGTATTATTTCTACATATGTTTCATTATTTCTTGATTGTTGTTAGTACTAGTGCCATATATTAGTTACTAGTATTTTTTATATGTTTCAGTATTTACATACTACTAGTTTGCAGCTTATAGTATCACTACGATCATTCCAATAGAGAGTTGCTAGTATTTTTTTTAGTACTAAGTAGAACATAATTGTCAGCGCGTCTATATATAGGCGAGTCGTGTGTGTGTGGTGTGTGTGCGCGCGCGCGTGTATATATATACTGATGAAGCATACGTATATATAGGCGAGTTGCATTGTTGTATATGAAGAGAAGATGATGAAAAAGAATGGCTAAACAAACTGATATGCGAACTATAGTTAACCCCTTACCTTGTTCTGCATCCCCCGACTCCAGATCTCGGAGTCCTGCATCCTCCGGCATTGTTTGCTGTGTCTGGGTGTGTGGGAGGGGGTGTGCGTGTGTGTGTTTTCTCGACACTTGCACTTCCCAGGAGTACCGATTTTATAGACCAGCAAACCCACAAGCAATTACTGCCTACCGACCCACGGCCGACGATAAATGAGGAGGAAATGCTGGCGTCGCAGTGGGGCCTAGACACAGTTTCAGCAATCTCTTCGTCCTATCAATGTAAGACTACAATTTCACCTCCCAATTTCTCTATGACATGAAACAGAACATAAGATAGGTCTCTCAATGAATAGATTTATTGCACAGTTTCAAAAAGTATTTAAGTCTATTTTGGGCCCCACCAATCTCTCCCTCGTTTCTCTCTCCCCACCAACAAGAAACGACTAAAAAAAACTTGAACAAACAAAAACATGAACGCACTATGGAGCAACGGTGCAGCTACATAGATCACAAAGATACTGCAGGTGCTCACGTTCATGGTTCAGTCCCCATCGGTGCTAATTGATTTAGCAACCTGTGTCCCCGTTCATCTCTTGAGCAGAACAGAGAACAGCACGAGCGCAAGAATCAACAGAATCCGAACAAAATCAAAACGAAACATGCCCAAATTTTGCAGAGATAGAATTTAGATTAGCACGATTCTATCCCCAAGAAATCATCGCCTGTAGGGCCAGACGCTGCGGGAGGAGGCCGGTGGCGAGGCAACGGTCGCGCCCAGCGGAGACGAGGCAGAGCTCGTGCGCCCGGTGCCCACTCGCGGCCAGTGAAGCACGCCCGCTCATGCTCGCGGAAGGCGGAGCTGCGCCCACGGCTGGCCTTGCGACGGCGTGTGGTTCTAGCATGGCGGCCTGCCGGCTCGTGACGGCGGCGTGCGGTGGCGGCCTCACCTGCGTGCGCCTGGCGCTCGGCGCTCGTGAAGGATGAAGTCTTCCCACGAAACGAATCGAGTCTCTCAACGGGAGTTTCGTGCGGTTTCCGACATTTTGGAAACGGCATCCATACATTTCGTGAGGATGAAACATGTACCTTCTCTCTCCTGCTCGTTTCATGTGCAAAATCTCACTCAATCTGCTGATGTGGCACCTCATTTAATATATATGAAATCCCTCATAAAGCACCATAGAGATTGACCTAAAAACACATTCGAGTAATCAATTCTAGGGCAGATTAGTGCCTCAGTACCAGTTCAACGCATCTTGCCTCATAATAACATGATAATAAATTAAAGGTCTTGCTGTCCAACGACAAAACGATTACGACGATGCTAGCTCCATCACTAATGCATGATTCGTGACACGAACTGATTATCATGTCTCGAGGCACCATCATCTAGTAACCCACACAAACTGGTTTGGTGGTCAAAATGGTTGTGTCACCTCTTGAACCCGTTGGTTGCAAAGCTAAATTTGTAACCTTATCTTTACCAACTAAGGCCTTTAGCGAAGACTCCACGTTAGTTTTCGCCAGGCACTAAGAAAAAAATGATAAATCCTGCAAATTCTCACAGTAATAATAAACATCATGCCTTCAATTTTGATAGACTCTAATCACTATCATCAATAATAACTACTGGGTCTATTTTGATTTATAAAAAAAGTTACCCACCTCCGCCATTATAAAATATATAATAAGGTAACCAGTTATCTTAATTAGAAAAGTACCCTGATTTGCTAGCCTCTAGGTTTGCATTGATTCATTGTTCAGGATTGGTCTTTAGGAGCTTGCACGGATACCTAAGCTTCCATATTTACACATGCATTATTGACTTGGGGCTAGTCTCAGTGATTGGCTTCATGGTATTATTTCTAAAACTGACATGTCATATAGAATGAAATAAAACTTGAACACACACTCTCAATGCAAAGTCTTATTCTATAATCTTATAGGCATTTAATTGTATGACTTATAAAGAATTGGTAATCATGTCAAGAGATTGTGAGTGGGTTTTAATTTGGAAAGTCTTGGAGATGGTCTAATGAGTTGTATCTAGAGAAATGTTACGACGCTTTAGAAACCGGAAGGAGTATAATATTTGATAGAACTTTTTCTAGATTCAATTCAAGATATAAACTGCTCCAGGGATTGTTCGATTTCTCTCCAACCCGAGGGGATTCAATCCCCTATAAGGGTTTATTTGGATGCACTGGTATTAACCTCAATCTATGTCTTTAGGTGTATTGGGTTAAACTCAAGGTGCTATTTGGATCGCAGTGGAGTTTAAAACAGGATAAAAAGAATCCCAATAGTTTTATTGGATATTGAGCTTCTAAAAATCTGTGTATAAATCCCTACACAATGTTAGCCTGTTTGGATGAGAATCTAGGGTTATGAGATTTTTTTCTTATCCGGATTCACAAAATCTGGAAGATCCAAAGAGGCCTTCAGTTTCATTTTTCATCACGAGCTCTTCCAACAAACGTGGGTTAAGATAGCTAGGGCCGACTGCATTTAAATAAAGCCTAACTCAAAACCCTAATCAGTCCTTGTAATCCTCTCAGAGTAGTACGGTAGTAGTACAAAGTGCACAGTTGGGGCGGGGCGGCGCGGCGCGTGTGTGTGGTCATCGTCAACGCCTACGGGAGTTGGTAGTTGCTTGCTTTGATTACTTGTCGTACGGGTCAGAGTGATGAGGAATGAAGTTACCGTGTCGCGTAGTTGAGTGTCGTCTAGTATAGCACCATGGGTTCACAGTGCGAATCAGAACCCTGCTGTGTCATAACTCAAGCCCGGTCCCATGCGCCTTACTGCGCGGAAAGCCAGAAATTACACCCATTCCTCGTACTGCACACATTCCGTACTCTCTCTGTATTGTTAAAAAAGTCGTTTTAGAAAGCGACGTGGTTTTCAAAATATAATTTTGACTTTATATTATTATAAAAATATTTATCATAAAGTGATATATTTATATTTTTATGAAAATATATTTCAAGACAAATCTATTCATACTCCCTCGGTCCCCTAAATAAGTGTCGCCATGGGATGCGCGCCATAAATTTGACTTAATTTATAGAAAATACATGTAATATTTATATCTCTAGATAATTTTGTTAAAAAACTAGATCCAAAGATCTTTTCGATAATACTAATTATGATACTAATTAATAATATTATTATTTATTAAAATTGCCAGCAGTTGTTTTCGGAAACGAAGCGATATTTATTTAGGGGCGGAGGGAGTATGATTTTTATATTTTTAAACTCAACAACTTAAAAGTTGTTCATGATTTATGTTCCCAATGTTTAACTCAAACTTTGTCCAAAACAACTTCCTTTACCAACATGAAGGGAGTATTTTTTCATACAGTGCCATTTCATTACCGGCCGGCAAGCCTAATAATGAAGACTTTTTTTTGTCTTCCTTGTTTTCAATAACTAGATGATACTCTACGTGTTGCTGTGGAAACTTGTGTTTTCTAAGAAGAAGGGGATTCATGAAATTTGAAAGCTTATATGTAGCATCCACCATAATAGCATAGAGAGTAGTGGTGCTATTGAGAGAAAATTTCAGATAAACAATGGATATTAACGTTAAATCAAATGGTAAAATAATCTTATTGGTTCACTATTTGAGAAAACCAGCTGTAGAAGATTCATCCCGCGATCAATTACATAACAAAAATGTTATGTTTTGAAATTTGGAGCATGTAGCAGTGACGTCACACATGGTTGCACTAACAGACAGGACAATTAATTGTGACAACTTATGAGGTATATACAAACTATTTGGAAACTAAGAATGTCTATGCTACCAGCACTAAAATAATAAAGTTGGTGCAATGATTATTTGTAGTGGCATCTTCATTAAGTAATGGCTAGAAATTAAATGGTTCATAGACACCAACATTTTGGAAGATAGATTCACCATAATTTGAATGTCTTCATCTAGATCTATCTGAAAAGTTCTCTCTAAAATGGAGAAATAACTAGCATGGCAACCAAATGATGTAGCCATCAAAATAATTGAAAAGCTACAAACTCGAAGGAGTGGATTCTTAGCTTGTTACTAACCTTAAAGCAAGAAGGATCATGACCATCCTTCAAAATCCAAGATATTTCATTAGTATTTTGATGAAAATGGCCGCAACAACAAGGAAGAGGGGGGGGGTTGTGGAAAGATGGCTCCTTGGATGAAAGATAAGAAAATATGCGATTTAAATGCCTGCATATATCATGAAGTTTTCTTTGTAATAATGGAATTTATTAGGTGCTTTTCTATTTTAGATTAGATTTTCACAACCTCAGATGCGGATATATTTAAGGTTTTATTATATTGTTTTTATAATGGAAAATGTGGGTAAATTTATAAAAAAAAATATATCCAGTCTCTGTTAGAGTCTAGAGGATTGATAGCCCGATGTTTTTTTTATTATTGTACATAAATAAGAATTTCTAAAGAAAATTATGGCGTTTGGTGAACCCTTGCTTGTACCTTCTGATATTGATTGACCGGGGCCCTCCCTTCCGGTTCGCCGTCCCTGGCGACTGCCTCGCCGGCGGCGGCAAGAGCTGGCCTGTTTTCCCATTCATCGGTAAAGCTTAGGTTCAGCTCAGTTAATCCACAGATGGTTATGAAAGTAGCTCTCCATCGCGGTCCTTCCTTCCTTCCTGCTTCTCCACACTGCTCTCCTCATCGCTGGACTAGCAGTTTGGTCTCGTTGGAATCCAAGCCGTTCCTGCAGGATTCAAGTCAGTTCATGTCCAAATCGATTTGGATCATATCGGAATCATAGTGGAGAGCTAGTCCACCGATGCTATTGACTGCGAAGGAATCTTTCGCTGACAGGCTTCAATCGAGCAAAGTGGTGAGCACAAATAAATCCCCGTTCGGCGTTCGCTACCATCCAATTACCATCCTTGCTATCACCCTGCACTCTGTCGGCAGGCCCAGCCCTGGGGCAGGGCGGGAGGGGCAGCGGGCAGCCGTCCCGGGCCGAGCTCGCCGATAGGTCACTCCCAAGTTACATGCTCCCTTGTAGCAAAATATAACTGTCATATATCTTTTCAAACAACAACTTTGACTAAATATATTTTTTAAAATATTAATATTTATAGTACATAATTAATATCATGAAAAGAATTTCTAAATCTTGTCTTTTAACAAATCTATTTGAAAATATTAATGTTGAACATATTTTTTATAAATTAAGTTAAGTTTGCAGCATGGAAACCTAAAATGACAGTTAATCGACACAGGAGATTATTATATACTAGTCCATCAACCCGTGCTACCGCACGTAGATTCTTAATATAAGTAAGATCTAATTTGAGACGACACTATCTATATATGTTAGAATAAAAATTACTACATTCAGTTAACTTAATTTCTATCGAGAGTTTTACACATGTTTAAAATTGGTATTAGCATGTCTAAGAGAGATCGTTGTGGCTTTGCGAATAGTGTTCATTATTTTGATTCCACCGTTGGATATTTTTTTTTCCTTCCTTTCTTTTTATGCCCCATCTGATTTTGTATATTATGTGGGCATGTTGGATATCCTTCTTTAGTAATTGAACTATGTCGATAGCAATATTAAAATATTATTATATTTTCTTAGTGATAGATGTGGATAACTTAGATACATATGGGTTATTTTGAATTATGGATCATAATGGTAGAGTCATATTTAACATACTAATAATACTTTTTTCTTATAAAACATAGTGTACTATGTGGCTATTATTGATGAATTTTATCAGAGCATCATACGAATTAACGTGAAAGCTGTTAAGCTAAAAATATTATTATTAATTTTGAAGCTAAGCCAATTTTTTTATGAGAGCTTGTAGATATTTTATTGGGTCGTTTCCAGTAGTCCTAGAGACGTCCCGATGATAATTAAAAAAAAAGAATGTTGTATTGGGAGGCTAAAAATAGATGTATTCGAATCCATGTTAAAATAAAGGTGATATCTAGATCTGGTTTCAAACGAATCAGATCCCTTTCCATCTTGTCGGGGGGCAAAACAACGGGCCTGTTAAGCCCCGGCTAAAAACGACCAAAGCGAGTCGTCATTAGTGCTCAGATCCGGCCCACCGAGGGACCGGACCTCACGGGCCATCGCCCCGCTCCACAACAAAAAGCCCAACTAGACCGAGACGGAAGGCCCACGAACGGGCCGCGCTGCGCAGCCACGAACGAGGGGGGTCGGAGCCACGACCCCGGGGTGCACGGCTCGCACAACCCCCGGCTAAATAGGAAGGCCCTCGGGGCCGCGACCTAGGGCGTCACGGCTCGCACAACCCGTTGTGTGCGCCTTCGCCCGGAAGCGATCCGGACTTGCGCCGCACGCACGGGCGACGGCCCTGTAGCTTGTATGACGGGTCAACCCACGTCCGCTCCGCCTGCGCCCCGCGCAGGGTGTGACGGAACCGCCCAATTTATACATGATTAAGCATGAACGTCCCGCTGATTATGATGGCACGCACATACTCTCTCATGTATAAACCCGGTAGTCCGCCGAGTGTCACGAATGACCTCGGTAAATCAACTTTACAACCAGAATCGTACTCGATTAAGCAAATACATATCACATACTCAGAGTTCGCAGCATAAGAGTTGTTACATTAGAATAAAGAATAATGAATAAAAATTTAGTTTCAAATCGATTTACAATAAAACAATGTTTAAAATAATTACCAAATCAAAACTTGGGTGATATTGCTAGCTTATGACATCCTCTAGTGAAGTATAAATGAGAAGCCTATATGGAGTAGCCGTGCCCATCGGCTTTTAGTTAACACCATCTGCAAACAAAGTAATTCACCTGCAACAGGGTGGGATAAAACCCTGAGTACTCAATTGTACTCCGCAAGACTTACCCGTCAGGGAGAAGAAATAAAAGACTCCAAGGATAATGATAGGCCATGTGTGGAGTTTAATGGCTAGCATCATTTGCAGAAAAGCATACTCATGTAATCCTTATTTTTAAGTTTTATTAGCAAGATTAATATTGAGCTATTCAAAACTACATTAGCACCTTTCTATGTCATGTCAATTTGATCATAGCAACCATTACTTATAGTTGGGATACCAATCGTAATCCTTCCATCATCATCCAATGCTCCATTTCTTACTACGTCTCTGCGGTCAGGTATGAGTTTCTCACTATCCGGGAGAGACGGCGATTCGAATCGATTACACCAGCTGGGTAAAGCCCGTATCACACACTCTTGCAAGCCGGACCAAAGCTTGCTCGAGTCACTGTTCACTCTATTCGAAAGATGGAATTGAATCCGGTTGCAAAGCTCATGGTACTTGCATCCTCACAAGTCATGCCCGTTCAGCCGTGAGCCCGTAGTCACGCAGGTCTTGGACCGATACCCTTTCCCCGTCCGGTTGTCCCAAAGAATACATCAGCGGTTCAAGAACCACCTCAAATAGGCTAATCAGTTTCACCGTCGAAACGAGTTATTCGGCGGTTATGTGAAGGTACGTTCAATCTCACACCTAGATCCGAATACGGCTCGGTCCTTAATCGACACTGCACGAAATACCAAATTCCGTCCGGTCTCCAATTTATTAACCATCATATGATGCGAGGATAGCATATATATATCCCGTAGTGAGTAAGTAACCATCCTACATCTCGCGGGGAGACAGGAAATCACCCGACTTCTACCGGTCTAAGCATGGCTAAGCATTTAAGGAGAACGTCCTACACATACTAGTGGGATAGTATCCGAATTAGTCAGTAGCTCAAGGTAATCATGCAACAACGGTTTCATTCAACTCCTATTTACTTAATGCACATTACACTAGACTTAAAGTGTAATAAAGTATTTATAAAACAGAGGGAGTGGGTTATGCTCTGGGGCTTGCCTGTGTTGCAGGGAAGGTTAGTTATTCTTGATATCGGCGTTTCCCGTAGAAACATCTCATTGGGATTGGCTCATCACGAACTTCCTTCGGAACTTGATCATCGTGATTCTTCTCTCACGAATACTACATGAAATGGAATTATGCATTTTTAATGCTATGCGTGACATGATGCATGATGAGATGATTTATTTGGATAATAATAAAGGAAAGCTACATAAGGTTCCATGTGTGCAGTTCTCTTTTTCTGATGACAACACTATATTATCAAGTTTGTTTTTAATCTTTACTGAGTAGGTGCATATCTCCTCTCTCGAAGGAGTTACTACAAAACTTACAAGTAATCACATATTAGCTACCATGAACCTATCATGCTTCTTAGCATTAATAATCAAGTTGCCGAGGATCATTTGGGTTGCATGATCCAAGGGCTACAATCAATCCAAAAGTCACACCAATCATCACATGCTTAAACCTTTTCAAAAGCTATAACCAATAAGCATTAAGATCCTTATTCAATTGATTAACAAAGCACTTTTACTTATTTTCTTAACAAGTCAATTGTGAGTTTAATAAAGAGCAAGGTGTATCACTCCATGCAAACCAAGTAAAACAAGGAATCATTACTCAAATATCATTAAACACACATAGGTTACAAAAGATTGGAATAATCAACTAGAGTGGTAATAGAAACAGGACAGCAACACATCAGCTAGCTGTTTTAGCCACAACTGAAGATCTAGTTATTCAGTAAAGGAGTTTTTAGACTTTTTGAAAAGCTTATAAATTTGTCTACAACTTTGTTATAATCATCTCCAATTGATTCAATCACTAAGAAGGTCAAACAACTCAGATAACCAGTTCTGTCCAGAAGTTGGACAGAACTAGCTTCTATGTTTGTCATTTTCATAGCCAGAGTTATATACCACCAAAATTAGTGATTCAAGACATTTTGAAAAACTTATGAAAAATACTACAACTCTTTAATTATTAACAACAGCTGGTTCCCAAGCTAAATAAGTCAAATAAACAAGTCTTTCAATTCTGTTCAGGAAGTAAACAGAAATTTATCGGCAATTTGTAAAATTTATAACTCCCAATCCTGTTGTCCTAAAATCATAAAATTTTAGGACAACCTAGATATAGAAGTCCTCTACAACTTTTGTATATAAACCATCTACAGAAAATGTTATTTAAAACATGTAAACATTTATTGAATAGAAACTGCACTTGCTACCATTTCAGCACAACATATAGAAATGAATCATGCATGTGAGAGTCTATAAATGAATGGAGAAATTTAAGGCTAGGAAATAAGATTACACCACTTCCATGGCCTAGTTTTGGTGAAGAAGAGAGCGTGCTCCATGGTGGAGAAGAAAATATGGCATGGAAAAATGGAAGAGATGGAATGGAATGAAGAGAAAGCACTTCTCTCCATCATATATATAGATGGATGGATGATGGGCATGGAGGAGGTAGAAATCAGATTTTCCTACTTTCAACCAACCACAGCTTGACACAAGGAGGGAGAGGTGGCAAGACCAACCATTCATCTCATAACACTTAGGAGTGGTGGCAAGATCAACCATTCACCACATGACACACAAAGAGAAAGGTGTCAAGATCACTCACTCACCACATGACACATGTAGGGAGAGGTGGCAAGGTCACTCACTCATCACATGACACATGTAGGGAGAGGTGTCATGAGAAGATGCATGAAGGGTGAAAGGTGGCATGTGTGTAGATGGAGATGGAGAGTAGAGAAGAGAAATCAAAATTCTCCATTCATATCTATGTGATCATGAACAAAGACAAACATGGACAACCATAAACATGGATTATGAACCACTATTAACATAGTTACTTATATCATACATCTATTTATTCAAGCTGTGACAATTCAATGGCAAACATATTTTTCATATACAAGCATAAGCTAACAATGATTTAGTTAACCTTCTAGTTAGTAACCTATTTGTAGGTGGCATGCATATCATATGTCTTAATAATAGGACATATATTAAACAAGCCACCTATTGCCAATTAAAGTATTTCAGAGATAAACAATACTTCAACATACTGAAACAGCAGAGCAATTATTTGCAATATTCCAAAACATGTATATATAAATATATACTCAATTCAAATGGCTTCTTTTCCATTTATTAATAAACATGGGAGTGATGATTTTATTGAACATTATCAAAAATCATCTCAAACTTTTTGTGCAGGTTGGTATTATCATAAAAGAGTTGCAAAATAAATTTCATAATTTTTGGACATATATTGTAATCTCAAAAAATCATGGAACATGCATTTAACAATTAAAAGATGTAATTTTTAATACATATCAAAACAATCAAGCATGCCAACTTATAGTTTTCCATAACAGAGGATATCACAAGGGACACATAACACTTTTTGTCAAATTTTTATCACCTATAATTATTTATCTATGAATTAGCAAAGATAATGACAAAACAAGTAATATTGAAAACAGGAAATAAAAGGAAATCATATTCCCACTACGGCGCAGCCCGATTCGGCCCGATTCGGCCCAATACGGCTCAAAGCCGGCCTAGTCTCCCTCCCTCCTCTTCCTTTCGCTGACGAACGGGCCCCGGCCGTCAGCTCCTTCCTTTCCCTCTCTCCTTTCGTTTAACAGAGGACACCGGCGGCCGGCCGACGAACTCGCCAACAGCGAGCGCTCGGCGACACAAGCGGCACCCACAGCTCCCTTTCAACCAAACGAATCAGACCATAGGTGTAAACGGGTGAATTGACAACCAGAGCAAACAAGGTGACAGCTATGGCGGCTTGGCAGCTAGCCGCGGCGGCGGCGCACGGCGTTCCAGTCATGACGGATCGATAGAGATCAAACGGAGGGTATAGTTAGTTTCGAGAGATCGAGGCAAACCTAGGGCTCCTGCTGGTTGAGCCGAGGTCATGGTAAAAGAAGTTCGGCCGCGGTGGATCGGCTTACGGCGGCGCGCTCGCGGCGGCAAGGCGGCGTTCCGTCGTGTCTACGGTTCGGCGAAGGTAATTAGGGGGCCGATAAGCTCCACGAGCTTAAGGCGCACCCAGGGTGCTAGCTAGGTGGACACGAGAGGATCTGGAGGTGCTTGGCCACGACTGAGCAGGGCACGGCGGAGCTTCGCCGGCCGAAAGGAAGAAAGGCAGCGTGCAAGCGACTCCGGCGACCTTGACTTGCGATTTGTTGCTTGGAAGAGAGGTGAGGAAGTGGCGGGACTGTGGTCAGAGGCGCGCGCGCGATTGTAGAGGCACAAGCGCGAATTTTGCCAGCGGCTCAGTGCACGACGGCGGCTGCAGAGGAGCAAAAGAAGAAGATGGCGACGTCGGCGTCAGTTCTTATAGGCACGGGCAAGGTCGGAGGGATGGCTAGCACCTTCGGGAACACTAGCAGGTGGCAGGAGACGTGGGCGGTCGCACGGAAACAGCGGGAACGCAGCCACGGCGACGACGACAGCGCGGTATGGACAGAGGGAAAACGAAATTCCCTCCTCCCTCGGGTTACTGTAGCCCGACTGAAAACAGGGATTTCATCCTTCTCTAATCCTCTGTTCAAAGGGCCAAAAGATAAACCAATTGTGCCGTGTTAAACTACTATAGGTGTACTCCATCTTTGATTATAGGATCAAGAACAAACTCTCACAGGTTTGCAAATTACAAGTTACTGAACATTGCTAAATGGAAACTGAAACTTGGTTTCAGTTTGGGTTTCAGTTAAACAGGAGCAATTCACCATGATTAACTAGATTTAGCATTTAATTAAGGACTAATCAACAAGCAACAAGCCCAACCAATCACATGCCATCCAAGTACAAACAATATACTATCCAATGATGCAATTGATGTCCAACTTTGATTCATGGAAAATTAAATTACACAACCCTAGATATTGAATAAAGCAACTGGAAATTCAGACTTAGGAAAATCTTCTAAGTTATTATAAAACCATGCTGAATTCAAAGTTCTAGCAATTATTCAGTGATTATTTAGTTATCAATCATCACAACCAATAGTTCATTATCACAGTACAAACTCCATAGCAACCAATAGAACACAAATTGCACCAATCTTATTTATAGAAATTGATTTACTAAATTCCCCAAAAGTGAACTTGATGACTGATCTTTCAGGAACTTAGAAAATTCTTAGAGTTTCCAAATTCATATTGAATTCAGATTTCATGACATCTTTTGAGCAGGATAAAAATATATTTGGCCCTAGATCCTTAAACAAAGTTTGTAGCACAAAACTTATACTACAACTTTTATTTAGGGTTTAACCCCAAAAAGTAATCAAAACATATAATTACACTTTGAGCCGTTTGATAACTTGATAAAGACAATTATGACATGTATACCTTCATGAAAGCATATTTTGACAAAACTTTAAATATAAACCCTATCTCATATTTGATTATAAAACATTCTAAACTATTTTTGAGATTATCTATCAAACATGTAAGTTACACACATAGTCCTTGCATTATCATATGCTTATGATATTATGCATAATGATGCTTATGCTTTATGAAATGAAAGGCAAAACATGATTAACACCTAGGGTGTTACAGCTCCTCCCCCCTTACAGAAATCTCGTCCCGAGATTTCAAGACGGGGTAAATCGTGAGGTTTAGTAATGGAAAAGGAAACGTGTCAAGGATTTCTTTCTTTAACTTCTTCACAAGGTAACAGGGGTGGTTTCTAATTTGAGCTCACAACCACATTCACAAGATGGTTGTTCTCTTTAAGTTTGAGTATGGTGTCGAAAGGAAGACACATTCTAATACAAGGCTTTGATGAATCATGACCACTGATCTCTGTGTAGCAATTACCCGGTAGCATTTCCTTATGGTCACACTCCATAAGAGACTCTTGAGTTTAAATATTCAGCAATATGTTCCTTATGGTGGTGTTCCACAGGAGACCCCAAGTTTTGATGTTATTCAAAGATCATTAGTCATTGCTCATCATAGGTTTGACGAAAGTTTTCCATTCGGGGTGTATTAGAGAGAGGTTAGCAATTGCAGCTATGGTGGTTGCAGGAGCACCGACTACGATACCAGTGGGCATCCTGGTAGACACTCGTGTGTTTGCAACCACAAGAGATCTCTGGTTCCCACAGCACCATAGTCACGGGTCGAGACACCAACATAAAACACAATTGCGAGAATTCTCTCATATACAATCCGATGGATTTGCAAAGTTCAAGAGATATCATGTGTCATGGTAACAAATTATGGGATAACATCAACAGTGAAAAGTAGCACGAAAGGTTGCCAACTTTAAGTACTCAAATATAATAAAGTTTAAAGAAAGAAGGACACGTCAACTGTGGACTACGAGGGATCATGATCATACACCTCGGTATTAGTGATCACCCGGTAGTACTTTCCTATGGCTGCGATCCACTGGGAGACCCCTGTGTTTTGACAACTATTACCTAGGTCACTAATCATGGGACCTTCGTAGGGCACAATTACGATGATTTTCAATCAACATGTGTCGAGTTGAAAAAGGAGTCAAGGCATGATACATGCATAGTGTCAAGAAATTGAGAATATGTCTAGAAATTTTTTCGAGGGTCGGGGAGCTTTTGGAGCAAGGATGTGTTAAGAAAAATTTTAACGATTTGCAACTTGTAAGGGGAGATCTTTAATGCAATAAGATTAGCAACTAATGCTCATGATGCATGCTTAAATCTACTCGTCCTCACTGAATTTAGAAAAGAATGGATTTCTAATCGTTACTAAACGGTGGCAATCCTATGTGCTCTCATCAAATCGTACCTAAACGATTTACTACACATTTTCGTAGTTAGCGTACCTGCAGAAAAAAAAATTCATTTCAGCCCTGAATCCCCACATGATATGCATCACACACAATAAAAGCAGTAACTTTAAATGCTCCCCACATATGTATACCCCTGTATACATACATGTAGCACTAAACTACCCAAATCATCATCACATCCCACAATTAAGTACCTTCACATAAACATGTGTGTAACATGTAAATGTTCCGGTAACCACACTAGCACTCCCCCTAGACCGGTGGTTGTCCGATCATGCACTCACATCTCACACTTACCTCGGCGTAGGTGCGACGTTGCATAATTTAAAAGACAGTTTATACTACATACTTCCATATATGTATATATGAATATACATATACTTCCATATGAGGTCACCACCACCCTTAGGTCATCGGATGACAAGATAACCATTTATACTTACTTACCTGAGCGTAGAGGTATTGATTCACACACATGCAATAAATGAAAATCCCCCCAGAGTTAGTTTGTAGCCACCTGATAGTCCTTATATAGGGCTTAATGGAGATGTCGCTAGCATAGTTTTAGAAATCTTGATTTAAAACAAGTTGTATAGAGCAAAAAATAGGTTTTTCAAAAGCAAAATTTTGTTTTTAAACTATGTATATGATATTATTATGCTTAATCTTGCTCGATGCCACCGTGACGGAACCGCCCAATTTATACATGATTAAGCATGAACGCCCCCGCCGATTATGATGGCACGCACATACTCTCTCATGTATAAACCCGGTAGTCCGCCGAGTGTCACGAATGACCTCGGTAAATCAACTTTACAACCAGAATCGTACTCGATTAAGCAAATACATATCACATACTCAGAGTTCGCAGCATAAGAGTCTATAAATGAATGGAGAAATTTAAGGCTAGGAAATAAGATTACACCACTTCCATGGCCTAGTTTTGGTGAAGAAGAGAGCGTGCTCCATGGTGGAGAAGAAAATATGGCATGGAAAAATGGAAGAGATGGAATGGAATGAAGAGAAAGCACTTCTCTCCATCATATATATAGATGGATGGATGATGGGCATGGAGGAGGTAGAAATCAGATTTCCCTACTTTCAACCAACCACGACTTGACACAAGGAGGGAGAGGTGGCAAGACCAACCATTCATCTCATAACACTTAGGAGTGGTGGCAAGATCAACCATTCACCACATGACACACAAAGAGAAAGGTGTCAAGATCACTCACTCACCACATGACACATGTAGGGAGAGGTGGCAAGGTCACTCACTCATCACATGACACATGTAGGGAGAGGTGTCATGAGAAGATGCATGAAGGGTGAAAGGTGGCATGTGTGTAGATGGAGATGGAGAGTAGAGAAGAGAAATCAAAATTCTCCATTCATATCTATGTGATCATGAACAAAGACAAACATGGACAACCATAAACATGGATTATGAACCACTATTAACATAGTTACTTATATCATACATCTATTTATTCAAGTTTTGTGACAATTCAATGGCAAACATATTTTTCATATACAAGCATAAGCTAACAATGATTTAGTTAACCTTCTAGTTAGTAACCTATTTGTAGGTGGCATGCATATCATATGTCTTAATAATAGGACATATATTAAACAAGCCACCTATTGCCAATTAAAGTATTTCAGAGATAAACAATACTTCAACATACTGAAACAGCAGAGCAATTATTTGCAATATTCCAAAACATGTATATATAAATATATACTCAATTCAAATGGCTTCTTTTCCATTTATTAATAACCATGGGAGTGATGATTTTATTGAACATTATCAAAAATCATCTCAAACTTTTTGTGCAGGTTGGTATTATCATAAAAGAGTTGCAAAATAAATTTCATAATTTTTGGACATATATTGTAATCTCAAAAAATCATGGAACATGCATTTAACAATTAAAAGATGTAATTTTTAATACATATCAAAACAATCAAGCATGCCAACTTATAGTTTCCATAACGAGAGGATATCACAAGGGACACATAACACTTTTTGTCAAATTTTTATCACCTATAATTATTTATCTATGAATTAGCAAAGATAATGACAAAACAAGTAATATTGAAAACAGGAAATAAAAAGGAAATCATATTCCCACTACGGCGCAGCCGATTCGGCCCGATCGGCCCAATACGGCTCAAAGCCGGCCTAGTCTCCCCTCCCTCCTCTTCCTTTCGGCCGACGAACGGGCTCCGGCCGTCGGCTCCTTCCTTTCCCTCTCTCCTTTCGTTTAACGAGAGGACACCGCGGCCGGCCAACGAACTCGCATTCGCGGCGCGGCGACACAAGCGGCACCCACAGCTCCCTTTCAACCAAACGAATCGGACCATAGGTGTAAGCGGGTGAATTGACAACCGAGAGCAAACAAGGTGACGGCTATGGCGGTTAGGCGGCTAGCCATGGCGGCGCCTGGGCGTTCGATCATGACGGATCGATAGAGATCAAATGGAGGGTATAGTTAGTTTCGAGAGATCGAGGCAAACCTAGGGCTCCTGGCTGGTTGAGCCGAGGTCATGGTAAAGAAGTTCGGCCGCGGTGGATCGGCTACGGTGGCCAAGCGGCTTGCAAGGCGGCGTTCCGTCGTGTCTACGGCTCTCGGCGAAGGTAATTAGGGGGCCGATAAGCTCCACGAGCTTAAAGGCGCACCAGTGGTGCTAGCTAGGTGGACACGAGAGGATCCGGAGGTGCTTGGCCCACGGCGAAGCGGGGCACGGCGGAGCCGCCGGCCGAAAGGAAGAAAGGCAGCGTGCAAGCGACTCCGGCGACCTTGACTTGCGATTTGTTGCTTGGAAGAGAGGTGAGGAAGTGGCGGGACTGTGGTCAGAGGCGCGCGCGTGATTGTTGAAACGACCCGCAATTTCCTCAAAGGGAAATCCACAGAGTACATCATTTACAGTTGATACCACAGTTCATACATCGCAAAAAGTTACAAGTTATAAGGTTTTACAACACTTAGAGGCACGCCTAAGTACAAAGTATCCTAGCGATATGCGCACACAGGTCAACATCAGAGTAGGCGTTGTGCCACAGCGGGTGAAGGCTCCTTCTTCACAAACGATCATCAGAGTCAGGGTAGAGTATTAGCGGACATAGACTTGATCTCCTTAACCAAACTTGAGTGTAGGAACGAGGCCACCTAATCCTTCCAGCTCCATTATCGTCGTAGGTCTCCTCGGGTACCAAACCTGCTCAACTCTATCGATGACGATTTGTGCGGCCAATCGGCTCCCACCCTATGCTTTGCTTTGCTATGTGGTAAGTGGAATGCAAGGGTAGAGAGAAAAAAGGCCTATATTTGGTCAGTAGTTTTCTCGTGCCGAGTTCATAATGTAAATATAATATAGTTCATCAAGTTTTAACCCATCTCATCCACACATCCATCCATCCCATCCACATCCACATCCATGTCCACGCATCTCACCACTCTCTCTCTCTAGTCGGCAAGGAAGACTCCCGCTCCTCCTTGCCTCAACGGCCTAAGCTGGAATCCAACAACACCCAGGGGGAGAGAAGAAAAGGACACCTCTCGCTATAACGAACATATGGTAACTCATGGGAATGTCCATACCGGGGACACGGCTATACGTATAGATTTAGTAACTCTGTAGAGCTTGTACACCTGGAACCACAAGATCACCATCATCGACGATGCCTCGTCTGGGCGATACCAAGCCCGCCGCCTAACGGGCCCGATGCCACCCTACCACTCAGCTCTGGGGCACCGGGAGATCCACCCAAGACGCCGAGAGGCGTGAGACGTGGTACCGGATCCCTGAGGGTTCCACGTTGTCTCAGGAGGGTGTGGGTCTCTGCACCCGTACCTCCCTACACTATCACCTACCAACCTAGTAGTAATGGCAGGGGGCCAGCTAGCCGTCAAGTCGTTTCCCGCCCATCAGGAACGAGTGGTGTGTACGAAAAGGTCCCATGAACCGCATCCTCGCCCAATCAGTCCTTAGAAGGACGGGACGGGATATCTTCACAAGGGGGGCTCGACGCCCGTGCCTCGACGGCACCTCCATTCCAAGGATTCGCCCCACGAAGACACTCCTCCCCGGAATCTACTCACATCACATGTACCCACCACGGTACTCTCTCACATAGGGAGTGCCCGGATCACACTCCTCCCGGCAAGACTTGTCCTCGACTCGTCGTAGATCTCGCCTTGATCGACACAACCCTCGCCACACACCCAAGACACACGCCAAGATCTCTCCCATGTTAACCCGGTTATCCATTTTACGGCACCACGTGCCTTAGCCACACAAGCATGTATGAGTAAAGTGTAAGTGTATAGCAAGTGTATATCATGAAGTAGGCGAGCGTCTATCCTAGCAGCGGGTGTGCAGGGGAAAGGTTGCGTCAAGGTATTAGCTTATCAAGCAATCTACCATGCATCCTATCACAGTTCATTTGTATAAAGTAAAGCACTAGCATCTACATATTGCATGCCTAATAGGATTCTACGAGGTTGGGTGGGACGTGGCACCTGTTCATAGCAATCCATAGTCATCCATCTCCAGTTGTCCTTGTGCTTCCTGCCTCCTTTGGGTCTTCGGCCCATCCGTCATCATCGTGATGCAACTACCTCGGTATAGCGACAAACAAGGCAAAGAGCAATCAATCCCTAACCCAAAATACAATACTCCCCAAAAGGCAACAAGATACACAAGGAACCAGATAACTCCGAATAAACACTGAAAAGACTTAGCCCTCATGGTGAGTGTCCAATCCTCGGGCTCCAACAAACAGAAGTGGTTGTTTGTTAAGCATGAGCTCGGATCAAGACCATGATATAGCCGATTACTTCCGGGTCGATCGTGTCAACCTGTATGGCTCCGAAAGAAAGGCCTTGGTCCTAACATAACTTAAACAAACACCACGGTTGCGGCCTTCCGATCGAACGTCATAGAAATTGGCGAGGACCAGGAGGGTCGCAAGCAAGAGAGAAAGGAAAACAGAACAGTGGGGTTTGGCACTTGCGGCCTTTAACCCGCAAGTCACAACTACTATATAGGGTTCGAGTAAGAACGATTAACACGAAATAGAGGAATTGTGACTTGGTTCCGATGCTCTTTGGCTTACCCATCATGGTAGCCAACGGTGGCAAAAGAGATTGGAACACAAACAATAGAGGAGCGGCTACGGGTCCTCTCGACCCGCATGACACAACAACGTCAGGAGCCGAGGAGAGAGTAGCACCACAGGGGAAGAGAGGAGAGTTAGCTGGGCATGTCCATGTCGTGGCCTCGGTCACATCCTCGGTGAGGATGGTTTTCCAACGGTCGATCGGGTCGACTCGCACGGGCCCAAGAACGGGACATAGACCATAGCTTCGCTAACTACAAGAGATAGTCTGGTCTTTGATCCAATCGTCATGGCTAAGACGGGATCGAACAGAACAGGCTAGCGGGGAAAAATAAAGGGTGGAAAGGAGAAGGGGCGGTGGTCTACCCCTTCCAATGCACATGCCATGGTAAAAGGCGAGGCATTGGAGAGGAGCGATGCACGAGAGGCCAAGGTGCCTAGACCACTTGTAGGGTACCTCAACCAAGGTGCACCAAATGCACTAAGACGTTCCTAGAGTTCCTCGCGGTGCGGTTGTCACCGTGAGAACTTGGGAATGTCATGGCATAATCTAGGTACAAACATACAAGGGGCTAAGCACAAAAGAGCCAAAAAGAGGGTAGACGGGATTCACCTCCCTTTGATCCACTCGCCATTGCGATCGGCGGAAATCAAAGGGATGGGATAGAAGGCAAATAAGAACAGACATAAATGAGCAAGAAAAGGAAACCCTTGGCCCCACGGCACTTCGGTCCTCATGACATGGTAATAGTCATCGAATGAAGAGGCCGAACAAGGGACTCGATCCACGCTTTACTAGGTTAGCAAGAATCAAAAGAGAGCAAAAAGAATGGTCCCGCACTCTGCTCGGCCTACCCGTCATGGCAAAGGACGGTGGTCGGAAGAAGAGACGAAGGTCTTGCACGGTTCCGCGATCCACACCAACTCGTAGGGCACCACGACCTCCGTGCACCCAAAGCGGCAAAAGCTATCCCTCGGGTTCGTAGCGATGCGGTTGCCATCGTGAGAACTGGGGAATGCTCCGGTCTAGGTGGTGCAAGCATACGAGGTGGTTTAGCAAACGAGCGATAAAAGGGAGAGAAAGGAAAGAGGTAGAGCCTAATGGTCATGGCGAGGTAACTCGCGGCCATAAGCTTTACCTACATGGGTTGGCTCCCATCGTCCCACGATAGTCGCCTCCTAGTTCATCTCTCACCAGACTAGGTCACGAAAGGCTCGCCGTGTACGGGTAATATCCGTATCGCTAAGTCCTTAATGACCATGCCCTAGGGTCGAAGGTAGAAGCTTAACATTCGGGATACAACGAGGACAACTAAAGCGCAAGAGGGAATGAGTTACGCTCGGCGTCGCGATCACGGCGGGACGAACCCACGATCGAAACGCCCGAGCGAGGTTCGATCCCTCGACCGGCTCGAAGGCGCGGTCCACAAACAATATCGCACAAACACACAAGAACCAATCCCACATAAGATGACCACACGGAGTAGCACATATCCATTGCATGATAGAGAACCGGCTCGAAGGCACGGCACAGGCATAGATATATCATCAAGCATGAAAAAGGAAAATAAATGCGAGGGTTTTGTCGATGTCGGGGAACGGCATCGGCGGGGTTTCCACAGGATCGACCTCGTCGGTGGGGGGGGCGAGGCCGGCGAGCTTCACGGAGCGGCGCAGGAGGTCCCAGAAGTGTGCGACCAGTTGCAGCAAGCCCGGGCCAGCTGTGGCCCGCCCTAGCCACCTCTGGCCAGCCATAGCCAGCTGCTGGTGGCGAGCAGCCAGCTGCGGCCAGCCAGGGCAGGCTGCGGCTAGCTGCAAGTGGCCGTGGCCTGGCCGGTGAAGGCTGCCCATGGCCGATGTGGGTCGGATACGGCTGGGTGCTTGCTGCCGCCGCCCTGCAAGGTGTATGACATTGCGCGATGGCCGATTTCAGATATGGTCGCCGGCATGTCCAAGGAGGGAGCATGAAAGGCGGGGTTTTGGGTATGGACGCTCACCGGTGGCGGCACTGTGATGCTGCCTTGCTGTTGGACAAGAAGGTGTGCGACGACGTGGTGACCAGGCACGATGGCAGGCGGTGTGGCACGGTGAGCTTGGCTCAGGCGGCGGCGGCGTGCTCGCGAGCTGGACGAGGGAGACGCCGACGAGGTAGCTCGCTGGGCGCCGCCCGAGTAGCGTGAGCGCGACGCCGGCGCGCTCATCGGGGCGTGGCTTCTCGTCGTGTCGCCGAGGTGCCAAGGACGGCGCAGTAGGCGGTGAGGGAGAGCACGGCGCGAGGAAGACAAAATGTGGGGAGGCGGCGCGCGCCCGTGCTCGACGGCGTGGGTTGGACGCCGCCGCGGATGGAGAGGCAGACGGCCGCGCCAGGCTGGACGCGCGACGACGGGCGACGCCGCGGCGCTGCCTGGGGCACGCTGAGAGCACCGCCGGCGGGTCGGGCACCGCATTTGCCGGGGCCTGCCCGCCCACGCGCTGCAGCGCCAGCGGCCGTCCGCACGGAGCGCGGCGGCTGCAGTAGCGCGGGCAGAGGTGGAACGCGGCGTGGCGTGGCGCATGGCGCCGCGCCGCGACTGGGCGTGACGCGGGGTGCCGCACTGCGCGTGGCGCGTGGCGAGGCGGCCGGCCGAGGGCGGTGGTGCTCGGCACTACGGCCGCGCGAGCGCGAGGTGGAGGAGCAGTGTGGAAGAAGAAACGGTGGCGGCGGTTCCTGAGGAAACGGAGAAGCTACCATGCGTCCCGCTTTTATAGCGCGTAGAGCTAGGTTCCGAGGGATGGTCGGGCGATCTCGCCGTAAGACGACACGGCGCGCGCATCCACGGGTACGGAAGCCGGAGCCGCGGCGTGGTTCGTGCCGCCGCGCTCGACGCGGCGGGGCGGGCGGGTTCCGGGGCGGCGCCTTTAGGGTTCGGGGTGCGGGCAAAGAAGCCACCTGGCCACGCGGCCGTGGCCGCTGGCGAGGTGGCGCGGGCCTCGAAGGAGGGAGGTGGCGCCGCTAGGCCGGGCCGCAGGTGAGGGAAGGGGCGTGGGACGGCGTGGGCCATGGTGGGCTGTTGCGCCGCGCGATGTGGCGTGAGCGGGCTTGGCCTGTGAGAGAGAGAGCAGGGGTGAGCTCGCGGCCTGGGCTTGGTTGGCTGCTGGGCTGCACAGCAAGGAAGGAAGGGAGGAGAGGAAGCAGGCTGGGCCGGTTGGGGGGAGCGGCCCGCGGAAGGTGGGAAGGGGCAAGCTGGGCCTTGTTGCCGTGGAAGGTGGGGAAAGGAGCTGGGCTGCTCCCATGGAGAGAGGGAGAAGGCCGGTTGGGCTAGGCCCGAGGCTAAAGAATGATTTTTCTTTTTCACATTTTTGGTAGAAACAAATTGAGAAAGGAGTAAAGGAGATTGAGGGAAATTTAACCTAAGAGTTTGGAGAAAGGTCTTTTTCCATGTTGCCACAGTGATTTGGGAGAGATCCTTCCTATCTCTCGCTACAGGGTTTGAGATGAATATATATACACGTAAAAGAGAGGATTGATTCTCTCTTTTATTGACCTGGATTTGAGAGGAGTTAGGAGGGGGATTTAGATGAACTCCGCTATGGGCTTGCAAGGGAAAAGTGGGAGATAAAGCTACGGACTTGTGCATTTCAACTCCAAACAAAACTCAAACCCGAAAACCAATGCAGAAACAAGCACTCTCCTACAAGCAATTCTTTATGTATGCAACGATTCGAAAAGCTAATTTCCGCAGCGTTTCACCTAGCCCTTTGCATGCATCACACATTGTAAGAAAAATTTTAAAAGTTCGGATTTTTGGTGTTTGGTAGAACCCGGGTTGTTACAATTGTAGAGGCACAAGCGCGAATTTTGCCAGCGGCTCAATGCACGACGGCGGCTGCAGAGGAGCAAAAGAAGAAGATGGCGACGTCGGCGTCAGTTCTTATAGGCACGGGCAAGGTCGGAGGGATGGCTAGCACCTTCGGGAACACTAGCAGGTGGCAGGAGACGTGGGCGGCCGCACGGAAATGGCGGGAACGCAGCCACGGCGGCGGCGACAGCGCGGTATGGACAGAGGGAAAACGAAATTCCCTCCTCCCTCGGGTTACTGTAGCCCGACTGAAAACAGGGATTTCATCCTTCTCTAATCCTCTGTTCAAAGGGCCAAAAGATAAACCAATTGTGCCGTGTTAAACTACTATAGGTGTACTCCATCTTTGATTATAGGATCAAGAACAAACTCTCACAGGTTTGCAAATTACAAGTTACTGAACATTGCTAAATGGAAACTGAAACTTGGTTTCAGTTTGGGTTTCAGTTAAACAGGAGCAATTCACCATGATTAACTAGATTTAGCATTTAATTAAGGACTAATCAACAAGCAACAAGCCCAACCAATCACATGCCATCCAAGTACAAACAATATACTATCCAATGATGCAATTGATGTCCAACTTTGATTCATGGAAAATTAAATTACACAACCCTAGATATTGAATAAAGCAACTGGAAATTCAGACTTAGGAAAATCTTCTAAGTTATTATAAAACCATGCTGAATTCAAAGTTCTAGCAATTATTCAGTGATTATTTAGTTATCAATCATCACAACCAATAGTTCATTATCACAGTACAAACTCCATAGCAACCAATAGAACACAAATTGCACCAATCTTATTTATAGAAATTGATTTACTAAATTCCCCAAAAGTGAACTTGATGACTGATCTTTCAGGAACTTAGAAAATTCTTAGAGTTTCCAAATTCATATTGAATTCAGATTTCATGACATCTTTTGAGCAGGATAAAAATATATTTGGCCCTAGATCCTTAAACAAAGTTTGTAGCACAAAACTTATACTACAACTTTTATTTAGGGTTTAACCCCAAAAAGTAATCAAAACATATAATTACACTTTGAGCCGTTTGATAACTTGATAAAGACAATTATGACATGTATACCTTCATGAAAGCATATTTTGACAAAACTTTAAATATAAACCCTATCTCATATTTGATTATAAAACATTCTAAACTATTTTTGAGATTATCTATCAAACATGTAAGTTACACACATAGTCCTTGCATTATCATATGCTTATGATATTATGCATAATGATGCTTATGCTTTATGAAATGAAAGGCAAAACATGATTAACACCTAGGGTGTTCAGACTCCTCCCCTTACAGAAATCTCGTCCCGAGATTTCAAGACGGGTAAATCGTGAGGTTTAGTAATGGAAAAGGAAACGTGTCAAGGATTTCTTTCTTTAACTTCTTCACAAGGTAACAGGGGTGGTTTCTAATTTGAGCTCACAACCACATTCACAAGATGGTTGTTCTCTTTAAGTTTGAGTATGGTGTCGAAAAGGAAGACACACTCTAATACAAGGCTTTGATGAATCATGACCACCGATCTCGTGGTAGCAATTACCCGGTAGCATTTCCTTATGGTCACACTCCATAAGAGACTCTTGAGTTTAAATATTCAGCAATATGTTTCCTTATGGTGGTGTTCCACAGGAGACCCCAAGTTTTGATGTTATTCAAAGATCATTAGTCATTGCTCATCATAGGTTTGATTTAAAAGTTTTCCATTCGGGGGTGTATTAGAGAGGTTAGCAATTGCAGCTATGGTGGTTGCGAGAGCACCGACTACGATACCGGTGGGCATCCTGGTAGACACTCGTGTGTTTGCAACCACAAGAGATCTCCGGTTCCCACAAAGCACCATAGTCACGGGTCGAGACACCAACATAAAACACAATTATGAGAATTCTCTCATATACAATCCGATGGATTTGCAAAGTTCAAGAGATAACATGTGTCATGGTAACAAATTATGGGATAACATCAACAGTGAAAAGTAGCACGAAAGGTTGCCAACTTTAAGTACTCAAATATAATAAAGTTTAAAGAAAGAAGGACACGTCAACTGTGGACTACGAGGGATCATGATCATACACCTCGGTATTAGTGATCACCCGGTAGTACTTTCCTATGGCTGCAGTCCACAGGAGACCCCAGGTTTTGACAACTATTACCTAGGTCACTAATCATGGGACCTTCGTAGGGCACAATTACGATGATTTTCAATCAACATGTGTCGAGTTGAAAAAGGAGTCAAGGCATGATACATGCATAGTGTCAAGAAATTGAGAATATGTCTAGAAATTTTTCGAGGGAGGGGGAGCTTTTGGAGCAAGGATGTGTTAAGAAAAAATTTTAACGATTTGCAACTTGTAAGGGGAGATCTTTAATGCAATAAGATTAGCAACGAATGCTCATGATGCATGCTTAAATCTACTCGTCCTCACTGAATTTAGAAAAGAATGGATTTCTAATCGTTACTAAACGGTGGCAATCCTACGTGCTCTCATCAAATCGTACCTAAACGATTTACTACACATTTTCGTAGTTAGCGCACTGCAGAAAAAAAAAAAAAATTCATTTCAGCCCTGAATCCCCACATGATATGCATCACACACAATAAAAGCAAGTAACTTTAAATGCTCCCCACATATGTATACCCCTCAGTATACATACATGTAGCACTAAACTACCCAAATCATCATCACATCCCACAATTAAGTACCTTCACATAAACATGTGTGTAACATGTAAATGTTCCGGTAACCACACTAGCACTCCCCTAGACCGGTGGTTGTCCGATCATGCACTCACATCTCACACTTACCTCGGCGTAGGTGCGACGTTGCATAATTTAAAAGACAGTTTATACTACATACTTCCATATATGTATATATGAATATACATATACTTCCATATGAGGTCACCACCACCCTTAGGTCATCGGATGACAAGATAACCATTTATACTTACTTACCTGAGCGTAGAGGTATTGATTCACACACATGCAATAAATGAAAATCCCCCCGAGTTAGTTTGTAGCCACCTGATAGTCCTTATATAGGGCTTAATGGAGATGTCGCTAGCATAGTTTTAGAAATCTTGATTTAAAACAAGTTGTATAGAGCAAAAATAGGTTTTCAAAAGCAAAATTTTGTTTTTAAACTATGTATATGATAGTATTATGCTTAATCTTGCTCGATGCCACCGTGATGTGGAACCGCCCAATTTATACATGATTAAGCATGAACGTCCCCGCCTGATTATGATGGCACGCACATACTCTCTCATGTATAAACCCGGTAGTCCACCGAGTGTCACGAATGACCTCGGTAAATCAACTTTACAACCAGAATCGTACTCGATTAAGCAAATACATATCACATACTTAGAGTTCGCAGCATAAGAGTTGTTACATTAGAATAAAGAATAATGATTAAAAATTTAGTTTCAAATCGATTTACAATAAAACAATGTTTAAAATAATTACCAAATCAAAACTTGAGTGATATTGCTAGCTTATGACATCCTCTAGTGAAGTATAAATGAGAAGCCTATATGGAGTAGCCGTGCCCATCGGCTTTTAGTTAACACCATCTGCAAACAAAGTAATTCACCGCAATGGGGTGGGATAAAACCCTGAGTACTCAATTGTACTCCGCAAGACTTACTCGTCAGGGAGAAGAAATAAAAGACTCCAAGGATAATGATAGGCCATGTGTGGAGTTTAATGGCTAGCATCATTTGTAGAAAAGCATACTCATGTAATCCTTATTTTTAAGTTTTATTACCAAGATTAATATTGAGCTATTCAAAACTATATTAGCACCTTTCTATGTCATGTCAATTTGATCATAGCAACCATTACTTATAGTTGGGATACCAATCGTAATCCTTCCATCATCATCCAATGTTCCATTTCTTACTACGTCTCTCTGCGGTCGTATGAGTTTCTCACTATCCAGGGAGAGACGGGCGATTCGAATCGATTACACCACTGGTAAAGCCCGTATCACACACTCTTGCAAGCCGGACCAAAGCTTGCTCGAGTCACTGTTCACTCTATTCGAAAGATGGAATTGAATCCGGTTGCAAAGCTCATGGTACTGCGTCCTCACAAGTCATGCCCGTTCAGCCCGTAGCCCGTAGTCACGCAGGGTCTTGGACCAGTACCCTTTCCCCCTGTCCAGTCGTCCCAGCAATACATCAGCGGTTCAAGAACCACCTCAAATAGGCTAATCAGTTTCACCGTCGAAACGAGTTATTCGGCGGTTATGTGAAGGTACGTTCAATCTCACACCTAGATCCAGAATACGGCTCGGTCCTTAATCGACACAGACGGAAATATCAAATTCCGTCCGGTCTCCAATTTATTAACCATCATATGATGCAGGATAGCATATATATATCCCGTAGTGAGTAAGTAACCATCCTACATCTCGCGGGAGACAGAAAATCACCCGACTTCTACCGGTCTAAGCATGGCTAAGCATTTAAGGAGAACGTCCTACACATACTAGTGGGATAGTATCTGGAATTAGCTGTAGCTCAAGGTAATCATGCAACAACGGTTTCATTCAACTCCTATTTACTTAATGCACATTACACTAGACTTAAAGTGTAATAAAGTATTTATAAAACAGAGGGAGTGGGTTATGCTCCGGGGCTTGCCTGTGTTGCAGGGAAGGTTAGTTATTCTTGATATCGGCGTTTCCCGTAGAAACATCTCGTTGGGATTGGCTCATCACGAACTTCCTTTGGAACTTGATCATCGTGATTCTTCTCTCACGAATACTACATGAAATGGAATTATGCATTTTTAATGCTATGCGTGACATGATGCATGATGAGATGATTTATTTGGATAATAATAAAGGAAAGCTACATAAGGTTCCATGTGTGCAGTTCTCTTTTTCTGATGACAACACTATATTATCAAGTTTGTTTTTAATCTTTACAGAGTAGGTGCATATCTCCTCTCTGAAGGAGTTACTACAAAACTTACAAGTAATCACATATTAGCTACCATGAACCTATCATGCTTCTTAGCATTAATAATCAAGTTGCCGAGGATCATTTGGGTTGCATGATCCAAGGGCTACAATCAATCCAAAAGTCACACCAATCATCACATGCTTAAACCTTTTCAAAAGCTATAACCAATAAGCATTAAGATCCTTATTCAATTGATTAACAAAGCACTTTTACTTATTTTCTTAACAAGTCAATTGTGAGTTTAATAAAGAGCAAGGTGTATCACTCCATGCAAACCAAGTAAAACAAGGAATCATTACTCAAATATCATTAAACACACATAGGTTACAAAGATTGGAATAATCAACTAGAGTGGTAATAGAAACAGGACAGCAACACATCAGCTAGCTGTTTTAGCCACAACTGAAGATCTAGTTATTCAGTAAAGGAGTTTTTAGACTTTTTGAAAAGCTTATAAATTTGTCTACAACTTTGTTATAATCATCTCCAATTGATTCAATCACTAAGAAGGTCAAACAACTCAGATAACCAGTTCTGTCCAGAAGTTGGACAGAACTAGCTTCTATGTTTGTCATTTTCATAGCCAGAGTTATATACCACCAAAATTAGTGATTCAAGACATTTTGAAAAACTTATGAAAAATACTACAACTCTTTAATTATTAACAACAGCTGGTTCCCAAGCTAAATAAGTCAAATAAACAAGTCTTTCAATTCTGTTCAGGAAGTAAACAGAAATTTATCGGCAATTTGTAAAATTTATAACTCCCAATCCTGTTGTCCTAAAATCATAAAATTTTAGGACAACCTAGATATAGAAGTCCTCTACAACTTTTGTATATAAACCATCTACAGAAAATGTTATTTAAAACATGTAAACATTTATTGAATAGAAACTGCACTTGCTACCATTTCAGCACAACATATAGAAATGAATCATGCATGTGAGAGTCTATAAATGAATGGAGAAATTTAAGGCTAGGAAATAAGATTACACCACTTCCATGGCCTAGTTTTGGTGAAGAAGAGAGCGTGCTCCATGGTGGAGAAGAAAATATGGCATGGAAAAATGGAAGAGATGGAATGGAATGAAGAGAAAGCACTTCTCTCCATCATATATATAGATGGATGGATGATGGGCATGGAGGAGGTAGAAATCAGATTTCCCTACTTTCAACCAACCACAGCTTGACACAAGGAGGGAGAGGTGGCAAGACTAACCATTCATCTCATAACACTTAGGAGTGGTGGCAAGATCAACCATTCACCACATGACACACAAAGAGAAAGGTGTCAAGATCACTCACTCACCACATGACACATGTAGGGAGAGGTGGCAAGGTCACTCACTCATCACATGACACATGTAGGGAGAGGTGTCATGAGAAGATGCATGAAGGGTGAAAGGTGGCATGTGTGTAGATGGAGATGGAGAGTAGAGAAGAGAAATCAAAATTCTCCATTCATATCTATGTGATCATGAACAAAGACAAACATGGACAACCATAAACATGGATTATGAACCACTATTAACATAGTTACTTATATCATACATCTATTTATTCAAGCTGTGACAATTCAATGGCAAACATATTTTTTTCATATACAAGCATAAGCTAACAATGATTTAGTTAACCTTCTAGTTAGTAACCTATTTGTAGGTGGCATGCATATCATATGTCTTAATAATAGGACATATATTAAACAAGCCACCTATTGCCAATTAAAGTATTTCAAAGATAAACAATACTTCGACATACTGAAACAGCAGAGCAATTATTTGCAACATTCCAAAACATGTATATATAAATATATACTCAATTCAAATGGCTTCTTTTCCATTTATTAATAAACATGGGAGTGATGATTTTATTGAACATTATCAAAAATCATCTCAAACTTTTGTGCAGGTTGGTATTGTCATAAAAGAGTTGCAAAATAAATTTCATAATTTTTGGACATAGATTGTAATCTCAAAAAATCATGGAACATGCATTTAACAATTAAAAGATGTAATTTTTAATACATATCAAAACAATCAAGCATGCCAACTTATAGTTTTCCATAACAGAGGATATCACAAGGGACACATAACACTTTTTGTCAAATTTTTATCACCTATAATTATTTATCTATGAATTAGCAAAGATAATGACAAAACAAGTAATATTGAAAACAGGAAATAAAAGGAAATCATATTCCCACTACGGCGCAGCCCGATTCGGCCCGATTCGGCCCAATATGGCTCAAAGCCGGCCTAGTCTCCCCTCCCTCCTCTTCCTTTCGCTGACGAACAGGCCCCGGCCGTCAGCTCCTTCCCTTCCCTCTCTCCTTTCGTTTTAACAGAGGACACCGGCGGCCGGCCGACGAACTCCCGCCAACAGCGCCGGCGACACAAGCGGCACCCACAGCTCCCTTTCAACCAAACGAATCAGACCATAGGTGTAAACGGGTGAATTGACAACCAGAGCAAACAAGGTGACAGCTATGGCGGTTTGGCTAAGGGGCGAGGGCGCACGGCGTGCCCAGTCATGACGGATCGATAGAGATCAAACGGAGGGTATAGTTAGTTTCGAGAGATCGAGGCAAACCTAGGGCTCCTGCTGGTTGAGCCGAGGTCATGGTAAAAGAAGTTCGGCCGTGGTGGATCGGCTTACGGCGGCGCGCTCGCGGCGGCAAGGCGGCGTTCCGTCGTGTCTACGGCTCGGCGAAGGTAATTAGGGGGCCGATAAGCTCCACGAGCTTAAGGCGCACCTCCAGGGCGCTTAGCTAGGTGGACACGAGAGGATCCGGAGGTGCTTGGCCACGACCGAAGCAGGGGCACGGCGAGCTTCGCCGGCCGAAAGGAAGAAAGGCAGCGCAAGCGACTCCGCGACCTTGACTTGCGATTTGTTGCTTGGAAGAGAGGTGAGGAAGTGGCGGGACTGTGGTCGAGGGCGGCGCGATTGTAGAGGCACAAGCGCGAATTTTGCCAGCGGCTCAATGCACGACGGCGGCTGCAGAGGAGCAAAAGAAGAAGATGGCGACGCCGGCGCCAGTTCTTATAGGCACGGGCAAGGTCGGAGGGATGGCTAGCACCTTCGGGAACACTAGCAGGTGGCAGGAGACGTGGGCGGCCGCACGGAAATGGCGGGAACACAGCCACGGCGACGACGACAGCGCGGTATGGACAGAGGGAAAACGAAATTCCCTCCTCCCTCGGGTTACTGTAGCCCGACTGAAAACAGGGATTTCATCCTTCTCTAATCCTCTGTTCAAAGGGCCAAAAGATAAACCAATTGTGCCGTGTTAAACTACTATAGGTGTACTCCATCTTTGATTATAGGATCAAGAACAAACTCTCACAGGTTTGCAAATTACAAGTTACTGAACATTGCTAAATGGAAACTGAAACTTGGTTTCAGTTTGGGTTTCAGTTAAACAGGAGCAATTCACCATGATTAACTAGATTTAGCATTTAATTAAGGACTAATCAACAAGCAACAAGCCCAACCAATCACATGCCATCCAAGTACAAACAATATACTATCCAATGATGCAATTGATGTCCAACTTTGATTCATGGAAAATTAAATTACACAACCCTAGATATTGAATAAAGCAACTGGAAATTCAGACTTAGGAAAATCTTCTAAGTTATTATAAAACCATGCTGAATTCAAAGTTCTAGCAATTATTCAGTGATTATTTAGTTATCAATCATCACAACCAATAGTTCATTATCACAGTACAAACTCCATAGCAACCAATAGAACACAAATTGCACCAATCTTATTTATAGAAATTGATTTACTAAATTCCCCAAAAGTGAACTTGATGACTGATCTTTCAGGAACTTAGAAAATTCTTAGAGTTTCCAAATTCATATTGAATTCAGATTTCATGACATCTTTTGAGCAGGATAAAAATATATTTGGCCCTAGATCCTTAAACAAAGTTTGTAGCACAAAACTTATACTACAACTTTTATTTAGGGTTTAACCCCAAAAAGTAATCAAAACATATAATTACACTTTGAGCCGTTTGATAACTTGATAAAGACAATTATGACATGTATACCTTCATGAAAGCATATTTTGACAAAACTTTAAATATAAACCCTATCTCATATTTGATTATAAAACATTCTAAACTATTTTTGAGATTATCTATCAAACATGTAAGTTACACACATAGTCCTTGCATTATCATATGCTTATGATATTATGCATAATGATGCTTATGCTTTATGAAATGAAAGGCAAAACATGATTAACACCTAGGGTGTTACACAGGGCATGGGCGAGAATCTCTTGACCGCACTGTGAGTCAGCGCAGGGCGTGGACATCGGTCCTTGACAACGCTCTTAGTCAGAGCAGGGTATGGAGCGCGGCTTGGCCACACTATTAACCCGCGCAGGGCATGGCGCACCATCCGGCCACCACGACGGGATGACCGTCCGGACGGACCGCCTGCCACGATCCATGCCTGTGTCGTACGACGCCATTAAGCCTAACCTGATACGACAAGGGTTCTAATCAACTGCTCATCCTCTCCGTCCGCCATAAGGGCATGGGCAGGCGTTCCGGCGACACGACAACACCGGCGATCATCTCAAGCCGACACAAACAACACAAGGAGGAAGGATGCCCCGACCCCAGGAAGGCAGACGAGCCACTCCACCACCTTCCTTTGCACGATACGCCCATTCCTCCCTCGAGGAGCACATGTAAGGCTGCCCCTCCCTTCGTCTATAAAAGGGAGGGCGGGCCACGAGCTAGAGAGGATCCGAGACGCACATACTGTTAGCGTTCCTTATTGTCCAATTTTAACCGCCAACCTTTACATATAAATCATATAAATAAATATCAAAACTTAGAAAATAGGGCTTATGCTAATGATTTCCACAAGTTTTGGTGATTGTTCATTTTCAGGAAAGCATATCAGAATAACATAAGAAAAGGTGATCAAAATACGCTTTCTGGCAAAGCGTAAAAGAACAAATGAGAAGGACAACAAACCAAAACACCAAATCTAGGCTAACACCCATCAAGCCCATGGCCCAGGACCCTCAAGCAGCCAGTGGGCCAAAGCCGGGCCCGAGGGGCCCACCGGCGTGGCGCACCCGGGGTGCGGGCGCACCCCAGGGTGGTCGGTGTTGGTAATTTTAACATCACTTCACGTTAAGTTGTCATCCCTAACATGATGCCAAAAACTAAAGATAAAATAATCTACACGCAATGACTCTTAAAATAGTATTAGAATATATCCGCAAGTTTACGAGATAATTCTTGACTCGAAAATAGTATTAGAATATATCCACAAGCGCCATGAGATAATTCTTCTATTGTAGCACTTCACCCGGGGAGTATTTCGAGTATCGTTGATTTGTTTTATGCCAAAAGGATAAAGAGGCACTCTATTCATTAGGAGTAAGCAATTTATAGGGATTAAAAAGATAATGAATTCTAGTAATAAATGTGCAAACCTATCATAGCCAATTACCCTAATACCTTAGCGATAATAAGTCGATAACAATATGATAAATGATAACTGAATAAATGAAATAAATGGTATTCCAGAGATAGAATATAGAGACTCACTAATATAGTAAAACAATCTCGAGATTCGGCTAGAGTAAAGGAAACCTATGTAATTACTAAATACAAAGTCTACGGCCTACGCCATATTACACATTTTCATCTATAGTAGAACCAACTCAGAAAACATCATAAGGAGCATCAACTAATGAGGATTTTAAGACACAAGGGTCACCTCCTTCGCGACCGCGCTCTGCTAGTCCTATGTACGAGGGGTGGACTATAGAGGAACCAACGCAGCTGTCACCTGCGTGGACTACCACACGACCCGGCATGTCAGGGTGCCTCCGTAGGTACGTAATATATCTAGACACCACGTCTATATAATACATACCACCTAACTCACTCGAGTATTAAATTAGACGCTTTACGATCATATGACAATAATCATCATCAATCACAACTATATCGAATATGCAACTAGAATAAACTAAGAACTGAATAAGTAGCAATATATTAAAGTAGAGCAAAGTCATAATAAGATACAAGATAAAAATTACCGATCTCTAGACGAACAGATCTAGAATCCCGAGCGTAGCGCCCAACTCTACTTGAACCTTGCTAGACGCCTAAACTAAGAACTTGAAGAACTAGAGCTCTACTTCTAATCTCTGGAAACCCTAACTTCTGTCTACACTTGACAAATGAAGCAGGAGGAATGAATTGATTCTATTCAGGAGGGGGTCTGCCTCTTTATTTATAGCCCGGTGGGATGAACGTGCGCCACAGAATTAAACCGACTTAACCAAGGGCCGAGATGCATCATGGAAGGCAGTGGAGGAAGCTTCCAGAAGAGGAGGGCCCGCCGCCCGGCTGTTGGCATTTCTTAGCGTTATCACCAGGTTTTTCATCCCCGGCAATGGCGCTAGAAAGCCAATTGGTATAACTTACGTAAACAGAGAAATCCACAAGCGCACGGATACCATTGTAGTTTTCACCCAGGAGTATTCCAGGGTATCGTATTTATCCTCAGGGAAGCAATGGTCAAAGAAGCTGATAATTAACCATCATGTAACTGCTAACTAATGTACCGGCTAGTCTAATGTGAGGTAGAGGGTAAAAGATAGGAGTTTTGTATAAGCGACACACACAGGAGAACTCCATAAAAAAGATAAAACAGCAGACTGGCTAAGCTGGGAGGACAACGGGAGAGTTCAAGGTTTCTAGTGACTTCTCTATTACCGTGATTCTATTCTAACTCATACTATAGAAGATAACTAAGCAAAGGTTAAACATAGCAATCACACTATGACACTTCAGAGCAGCAGTTCCTTTTCGGTTCTCGAAAAGACTGGGAAGCGGTAACCGGGGTCAGGCTGCCAAAAGCTCTACGAAACCACCAACCCGAACATGGTGGAATACAAAGGCCTAATCGGAGCTGTCACCCCCGGGTCTACCACAACTATGCGTGGGGTTGGGCGCAAACTCAGGTAACTCGCTAGCCTAGACACCACGTCTACGCTAACAGCTACTACTCTAGTCCGATATCTTAATTAGACTAAAGCACTCGGTCGAGCGGAGATCCCATGCCAAGGTGTAAACACTATACTAACTATAGCTAACTACTAAGGCATGATCAAGAAAACCATGAAAGATAATTTAGTAATTAGAGAAGATAAATATATTGAAACATAAGTCTTACAGAGAAGCGATACAAGATCATACCGAACCTCCGAGGGCGGAACGGTACAAGATCATACTGGACCTCCGAGGACTCCTCTAGAACTTGAGCACCTCTCCCTAACTCCCAACTAGCTAGTACTACTACAACATCTTGGTAATTGGAATGGAAGAGCTTCTTGGTGGTGTGTTGGAATGAGGAGGGGAGGCCTCCTTTTATAGGTGAGGTGGAGGGGGTTCTATGCAAAATAGCACATTGAATGCCCCTAAACCGACCTCACAGATACAATGCACCTAGACAACCTACACAACCGTCATTGGGGAGACACCAGAAAGCGCCACGTGGAAGGGGAAGGCGGTTGGTGCCTCTGGTGGTGCGGCCGCACCAGGGTGCGCCCGCACCCTGGCTGGCTCGCCGCCGCACCGCCTTGCGCATGGTGGTTGTGTATTGGGCCTAGACTTGGGGTATGGCGGTTGTTGGCCCATATTTGCAAAGTATGTGGGCTTCTCCTTTATTTGTTTGTGTAGAGTCTAGATTTACATTTTCCTGATTGCGCATTTTGACTCTTTTTTTCTATGTATTCCATGTATGTGCCTGCAAATGATCAACTCACCAAAACTTATGGAATTTGTTAGT
This sequence comes from Chrysopogon serrulatus, assembly GCA_015844335.1. Taxonomy (NCBI): domain Eukaryota; kingdom Viridiplantae; phylum Streptophyta; class Magnoliopsida; order Poales; family Poaceae; genus Chrysopogon; species Chrysopogon serrulatus. Next base: position 185,774 of record JADLZL010005849.1, read on the forward strand.
ATAAATCCTATATACTAAGTTTTGGTGATTATTTAAGTGGATATTATTTGAATGTTGGCGGTTAAAATGAATATTGTATAAGCTGCCAATTAGGAGGATACAATATTATACAGCACAGTACAAAAGGCAGAAAACATGACTTTCTATCAATGGAGGCATTTATTTAGAAATATGGGTAGAGATACACAACAACACAAGATGTAAAATAAGAGCAAATTATTAGAACAAGCATTGCATAAGCTACCAATTATAGGGACAAGTGATTATAAAACTCATTATATAAATCCCAAAACATGACTAACTAACTTACACAATAGGGGAGACATTTATTAAAATGACAAGAGTAGCGATCCAAAATAAAACAAGCTGCATCTTGAGGAGCAAATATTAAAAGAAGCATTGTATAAGATGTCAATTCAGAGGGTAAGTTATTATACAACTCGTACGCAGAATTTAGGAATGGATTTGAACCTAACAGGGAGGCTGAAGACTGAAATTAAAAAATAAAAAAGGAATAAAAACTGATACTAAAAAATCTTAAAAAACTGACTTGCTGATCAGGAGGACAAAGTATTAGAACAAACATTGTATAAACTACTAACTAGAGAAGCAAATTACTATAAAACCCATTAAAATGAGCGGGTAAAATTTAGAAATGCATTCGAACCTAAAGGGAGATTGAAAACTGAAAGTAACAAAAAATAAAAAAACTAGACTGAAAACTGAAACTAAAATAATATGAGAAAAATACAGACTAAAAACTGAAACTTAAAAAAACAAGACTAAAAAAATAAAACTAAAAAACTAAAACTCGTACAGCTAAAACTAAATGAAACAATTAATAAACAGAAATGAAATGAACACTGAAACTACAAAAAAGGAAAATAAAAACTGAAAACTGAAAAGAAGGGAAAAAAGAACATTAAACTGAAACTAAAGAAAGAATAAAAATTAAACAAAATAGCAACACAAAAATTGAAAAAAAAATAAACTCAAAATGTGCTATATTCCTTGCCCCGACTGAAAAAATAACAATAAAAAAGCCAGCCCGCTAGACAACTCGCATGCCAGTTGGAAACGTCGTGGGCCAGAAGAAAAGGCCAGAGGAGTCAGGCAATCATGGGCTACAAAATCATGTGGACGCAGGCCAGGAGAGTCGCACGCTCCAACAGGAGCACGACCTCCTGCACGGTAACTTTTCCGTTTAGAGTTTATCTTTTTATCATTTGTTTTTGCTTCTTGAATGTTCTAGTCTTAATTTTATTAATGTAATTTTTCTGTAGGGATCTTTGGCCCCTCAAGATTACCTAGGAAAAAAAGGAGAAAATTAATATTTTCTTAGCACTAAAACAATGTGCTGGCCCTTTTTATTTTGAACTTGCCTATTTGGTCCCAAAACGAATTTTGTTGAGTTTCTTGGCCCTTTCGTTAGTTTGCTGTTCTAATGATGTTAATTGTACATGAAATTGTTCTTTTACCCCTAGTGCCGAATGCAACCATACAGTAGACAACAGTAGAGCCATACAGATCTTTCAATTTGCTTACAATCAATAATTTCCTAAAATAAGATATAATATTTGTTTTGATGAAATCCTTATTTCTATATATAGGGGACAATTAATTTTTTAGTGTAAGGTACAAGAATTTTGCATAAAATACTATACCATATCTAGGAAATTATAAAAAATATAGACCTTATTATGAGAAATTATAAAAAAAATACCTTATTTTAGGAAAACATTGTACCTTATATATAAAAATAATGTTTCCATGTTTGAAAAAGAGTAAATTGTAACTGTGGGTACTTAAACTATTAGGCGTTTCCCAGATTGGTACTCCAACAAAAAAATGTAACTTATAGGTACTGGATCTATAATTTTAGCTATCAAGCGGTACAAAGGAGGCCACGCAGGCGCCAGGAGCTGACGTGGAGGAAAGGTAATGCATACTGGACGTGGAGTCTGTGGCCGTTTTTGTGAAACCCCCCCTGCCCAACCATCCCCTTCTCCTCCATCTCGCTCCCCTGGCCTCGAACCTCCGTCTCCATCTCTCGCCGTCCGTCTGCCCTCACGGTCGCCACCTCTGCTGAGCTCTGCTGCACCGAATTGAGAGGGGTGAGGTCCACTGGTGGTTTTGCCCCGCCGCATGTAGTACGATGAGGCGCGGCGTGGCGTGCCCACCATGGCCGGTGTCCGTCGACATGAAGGAGCACGAGCACCAGATTACGGTCAGTGCCACCAAGGCCACTCTGCTATCCTCAATGTAGTTCATGATTTGTCATTCTGGTGTTGTAATGCTTCAATTTCATGTAGAGATCGGTTTCTTAGGGCAAAGCTCTGAAATTTAGGTTTTTGTTCATTGTTAGGGCCTGATGATGAGAAGTTCTCTGTAGAAGTACATCATGGGGATTTTTCTATGGGTCTCGTGAACATCGGGTTTATCTAGATGGCAAGGTGGATTGGTTTGACAATTGCAAAGTGCAGTACTGGCGTTTTAGTGCAGTTGAGGAGATCAGTATGATGCTAGGTTATGGACTTGAGAAAGTCAATGTTTACTGGTTGTTGCCTGAGATGAATGTGGCTACTGGTTTGCGAATTGTAGATTCAGATGCAGAAACACTCATCATGATGCAAGTTGCATACAAGGTTAACAATTTCATGCTGTATTTTGATATCTACAATTCATTGGATGATAAAGCATGGGAAGACATTGTGCTCAATCCAATCAGTACACTCCCCAAAGTGTTAAGTCCAAGGAAGCCAGCAGCACAAAGACATGATGATGAGGGCAGCAGCATCAGTGACACTGATGGCAGTACAGATGGGGACTTTGTGGATAGTGATTACGAAGTTGATGCTGAGGATGATGATCTATTCTGGGATAATGTTGATGGTGGGGTGGTAGATGAGGGGGCAGCTAAGGGCATTGTACTCAGCAAAGGGAACAAGAGAAATACCCCATATGGCAAAGAGAACATGGCAGTAGATAGGCAATGGGATGAGGTGTCAACAGATGAGGATGAGCTAGAGTTACCTGATTCTGATGAAAACATGAAGTCCTTCAGACCAGAGGATATTGAGAACCCAATTTTCAAGATAGGAATGAAGTTTACATCAATAGAGCTGCTTAGAAGGGCAATTACAGAATACAGTATCAAACATAGGGTAGACATAAAAATGCCATGGAATGACAAGAGGAGAATCAAAGCCCATTGTGATGTGAATTGCCCATGGTACTTGTATGCTTCATTTGACTCAAGGGTGAAGTGTATTGTGGTCAAATCTTATGTTGGGGATCACAATTGCCAGAAGAAGTGGCAGTTGAAGAAGTGCACTGCAAAGTGGCTTGCCAACAAGTACTTGGATAGGTTTAGGGCTGATGAGAAGATGAGCCTGACCAATTTTGGGAAGACTGTTCAGTTGGAGCTAAACCTGACCATATCTAGGATGAAGCTATGTAGGGCAAGAAGGATGGCATGGAACATTATTTATGGAGATGAACTGAAGCAATACAATGAGCTAAACAATTATGGACATGAACTTAGGAGGACAAATCCAGGCAGTACCTTCTATCTTAGATGCATTGATGGTTTGTTCAGTACTCTATATATGTCTTTGGATGCATGCAAGAGGGGTTTCCTCAGTGGTTGCAGGCCTGTTATCTGCCTAGATGGCTGCCATATCAAGACCAAGTTTGGAGGCCAGCTGCTAACTGCTATAGGCATAGATCCAAATGACTGTATATTTCCTGTGGCAATGGCAGTGGTGGAGATTGAGTGCCTGGCATCATGGAAATGGTTCTTAGAGACACTGAAACAGGACCTTGGCATAGAAAACATAACTCCTTGGACCACAATGATAGATAAACAAAAAGGCCTAATCCCTACAGTTCAGCAAGTGTTTCCTGAGGTAGAACATAGGTTCTGTGTTAGGCATTTGTACCAGAACTTCTCAGGCCTTTTCAGAGGAGAGAACTTGAAGAATCAGCTGTGGAGATGTGCAAGAGCTAGTACACTGGTGAGGTGGAATGAGGAGATGGAGAAAATGAGAGTTCTCAACAAGGATGCCCATGCCTGGTTAGAAAAGATGCCACCTAACACATGGGTTAGGGCTTTCTTTAGTGAGTACCCAAAGTGTGATATCTTCTTGAACAACACTTGTGAAGTTTTTAACAACTACATAGTAGAAGCCAGAGAATTGCCTATTTTGAGCATGCTGCAAAGGATCAAGGTCCAGCTTATGACCAGACACTACACCAAGCAGAAAGAGGCAGCTGAAAAGTGGGGAGACATGGTCATATGCTCAAAAATTAGGAAAAAGTTAGCTAGGCATGCAGAGATGTCCAACACATGCTACCCATTACCTAGTGGCAATGGAATTTTCCTGGTTCGTGACAGAGAATGGGAGTTTGTTGTGGACATTGCAGCTAAAAAGTGTGAATGCAGAAGGTGGGACTTGACAGGCATACCATGTAGTCATGCAATTTCTTGCCTTAAGCATGAAAGAATTCCAGAAGACTCAGTGCTTCCACATTGTTACTCCATTGAAGCCTTCCAGAATGCATACAACTGTCAAATATTTCCATGCTCAGACAAGTCTACTTGGCAAAATGTAGGAGGTCCACAAGTGCAGCCCCCCCAACTACGTTAAGAAACCAGGAAGACCACCTAAGGCAAGGAAGAAATCAGCACATGAAGTTCAAGGTAGAAATGGACCAAGGCTATCCAAGCATGGAGTAACCATGCACTGCAGTCACTGTGGGAAACCTAACCATAATGCAGCAACATGTGCAGCAAAGAAAGCAGGGGAACCAGCTGTTAAGAAAAATAAAAGGTCTCATACTGACCATGAAGATCAGGAAGCAAGGCATGAAGAAGAACATGTCCAGGTATGTGTTAACAGTATGACTGCTGTCCCAAGTGCCATGGAATTACATATGTTGACTGCATCTGTGTTTTAGGAGGGAATTGCTGAAGAAGCTCAAACAGAACCACTACTGTCCCAAGTGGAGAACGCCATGTTATCACAACTATACGATGAGGTACCATATTATATTTTAGCAATTGAGTTCATTTGAATATTCAAGTAATTTCAAACCTGATTCTGAGTTCTCTTTTTAAGCAGGCTTCACAGACTGTGACACAAGTTCCAATGAATCAACCACTGCCAGACAGTGCCTACATTGAAACAACCCGCGTTTTCCTCGATGGGAAAACTCACAGATTTCGTACAACAATGTGATAGCCGCGAAGGACTCATCACCATCATCGACAATCAGTGGATCAAAGTGCGCATACAGCAGAATTTAAATTTAGAGAGTACAATAGCAGGGTTTAATTAATTTATTACATTGCCTGAAAGGCGGAAATCACACACTCACACATAGTCTGGAACAGCAAAAGAAAGGTAGCAGCGGATTGATGCGTCTTCTCCTTGCGCGTAGTGCGAGACTCCTACTCCTGATCCTCCTTCTCGGTCTCCCACTCGAGGTTCTCCCCTGAACCACAATGTATCAGTACGGTTTGTACTGGTCACTATTCCCACCCGTTATATGAAGCATTGCTATGTGGAAAGTGGATGCAAGGCTAAGCAAAAGACCTACTTGAGGCTCTGGCTTTCCTAGGCATTTAACATAATTAAAGTAATATATGTCAAGTTTTAACCTGTTTATATCCATACACTTCCCCATCCATCCACTCATATCCATCCACCACCACACAACTCACCACACTCTCTCTCTCTAGTCGACGAGGAAGACTCCCGCTCCTCCTCGCCTCAACGGCCTAAGCCGGAATCCAACACACCCAGGGGGAGAGAAGAGAAATGGACTCCACTCACTATAACGAACATGGGGTATACTCATAGGAATGTCCGTAACCGGGGACACGGCTATACATATAGATCGATCAACTCTGCAGAGCGTGTACACCTGGAACCACAAGATCACCATCATCAATGAAGCGCCTCGCCTAGGCTGATACTGAGTCACCGCCTAACTGGCCCAATGCCACCCTACCACTCAGCTCTGGGGCACCCCGGAGTCCACCGGCACGCTGAGACTGTGAGACGCGGTGCCGGATCCCAGAGGGCACCACGCTGTCTCAGGAGGATGTGGGTCTCGACACCCGTACCTCCCTACACTATCACCTAACCACCTAGTAGTAATGGCAGGGGGCCAGCTAGCCGTCAAGTCGTTTCCCGCCCATCAGGAACGAGTGGTGTGTACGAAGAAGTCCCATGAACCGCACCTTCGCCCAATCAGTCCTTAGTGGGACTGGACAGGATATCTTCTCTTGGGGCCCGGTGCCCCGTACCTCGACGGCACCTCTCGTTCTAGCGATTCATACCACAAAGGCACTCCTCCCGGAACCTTCTCCCAAAACTATACCCGCCACAGGTATTCTCACATGGGGAGTGCCCAGATCACACCCCCCCGGCAAGGCTCGTCCTCTCGACTTGCCATAGATCCTGCCCAGTCGACACAACCCTCACCACACACCCAAGACTCACGCCAAGATCACTCCCAAAATCTCAGTTTTCCACATCATCGGCACCACATGCCTTAGCCACTCATAGTCATGAATCATCAACAGTAGTGATAGCAGTAAGTGAGTAGCATCAAGATAATCATGATAAGCGCAAGTCTAGTCCTAGCAACGGGTGTGCAGGGGATTGGTTACGACAAGGCAGAGGCTTAATCAATCAATCTACCATGCACCCTATCAATAGCAGCAAGCATCAAGTAGTAAAGCACTAGCATTCTAGTAATTTCATGTCTAATAGGTGCTAAGAGGTTGGGTGGGACGTGGCACCTGCGGTCGGGTTGTCTCCCAGGTCCTCGGTGTACTCGTAGTCGTCTCCCTCCTCAGTCGGTGGCTCCTCCGTCTTTGAAACGTAACATAATACCGCGTTTAGCGGCTCCTATAGAGGTACACAAATAAGCAACTGAAACCCGAAAAAAGCAAATGCACTCATGGATAAGCCTATGACCTAGAGCTCATTTTTAGAAAAAATTTGGACACTGGTTTCATATTTTTTGAAGTTAAAATGGATTTATTATGATTTTCCAAAGATTGAAATTATTTCTGAAAAAGGAAAAGGGAAAATCATTTTATTTATTTGAAAACAGGTGACACGTGGCAGGCTCTGAGTGGCTGGTTTGACTGGGTCACTGACAAGTGGGCCTGGGGTCAACAGTCAACGTTGACCGATCAACGGTCAACGTCGACCGGGCTCGGACTGGGTCTGGTGGGCCGGATCATGGCCGGGTTGGGCCGGCCCGGCTCGGACACGTGTCAACACGCAAACGCCCCCACGTGGCAGGCTTGGGCCTCTATTGGGCTTAGTCCACGGGGGCCGGTCTACCGCGAACCGGGCGCTGGTGCACCGTGAACCTCTCTCTCGGCTCACGGCGGACCGGCGCCCATCTCCTCCCTTTTCTCTCTACGGTCCACCACGAGCCGGGTTCACATTGCTCGCGGGGTCTCTTCCCCCCTCCCTTCCTCTCTCCCGCCGGAATAGAGCCGCGGCGAGCTTGCTCACAGCGGCTTCTCTGGTGGCCCCCTGCGGCTGCCCGGAGGTTCGTCGGCTCCCCGAGGCCCCGGCACGTGCGTCCATGGGCCCAAAAAAGGCGGCTTGGCCCCCTAGGCGGCCGGCGGTGGGGGGCCGTGGTGGCTCGTCGGCGTTCGGCGACGGGCGGGCTTGCCCCAAGACGCTGGCGTGAAGGTGCAGCGCCGCGGCACCTCGTCGAGTCCCCCGGGTGCTCGGGAACTCCGTCAAGCGTCCAAGAGGCAATAGTGAGGGCTCCTTAGTGGTGGGCAGCGGCGGCGGCGCCGGTGGGCCAGGCGGGACGGCGGCGAGGCCGCACTGGTGCAATTGAGCTAGGCGCCCCTTTTTTCCCGCAATTGGGGCCGGGTGCGACCGATTGAAACGGCACCGACGACCATAAGGCACGGCGGCGCCCATTCATCGCGAGCGCGACGGCGGGCGGAGCCCGGCTGGTCTCTCGCAGCCGCGCGGGGGTCAGTGGGCCGGGCTTTTCGCTTGGCAGATGGGCGGTTGGGGTGCGCGGTGGCGAGGTGAAGCTCGTCCACCCATCGGTTTCATCCGTCGTGCACTAGGGACGGCGGAACGGCTCGGCGGAACGGGCGGCGCTCGACGCATGCTTTCCGGGGCGGCGCGCGGGGGTTCCCGCGCCGGGTGGCGCGCTGCGGTGGTCGGGCGCTGGTGGCGTTCGTGGTGGGTGGCGTGCCAAGGCGCTGCCTTGAGCCACCTGTGGGGTTTCAAGTGGGCGGCGTCCTCGGGGCTGTGAACAGGCACGGCGGTGAAAGGCTATGTGGAGAGCTCACGTGGGGCTTGCGGCGCTAGGATAGCGGGGCCAAATGGTATGGCGATGGGTGGTGACTCGGGGGCGTGCAGGTAGAGCGGCGGCGTCGGTGTAGCCGATCGGGGCGGCGCCTCCTTCGGCTCCGCGGGGTGGAACGGCTGGGCGGCTCCCCGCGAGTAGCTCCGGCAGCGGCTCCCTCCCCGGCGTCTCCTTCCCTTCACGGCCCTCTTCTTCGGCTCGGGTGCGTGTCTAGGCCACCAGTGGCGGGGGTGCAGGAAGAGGGCTAGGCACCGGAGGTGCCCTAATTATAGGCGGGCGGCGGCCATGGAGGGCGGTGGGCGGGCGCACGGTGCCCTAGGGGCACGTGGAGGTCATCCACGGTTGCTTGACTAGGGTTTTGGAGGCGCGGGATGGTTGCTGGGGTGTGGGCACGTCCAATTTGGAGCGGCGACCGGTCAAAAGGAGAGGCCATGGCGGAGGGCTATGGCGTCAAGACGGGCGGGTCCTTGTCGCGCGGGCTTGCCTTTGTCGCGTTGTCGCGCCGTCGGCGTGGAACGGGCGGACGTGGCGGGCATCCGGGGGGCACGCGAGGCGGTTCAAACGAGGACGGCCGGGATGACCGTTTCCTCTTTTCGGCTTTGGCGACGGCGCCGGCATGGGGGAAAACGGAGAGGGGGGGGGGGAAAGGGATGAGGTGGGTCCCGTGGGGCCCGCCTGTCATCGGTGCAAAGAGAGGAGAGGGGCGCGCGTTGTTCGGGAAAGCGCTGGGGCCGAGCAGGCTTGCTGGGCCTCGCATGCGTGGGAGGAGAGGGGAGCGCGCGCCCCGGCCCGTGGGCCTAATGGGGGGCGCGCGGGGAAAAAAAAAAGGGGCGAGGGAGGCGATGGGCGGGCCGGGCCGAGCGCCGAGCCGGGCCGGGCCGGTTACCCCCCTCTTCTTTCCTATTTCCTTCCACCTATTCTATTTTCATTTTTTTCTTCCTTTCTTTCTCCTTTCCAAGGTTCAAGGGCAAGGCAAGGCATATACATGTATGTACATGCAGGTGGGTCCTCTGGGGTGGTCTAGGGTGTGGGGCCCAAAGGGGTTATACACATGTCACCTTTGCTAAAGACTTTATTAGATTAATTAGCATCACATGAATTCATAAAGAGGCAAATCACAAGTATATAAAGGAAAGACAAAAATGCTCATGCCACTAATTGTGCATAGGAGCTAGTGCAACTTACTAAGGAGGGTTTCCCTATATGACACTCACCATGCATGGGTTAGTTTTTGAAAAAGTTTTTGAAGGTTATGATTTTTGGGTATTGGGTTTAACAGGGATGTTACATACATCACAACCAACCTCCCTCCAACTAGGCAAGTGCCCCTTACAACTGCCACAAAGGCTAGTAGGACAAAGAAGGAGCAAGACAGGGGGCCAACAAGACAACTCAAAGGCCAAGACAAGCAACAAGAATGCTGATACAAGCAAGACCAAGACAGTGAGAGTCAAGAAGTGAGAATGTGGACAGTTGAGTGCCTGGAATGTGTGGCTGAGCTTTTGTAAATAGGATAGTTGCCTTTTGTGCACCAAATATAGTTGCCTTTTGTGCAGCAACTGCATTTACCCCTTTTGCAGCAACTTAAGTTGCCTTTTGTGCAGTGATCATATAGGTATAGGTCATATGCAGCAACTATGGTGCAATGCAGTGATGGATGTGTCATGCAAGCACCAAAAATGATCATGTAATGGATGCGTCATGCAAGCACCAAAACTTTGATGTAATGGATGCTATTTCAGTGAGCATGTCTCGCTGATGTTAACTCAGCTCTTGCTGTTAAATCCTAAGTCAAATTTCAGTTTCACATTGTGTCAAATGAATCACATTCAGTAACTTTGTTCACAAACTCAGTTGCATTTCATTGGAACTCATTTCACTGGAACTCACTGCATCACATTTCAATATGAATCAAACAAACATTCATTTCACTGGAACTCATTGCCATGAAACAAGCCATTTCATTAATTGAAACCAAGATACATTACATTTAGGTCTTGCAATTCCTACTCTCTGTTCACCAACAGCAAGATGACACCACCAACAACAAAGACTGCAATGACAAGAGTGCAAACAACTCCAATTTGCCCTAGGATTACTAGCTTCTTCAACTTTGCATCTAAACCACCAATTTGTCCTAAGAGTGGCACAGCATTGTCTCTGCTGTCAGCTGCTCCCTCAAAGCCTGCAACTTCAGAAGACATCTCAGGTACCGGTTGGTCGATCTCCAGTCTTCTACCTTCAATAATACCCTTGCTAATGAGCAGTCTCTCATACTTATCCTGAAACAAATACCATGGGCAAGTGCTCGGATCCTACGAGAGGGATTTCGGAATAACATTTCATTTTTGCTTCAGGCAGCTTGGGGCATGGAAGTGGCACTTGAAGATTTGGGAACCACAAAAATAAGCTATGAACTTACATCTCTAACATGGAAGCGGCACGAGAAGAAGATGGCACCGGGGACCCGGGATCTAGGCACAGCGATGAGCTCCAAGGTCTCCTCGCCGCACTTGGGGCATGGCAGCAGTGGCAGCCCAGTGCGTGGCCCACGTTTCAAAGGGAGGACCTTGTAGCCTAACCTCTCCTGACGACCCGGGCAGGAAGACGAGCCCGCCTGCATGGCTGCTGGCGAGGTGCGACACGACGGCGATGGCTGACAGCGCTGGAGGCGGTCGGCGGCGCGGCGATGGACCTCTAAGAGATTGGAGAATGGAATGGGAGCAGAGCGAGAGAGTGAGAATAGCGACGGGGGGTAATGGTAAAAACGGCATCCGGTCCACGGCCCACGGTCCACGCTGTCTGCTCCACGTCAGTTCCTGGCGCCTGCGTGGCCTCCTTTGTACCGCTTGATGGCTAAAATTATAGATCCAGTACCTATACGTTACGTTTTTTTGTTGGAGTACAAATCTGGGAAACGCCTAATAGTTTAAGTACCCACAGTGCAATTTACTCTTTGAAAAAATATGCATGGCTCAAGTGTAGGTTGGTGTACCGTTGCATTCTGCCGATGATTGCAGAGGACCTTTTTTGGCACAAAACTAACTATCCTATGGGCAGTGGGCAACGGGCACTAGTGAATAGTGACAAGGTGAGTCCAAGTATGGCTAGCATCCGTCTATATAATTAATTTTACTAGTCCATCAACCCGTGCTGTTACAATCATTGTTCCACATCCTAATAGAGGAGATATAAGATGAGATGCTATCAACCTTTTGGGAAAGATGCAACGGTAATGAGATGCATAAGAAGGATAGATTGGAACCAACAAATTGGCTAGGTCGGAAGGATCGGCTATAAGAGAGAGCCGAATCAAATCGACACTAGCGGAGTTACCAAAAAGTGTGTTGACAACTCTTAATTAGGTCACCACACTTGATAAGGAGCTGGCTAGATACTTGACAAGGAGCTAGCTAGATCGCTCGATATAGGGCCAAGTCGATTGACTTTTAGGTCGGTCGGCACAAGGGTTTGTCCGCATCTGGACCTTATGCCTCTAGCAATGACCGTGATACACAAGACACATCACTGGAGGAGCCTTGCCATGAGCACGATACGCAAGACACGCCGGCTATATCTCTTGAGACCCAAAACCCCACACGCCTTGGAGAGACCCCATCGGGCGCAGTAGCTGCTATGGGCTACCCTAGCCACAGCCTGACCGCCCCTAGAGTGTCGCCGTCTTCGATCCTCTAGCCATGCAGCACCGACAAAGAATCAAAAGAAGAGGTAGATAGGAAGAGACAGTAAAGGAAGAGTAGTAGATGTGTTTTTTAACGATTGATTAGACTAGTCTATCAACCCATGCTCTCACATGGGCTAGAACTTAGGACATATATAAATATTAGTTATTGTTTAATACATAATAGACAGAATATTAGATACTCGTAGTCTATATCCATATATCATATACTTATTATTATTTTAAGAGACTGATCCATATATTTTTCTATTCCTATTTTTTTTCTTTGTATGGCACCTTTGTATACTTTAAATATGTAATTAATTTGAAACCTTAATTATCTTCAACTATGATGGTCTTCCTGCATCATATATCCCACGAAGTTATGAGTCAATTTTGATTCAAATTTTATTCTTACTTAGTGCTACAAATTCTTTTTATCTTCGAGTTAAGTTAAAAATGCTTCTTAATACTTTTTTATATATAAGCTATATTATTTTCCCAAATTATTATACCTTATTTAAAGATAATTTTACCTTACATATAAAATAATGATCACATGCTTGAAAAATATTGTATGATATTTTGGAAAATTAGCGATAGTAGACATCGTGAAAGGAATATATGGCTCTACTGTATGCTGATATAGTGGTGCATTCGTCATCAAGGGTAAAAGAGTAATTTCATATACAATTTAGCACCGTTAGAGCTTCAAACCAACAGTTGGGCTAAATGAAATTTGTTTTGGGGCCAAATATGAAAGTTAAAAAAAAGAGGGGTCAAAAAACTAAGCACAACTTTTTCTAGGGTCAAGAAAGTAATTTTCTCTATTTTAGGGCTTGTTGCGTTGGCAAGCAACCTTTTTTGGCTAGCTTGTCTTGCTCATTTTAATAAGGGAGAAATGTTATTAGACAGAAGAAGCTTGATTATCAGTTTGTCATATATAGATCTAAGGCCAGGCCCGCGTACTTCTTATTTGTCGTTGTGGTTGGTTAGATATTCTTGTACTGCCCATGGATCCAATGGAGACAATACTTATGCTCAAGGAAGCGTTATAGACATATTCACCAACTATGGGCATCCGTATAGCTGTATCTAATTTTTTTATTAATATAGATTAACTAATTGTTAACGTGATGGAGGCTTCACGTCATATTTTAGATATCTAATTTTTATTAGTATAGATTAACTAATTGAACGTGATGGTGGCTTCACGTGATATTTGAGATATCTATTTTTAATTAATATATAGATTAGCTAATTGCCAACGTGATGGAGGCTTCACATAATATTTTAGAGTTCTATTAACCAAGTGCGAACAAAAGTTTTCTTTCCTCGTGAAAAATAAGATTTTAGCCTATTTTTATTTGTTATTATATAATGGCAATGATGGCTTGAGTCTTTGATTTGGTGGTTAGATGTTTATGATTAACGTAAGAATTTCCATTATTTATCTTTTTTCCTAGCATGTCGTTAGAGCCCCTAATTAGTAATAGTAAGATAAGATGGAAACCCAATTGGCCATGTACCCCTTATTTGATAAGGAGTAGGAGTGGTCTTTATCTCGGTGAAAAACCAATGTAATACCATTATTATATCACTTTATATAATTTTCCCTAGATTGTGCCAAAACTAATCATGTGCCTCTTAAAATTGATATGGAGCCAATTTGAGTGTTAACACCAACGCATTGCCCTTTGTATTAAGTTATTTATTTATATCACCCATATTTGTTCTTTCCTAGAATATTTCATGAGATTCTTATGAGCCCTTGCTGTACCATTGACTGTTGTTCATTTGCTTATTATGCAATGGTCTCTTTTGCCAGCCCTTCAGCGCTCAAAGTTTCACTTGTCGTTACTGACGAAGGCCATGGCGTCATATGTGTGGCGTCATATGTCTGGCGTCATATGAGTGGCGGCCCCATCCTGTCGGCCATCGAACGGAACTACTACTTTAGTCGACTAAAAACTTTTATAAATTGCTTGGCTACTAATTGCGTCCTTGTAGACGCACTGCGGGAATCGCCATCTTTGCCGAAGGTTTTTGGCTTTGCCGGAAGCCAAATCTCGGCACTTTGGCAAAGCCAATCTCTGCCGAAGGCCAAGCCAAAAGGGACTTCATTGCAAAGTGCCAAGCCCTCGGCAAAGACATGACACTCGACAAAGATTATTTGCCGAAGGCCGGACTGTCGGCAAAATTAGACCCACGGCAATGATGGCCCGGGGGGGCTTACGGCCGGCCCAGCCGTTACTCTTTGCCGAGGGCCTGCAATTTGGCCCTGATGTTCAATTTTTTTCATTTTTTATTTTTTTATTTTTTATTTTTTTAATTTCTTTGTCGAGGGTCCAACCATAAAAAAAGATTCCTTTGCCAAGGGCATGTCAGTTGGCCTTTGGCAAAGAATTTTTTAAAAAACATAAAACAGGTCTTTGCCGAGTGCCGAGACCTGGAGCACTCGGCAAAGAATTAAAAAAATATTTTTTTGATAAAATACATGCCTTTGCCGAGCGCCGGCCGTGTTTGGCACTCGGCAAAGCCGCCGTGAGCAGCACCGGCGCCGTAACAGCCACTTTTCTTTGCTGAGGGTCTTTTCAGAACTCGGCAAAGCCTTTGCTAAGTGCTCGACAGAAGGCCCTCGGCAAAGACCCGTTGCCGAAGAAATATTTTCCAAAGGCTCTTTGCCGAGAGCTATACTAGGCAAAACCTTTGCCGAAGGTTTTTCTTCCTAAGCCTCAGAATTCAGCCGGCGGGGTCGAGTTCGTCGGGATGGCCGACTTCGGTCGGGACTCGGTCCTGGATATCCTGTCATCCGAAGAATCCAGTGAGGTCTCGGACTCAGACTCCGCCGGAGGAAGTGCCCATCCTTCCCGCGAGTGCAACATGGCCGACATTGAGGAAGAACCTAAGGAACAGGACCCCGTGATCCAGGAGGTTATACCTCAGGTGACCCCGCCGCATGATCACCAAGGCCAAGAGGCGGTAGAGCAGCCGCAGGATCAGGATCACGACTACGCCGGCGAGCACGACCCTGTCGAGCCAGCTCTAGCCCCGAGGGACGGCCTGTCGTATACCGGGCATGAGCCTAGTGAAAGGCACGAAAGTGAGTACTACCACCACGCGAACCCGCGCTGCGAAGGCGTGCGCCGCGCGGGACTAGCAGGGAATGCGTGGGCTCGCGCCCACGACGTCCATCGCCGCATCCAAGAAGATGCAGGCCACACGACATTCTTCCCCCGGGCTAGCCAGAACATCATGGCGGCCGCCGCGCTTCTGCAACGACTCCCCGAGCCGGCCACCCCGGAGGAGCGGAAGGCCCAGCGGGACATCCAAGAGCTGCTCAACCTCGCGGCGCATCAGCAGGCGGAAACCTCAATGTCACGACGACACGAGCTGACCCTGAGTCGTCAGGCGTCGTCTCATCCCGGGCGGGGGCATCATCAGCCCGCGTTTTGATCTGAAGCTCTGACGTCCCTCCCGCACGCGAGCAGCTAGGGCCGATCCGCGACGCTCGAGCCATCCTCAGCGCACGACGGCGGAACGAGAGGGATCGAGAGCGCTCGGTCGCACGGGACTACAACCAGCGCCGCGGTGGTCGTTACAACCCCCGCACGACCGAGCGTAAGCCGAGCGAAAGCCGCGGCGCCGGGACCACGACCTCGGAGACGCCCCGCCTCCCGCCGGACCTCGGGCCTTCGGCTGAAACATCCTCAACGCGCCGGTTCCCCAGCGTTACCGTGCGCCCTCGAACATCACCAAGTATTCTAGGGAGACGAACCCCGGGATCTAGCTAGAGGACTACCGCCTGGCCTGTCTGGCCGGGGGAGCGGATAACAAGGCCTTCATCATCCGAAACATCCCGCTCTACCTCGCCGACATGACCCGGGCTTGGCCCAAACACCTTCCGCCCGCCTCGATCAACTCATGGGGGACCTCAAGGAGATCTTTGTCAAGCACTTCCAGGGGACATATACCCGGCCGGGAAACCCCTGGGATCTGTACAGCTGCACACAGCAGCCCGGCGAGTCCCTGAGAGACTACATCAAGCGATTCTCTCGGCAATGCACCGAGCTCTCCCATGTGGCGGACGCGGACGTCATCAGCGCCTTCCTCTCGGGTACCACCAACAAGAACTTGGTGCATGAGCTGGGGAGAAATCAGCCACGCTCCACGAAGGAGCTGCTCGACATCGCCACCAGTTTCGCTTCCGGAGAGGACGCGGTCGGGGCAATCTTCGATCGCCCAAAGGGCAAGGGCAAGCGGGAGGAAGGAGCCAACGAAGGCCCCTCCAAACGTGCCTCGAAAAAGAAGAAGGGGAAGCAGCGGCGAGAGACGGAATTCGTCGCCGCCGCCGAACCAAAGGGCAAGAAGGCCACCACCAAAGAGGCGCCGAACTTCTTCGAGAAAAAGCTCAATGAGCCCTGCACCAACCACGCTTACAAGGTCGATCACCTCCTCAAGGACTGCGGAACCATGAAAAAGTTCCTGCTCGAAGAAGCCAAGAAGGCGGAGAAGAAGAAGTAGCCCGACCCCCCGATGGACAACACCGGGGGAGAGGAGCAAGGCGGCGACGAAGTCTTCCCGGCCAACTACGACTGCCTCATGATCTTCGGTGGGCCCAGAAGCTCGAGCGGCGTGAGGTCTACCACGCCGAGCCGGTGACTCTTTCGCCGGTGGGCCAACAAACCCATTACCTTCCACCGCTCCGACCACCCGGACTTCATACCGCGGCCTGGGCGCTACCCCCTCGTCGTCAGCCCCATCGTCACCAACAAGCGCCTTTCGAAGGTCCTCATGGACGACGGCAGCGGCCTCAACATCCTCTACGTCGAGACCCTAGACGCGATGGGTCAGCCGCTCCCGGATGCGTCCTGACGGGGCCCCATTCCACGGCATCGTGCCTAGGAAGCAGGCGCAACCGTTGGGGCAAATCGACCTCCCGGTCACGTTCGAGACGCCGCTCAACTTCCGGAAGGAGACCATCACCTTCGAGGTGGTCGGGTTCCCCGGAACCTACCACGCCGTGCTGGACCGACCATGCTACGCGAAGTTCATGGCCATCCCAAACTACACCTACCTCAAGTTGAAGATGCCGGGCCCAAAGAGGGTGATCATGGTTAGCTCGTCGGTGCAACAATCCTACGAGTGCGAAATGCAGACCTGCGACTTGGCTGGCACCATCATCAACTCGGAGGAGCTCCACCTTCTCCACAGCTTGGTGGAGGAGGACGACCTCCCGAACGCCAAAAGGCCCACCGGGGCAAATTTCAAGCTGGACAAGGACACCAAGCAGGTGCCCCTCGACCCCAGCAGCTCCGACGGAAAGACGGTGTGCATCAGCGCATCCCTCTCCCCCAAATAGGAAAGCACGCTCGTCGACTTCCTCCGCGTGAATCAGCGAATATTCACGTGGAAACCTTCGGACATGCCGGGGGTTTCAAGGGATGTCGCCGATCACGCCTTATGGATCAAGGCCGGCTCCAAGCTGGTGAGGCAGCGGCTGCGCGCTTCGACGACGTGAGGCACAAAGTCATCGGCGAGGAGCTCAAGAGGCTCTTGGCGGCCGGATTCATCAGGGAGATGCACCGTCCTGAGTGGCTAGCGGACCCCGTTCTTGTAAAAAAGAAAAATGATAAATGGAGAATGTGTGTCGATTACACTGGTCTTAATAAAGCGTGTCTGAAGGATCCGTACCCTTTGCCACGTATAGATCAAATAGTCGACTCGACCTCAGGGTGCGAAACCCTCTCCTTTCTCGATGCCTACTCGGGCTACCACCAGATCCCAATGAAAGAATCCGACCGGGAGGCGACCTCATTCATCACACCGTTCGGGTCACATTGCTATACAACCATGCCGTTCGGACTTAAGAACGCGGGCGCTACCTTTCAGTGATGCATGGTCAGCTGTTTCGGCAAGTCCATCGGTGAAATCGTCGAAGTCTACGTCGACGACATCGCCGTGAAGTCTAGGCAAACTGATCAGCACATGGCCGACCTTGAGAAAGCTTTCCGAAAAATGATCAAGAAGGGCATTAAGCTGAACCCCGAGAAATGCGTCTTCAGGGTCCCACGAGGGATGCTCCTAGGATTCATCGTCTCTCAGCGTGGCATCGAGGCTAATCCCGACAAAATCAAGGCCATCACCAAGTTAGGGCCGATACAGAACATAAAGGGGGTACAGCACGTCATGGGTTGTTTAGCGGTGCTCAGCCACTTCATCTCGCGCCTCAGCGAACGAGGCCTGCCCCTCTATAAACCCCTAAAGAAGTCCGACGGCTTCGAGTGGACATCCGAGGCTCAGGAGGCCCTCGACGGGCTGAAGCGCCTCTTCTCCGATCCACCCATCCTGACCCCTCCGAACAAGGGGGAACTCCTCCTACTGTACCTGGCGGCTACGACCCAAGTAGTCAGCGCCGCCGTTGTGGTAGAAAGGGAAGAGGAGGGTCACGTCCTCATGGTACGTACAGAGGCCGGTGTACTTCATCAGCGAAGTACTTCCCCCGACTAAAACCCGCTACCCTCAAATCCAAAAGCTTCTCTACACGGTACTCATCGCTCTTAGGAAGCTCAGGCACTACTTCGACTCTCATAAAATCGACGTCGTCTCCTCATTCCCGCTTGGGGAGGTCATCCAGAGCCCCGAGGCGACAGGGCGTATCGCGAAATGGGCCCTGGAGCTAATGGGGCACGACATCACCTATTCGCCACGCATCGCTATCAAATCCAGTCCGGGCAGATTTTGTCGCGGAATGGGACAGAGGTCCAGCTTCCCCGGCCCCGGTGGCGCAGAAACTTGGGACGATGTACTTCGACGGCGGGCCGATGAAGAAGGGGCGGGGGCTGGACTCGTCTTCGTCTCTCCGCTCGGGGTACGGTTGAGGTATGCCATTCGATTACATTTCCCGGCCTCTAATAACATGGCAGAGTACGAGGCCCTGGTGAATGGTGTGCGAATCTCCACGGAGCTAGGAATCCACCGCCTGGAGATCCGGGGCGACTCGCAACTCGTCGTCGGGCAGGTCATGAAAGAATTGAGTTGCCACGACCCCAAAATGGCCGCGTACTACCGGGAAGTCCGGCGGTTGGAGGATAAGTTCGACGGCCTCGAGCTCGTCCACATCCCTCGACGGGATAACGAGGCCGCCGACGCACTCGCCAAGATGGCGTCGGGAAGGGAGCCAGTCCCGATCGGCGTCTTCGCCAGCGACCAACTCAAACCCACGGTCCGCCCCGCTGACCCAGTTCCTCGTGAGGAAGCTCGACCCTTGGGGGCTGACGCCCAACCCTCGGGGGCTGACCTCCGGCCCTCGGCTGTCCGACGGTTCAGAGACGCCATTATGGCCGAGAGCAAACCGCTCAGCCGCACGCTCGAAACCGACGCACCCCACTACCCCGAAGCGCCCGATTCATTCTCTGCGGACGTGACCCACATCCCCAGAGACTCGGGGGGGCTACACCCGGCGGGTGCGCTCGCGCGTACCCACCGGACAAACCGCAACAACCCTCCGTCTTCAAGTCCCTGCAGGCGTGGGCCTACACCTGCAAGGACTCGGGGGCTACTGTCGGGGGCCAAAACAACCGGCCTGTTAGGCCCCCGGCTAAACAGAATCAGACAAGCCACTATTACAAGCCACGCCCGGTCCTAACGAAGGCCGGGCCTGGTGGGCGGGCACCCCGACGGCCCGCTTGAAGGCCACGGCAGGCGCAGCGCGAGCTGCACCGCGTGGCCCCTAGAGCGAGGCCACGACCCCAGGCGCCCGGCTCGCACGACCCCCCACGGGACCAAATGGCTCTTGGGGTCGTGGTCCGGGAGGCCACGGCCGCACGACCCCTCGCGGCCGTCTTCGCGAAGAAGCGACCCAAGGCTTGCACTCCACGCACGAGCCACGACCTCACTGCAGCACGACCGGTCAAGCCATGTCTTTTCCGTCCGCGCCCCGTGCAGGACATGGGTGAGGAGCATCTTGACCGCACTGTGCATCAGCGCAGGGTATGGACACAAGCGCTAGCAGCACTGTTAGACAGAACAGGGTACGGCCTGGCGCATTGACTGCACTGTTAACCAGAGGCAGGGTGTGGCTCGGCGTCTAATCACCCCCCTGATTGACAGTCCGGACGATCCGTCCGTCACGACCCACTCCCGCGCCGTACGCCATCATTAACTCCGGGATAATACTCCAAACGCTCTAATCAACTGTTTAACCTCTCCGTCCACTGTGAAGGTATGGGCAGACACTCCGGCGACGCGACCACACCGGTGACCGATCCTGATCAACGCGTGCGACGCAAGGAAGAAGGACACCCCGACCCCAGTAAGGCAGACGAGCCACTCCACCATCATCCTTTTTCTTTCTTTTTCTACACGACACGCCCATACTCCCTCCATGTAAGGCCGTTCCCTCCCTTCTTCTATAAAAGGGAGGGCGAGCTATTCTTCTAGATAAGGGACAAGAGATCACAAGACTCTAAGAGATCACCGAGACCCTCACACACACGCCACGATATTGGCACCATGCTCAATCAGAGACTTGGGAGCCCCTCCCTCTCTCGAACCGGTTGTAACCCCTACTATGAACCGCCGCTAAGTAACACGATCCCTTCGAACTGGACGTAGGGCCTCACGCCCGAACCAGTATATTCCCCGTATCCTCTTAGCGAACCATCCGGACATAAACGCGTATCTATAAATTTACTAGTTGGTGCTTTCACGAAACACTGACACTTAATCTATATGTCTTTCAGAGCATTGGGTTAAACTCGGGTGCTATTTGGATCGCAATGGAGTTTCAAAAACATGATAAAAAGAATCCCAATAGTTTTATTGGATATTGAGCTTTTAAAAATCTGTAAGATAAATCCCTACACAATGTTAGTGTGTTTGAATGAGAATCTAGGGTTATGAGATTTTATTTCTCTAGATTCACAAAGCCCTTGTTCTCTTCCCCTCCAAATTTCAGATTTTTTCACTCTCTCTATCAATGCAATTTTTAGCCGTATGCACTGAGCATTAAATGTAAATAAAAATAACTAATCACAAGTTTGGTTTTAAATCACGAGACGAATCTTTTAAGTCTAGTTAGTCTATAATTGAAAGTGCTACAGTATTTCAGACTGTAAAGATTTGCAATCTGAACGAGAGCAAAATCTGGAAGATCCAAAGAGGCCTTCAGTTTCATTTTTCATCACGAGCTCTTCCAACAAACGTGGGTTAAGATAGCAAGGGCCGACTGCATTTAAATAAAGCCTAACTCAAAACCCTAATCAGTCCATCTAATCCTCTCAGAGTAGTACGGTAGTAGTACAAAGTGCACAGTTGGGGCGGGGCGGGGCGGCGCGTGTGTGGTCATCGTCAACGCCGGTAGTAGTACGGTATAGTTGGTAGTTGCTTGCTTTGATTACTTGTCGTACGGGTCAGAGTGATGAGAAATGAAGTTACCGTGTCGCGTAGTCGAGTGTCGTCTAGTACAGCACCATGGGTTCACAGTGCGAATCAGAACCCTGCTGTGTCATAACTCAAGCCCGGTCCCATGCGCGTTACTGCGCGGAAACTACGTCCACCCATTCGTCGTACTGCACACATTCCGTATTTTAGTACAGTGCCATTTCATTACCGGCCGGCGCCACCATAATAACATAGAGAGTAGTGGTGCTATTGAGAGAAAATTTCAGGTAAACAATGGATATAAAAGTGAAATCAAATGGCAAAATAATCTTATTGGTTCACTATTTCAGAAAACCAGCTGTAGAAGTTCATCCCGCGATCAATTACAAAACAAAAGTGTTATGTTTGGAAATTTGGAGCATGTAGCAGTTATGCCACACATGGTTCCACTAATAGACAGGACAATTAATTGTGACAACTTATGAGGTATATAGTAACTAATTGGAAACTAAGAATGTCTATGCTACCAGCACTAAATTAATGAAGTTGGTGCAATGATTATTTGTAGTACGTAGCATCTTCATTAAGTAATGGCTATTCCTGATTTTGTCTTGAAATCTCCTATCATGGAAGACGATGATCCATCTTCACTAACTGAGGAACCTGACAAAACATCTATAATTAAAAGCATTTATCTATGGGAACGTATCTAGTGCAAACTAACATTCTATGAAAACCCGTGCAAACCACGGTAAAAAAAGTCATCTAAATTCACCAAAAATCATACATGTAGATGATATGATAATACACAACCTTGCAAAATATCTTGTCTAATCTTGATTTCGTTTGTGAGAAATAAAAATAACAAATTTCTACCAAATCATCCGGACGACTTTCTGGCTTGAAATTTATTATTTTTATATCTCATAAACGAATTCGAGTTTCAACAAGATATTTTGCAAGGTTGTGTATCATCATATTATCTACATGTGTGAATTTTTTGGTGAATTTAGATGACTTTTTTACCATAATTTATATGGGTTTTCATAGAAAATTAGTTTGCATTAGATACGTTCTCCTTATCTATTGATAGAGAAAGATGCAGGAGACATAAGAAGCATCCACGTGCACATACCCTCAAGGAAGCTATATATACATTATGAATATTGATAATTAATGGAAGCAAGAAGTATAGAATTCTAAACTACTAATTACTAATCTGATTAAGCTAATGACAATGAACTCTACATAAACCTGCTAGCCGAGAAGATCCACTCCTCCTGAGGAAGCAAGGTAGCATCACAATTTATGGTGAAAGAACAAATGATGATCCTTTGTACATCCACGCACAGTGCTGGACGATGAAATAAAAATAAAGTACGGTGAGTGGATAGTGTAGACAACAATGGAGTTGAGCTTTCTAAATAGTAAAATAGGCATAATAAAAAAATAAGGTCATGCTCGGTGTTATTTTTACAAAGAACTAAACAATAAACAAATAAGTGATACAAAATTGAAAAGAACAAATAAAGAGACCCACTTACCTGATCGTGCTGAGGGCTCAGGTGCAGCGCCGTGTGAAGCCGGTGATGAAACGAATAAACAAACAATTAAGAGACCAGCGTGATAACCGGCCTTATGGTGCTCAGCAAGTAGCAGCAGGTAGAAGGTAGATGATGATGATGTGCGCTCTCACTACTACAGATTCGGTTATCAGTGCCGGCACCTTTGCTGCCGGTTTTGAAAAACCGGCACTGATAACTCATCAGCGCCGGTTGTACGCTTCGAAACTCAAACCAAGGCTGGCAGGCATAAGAACCGGCACTGAAGGTCCCTATCACTGCCGGGTGGCATATGGAACCGGCACTGATAAGCATAGAGTACATCACTGCCGGTTCTAGCCAAGAACCGACATTGAACATACCATTTCAATGGCGGTTCTAGCTCAAAACCGCCAGTGATGTACTGACACCACAAAAAGGTGGCAGCCGTCCTCTTCTTCCTCCACTCTGCCATTCTGAGCATATCAAGCCGCGCGCGTGGGTCTCTCTCTCTATTGTTGCGGCTACTGTTCTCCATAAATGAAGCTTGGTTTCTTTTGAAATTTGGTTAAGTGGTTGATTTCTTTGCACTAAGGTTAGTAACCAACATCCAATCCTTTGATTTTGACTATTAATTACGGCTAATTTGTTTGATATGATCTTTATTTTGTTCTTTCTCTTGTAGGGAGCTTGAAATTAGATTTTGAGGAAGGCTTCGAATCAAATTGTGGATAATCTACTGTACAAAAGGTTAGTGCTAGTTAGCATTCGAGAGTAGATTAATTTACAATTATGATGAGCAAATGAACCATGCAATATGCTTAATATTGATTAATATTAGTATGTGATGCTATAAGTAGTTGTAGCTAGTTAGAAGTTGAGAGTATATATATTCTTTTAGAATCATGAGGAGCAAATTAATCAATATGTCACCTACCAAAACAATGTTTAATTTGGACTTAAATTGTTGTCCATGATGGAGCTAGTCTCCACTATTTACACATGACCTAGCAAGACACTGTGTATAGATAAATTATTTTAATGGTTATGTATATACCTCACTTTTTTTGAAGATAGCGTCACTTTTTTTTTTTATAAAAATTATTCTTTATGATTATTCTACCGTAATCTATGTCAACAAATTATTTGGATATTATCTTTAATATTGATTAATATTTGGCGTGAAATTAGTGTTCATAGAATAATCTTTAATTTTAATATTATTGTCTCTAATTTTATATTTTCTTATAATTCATGTATCAGCGAACAACTATATTGTTTAGCTATAAAATTTAATATATTTATGTGTCTCTATCATTTTTGCGTGTCATGATGTGTGTCTTAATATTATCAATGCAGAGATGGACCGAGAGTGGATGTACGGTGTGTCCCGAACGGACCCACGGTACTTGATTGGCTTCTCCAACTTCCTTCAAGTAGCCAAAGCTAATATTCGTGAGGGGCAACCTGTATTCTGTCCATGCAAGATTGTGAAAATATTAGAAAATAGAGTAGGTTGAAGTCTATTCGAACACATTTGATTACAAAGGGGTTCATGAGAGACTACACGATATGGAGTATGTATGGGGAAGTTGGTGACAATATTCCACAAGAAAATTACAATGATCATGTGCCCATGCTTGACATAGCCGTCCACGAGAATGCTACTAACGATGATCCCGGTGTCAACACATGTTCCGAGGCTACCGCCGTTAATGATATGTTGAGGGATACATTGGCTGACGACACTGAGCATATTGATGGCATTTCGCAGTTGCTACATGATGTAGAGAGTGGATTTCTTAGCGACAGACAGTTGAAAAAACTAGAGAAAATGAGAAAAGATGGCAAGACACCATTGTATCCAGGTTGTGCACTGAGCAAACTAGAAGCCAACATCATGCTATTAGAGTTCAAATCTTCAAATGGATTGAGCGATAAAGGCTTCGACCACTTGCTAGGAATAGTAAGGAAACTGCTACCACCATAAAATGAGCTTCCAGAAAAGACATACCAATGTAAGCAAATGATCTGCCCAATCGGTCTTGAGGTTGAAAAAATCCATGCGTGTTCCAATGATTGCATGCTATACCGTGGAGATAAATACAAAGACTTGGATGCGTGCCCTAGGTGTAAAGCTCCTAGGTACAAGCAAGGGCCGTCCAACGATGGTAGCAAGACAAAAGGAGGGCCTGTAAAGGTAGTCTAGTATTTTTCTATAGCTCCACGGGTGCATAGGCTATTTACAAATGCAAAGTCAGCCAAGTTGTTACACTGGCACGGTGAAGAGCGTAAGAAAGATACAATGCTGAGGCACCCAGCCGATGGGGCAGACTGGAGGACTATTAATACTATGTGCTATAAGAACATTGGTGGTGAGGTACGGCACCTTTGGGTGGGTTTGAGCACAGATGGGATGAATCCTTTCGACCAGGTTAGAAGCAATCATAGCACTTGGCCAGTGACGCTTTGTATATACAACCTTTCACCTTGGCGCTGTATGAAGAGGTCATACATCCAGATGCCACTACTGATCCAAGGGCCGAAACAACCTGGGAATGACATCGAT
Organism: Chrysopogon serrulatus; assembly: GCA_015844335.1. Classification (NCBI taxonomy): domain Eukaryota; kingdom Viridiplantae; phylum Streptophyta; class Magnoliopsida; order Poales; family Poaceae; genus Chrysopogon; species Chrysopogon serrulatus. Next base: position 211,314 of record JADLZL010005849.1, read on the forward strand.
GTTTTTCTAGAACCAGTAATTGATGAACTATTGGAGTTGTGGCATACAGGGGTAAAGGATGTTTGGGACGAGTATAAAAAGGAACATGTCACAATCAAGGTAGTACTAATTGCTATAATCACGGACCTGCCGGGGACGAGGTAGCTTATCCGGGAGAGAAGACAAAAGGATATCTTTGGATGCGTAGAGTGCTTGGACTCTACCCATGCGGTACATCTACCGGAGAACAAGAAGATAGCTTATATGGATCACCTTATGTTCCTACCTGAGGATCACCCTTACCGCAGAAACAGAAAAGACTTTGATGGGACAATTGAAAGACATGGACCTCCGGATTATCGAAATGGAAAACTGATACTACGAGAAGTTATCAAACTGAATGTTGTCCATGGGAAGGGTGAGGGGGCAGTTCAAGCACCTGCCGAGTCTATATGGAAGAAAAAGTCAATTTTCTAGAAACTACCTTATTGGTCGCTATTGAGTGTACGTCATTGCCTTGATCCAACGCACATTACTAAAAATGTGTGCGGCAACACGCTCAATACCTTAATGAACACAGGAGGCACAGCAAAAGATTCACTCGCAACACGTCTAGATATGCAACACTTGGGGCTGAGGAAGGAGCTGCATCCAATCACTCTTAAGGATGGCCAAATAAAACTTCCGGTGGTATCATGGACACTGAAAACAACAGAAAAAGAGGTGCTCCTTTCATTCTCAATGAACTAAAAGTCCCGACAGGGTACTGTGCGAACCCGAAGAGGCTAGTGAATATGAGAGAGTTGAAATTTAACTATGGTTGTATGAAGGCCCATGACTGTCATGTCATTATGACACAGTTACTCCCAGTAGCCCTACGTGGTATCCTACCTGACATGGTTCGCGCCCCAATCATAAAGTTGTGCTCATTTTTCAATGCAATCTCAGAAAAGGTTATTGATATGCCTAAGCTGGACCAGCTGCAGCTGGACATTGTGGAGACACTATGTCGTTTAGAGATGCATTTCCCGCCAACCTACTTTGATATGTCCGTGCATCTACTTGTTCATCTTGTTGACCAAATTCGAGCCCTTGGCCCAATGTACCTGCATCAGATGTTCCCTTTTGAAAGGTTGATGAAAGTTTTTAGAAAGTATGTTCGGAACAGATTTAGACCAGGAGGGAGTATGGTTGAAGGATGGACAACAGAGGAGGCAATTGAGTTTTGCACATATTATTTGGACATCAATCGTGTCGGAGTTCCAATATCTCGTCACGAGGGAAGACTAGGGGGCAAAGGAACTATCGATGAGAATTCCTTCACAGTACATGACACTGTTTCTTTTAGACAGGCACAGTTTGCTGTTCTCCAACAAGCCACGGGTGTAATGTCATATATTGCAGAGCACCGACAGTTGCTTCAAACTTTATACATCAATAGATCACAAGCTTGGCGCAAAAAAAGAAACATAAGGAGGAGTTTGTCGATCTGGTTACGGTGTCGTTTGATTGGAATAAAATTGAATTGGATCTACTAGCCAATGGAGCTTCATCTACATTTCTTAAGTATGAAGGGTATGAGTGGATATACATTTTACACTACAAAACAAGATGGAAAAAGCACCTTCCAAAATAGTGGTGTTCGCTTCGATGCCCACGACAAAAACGGCAATGTGGAAACGACATACTATGGTTCCATAGAGGAAATATTGGAGTTAGACTACGGACAACAATTAAAGGTTGCTCTGTTTCATTGTAAGTGGGCCCGTCTTGAAGACGTGAACATTGACAAAGATGGATTCACAACCGTTGATCTAAACAAGACCGCATATAAAGACGATCCATTCGTCCTTGCAAAAGATGCTACGCAAATCTTTTATTCAAGGGACAATAAGACAAAAGGAAGACTTAAAGTAGTTACGCAAGGGAAAAAAGAAGATTGTCGGTGTTGAAGGAGTCACAGACGAAGAAGACTACAAGGGTTACGGGGAAATGGCTCCCTTTGGATCGAGCGTAAACCTAGCTATCCTTGAAGAGTGTGATGAACCGGCTTATGTCCGTTGTGATCATGATGAGTCCATCATTATTCCTGCACCTTAGCAAGACTTTTTTTTAAATTATGTAATTAATCTTAATGATTATGTAATCATATATTTAGGTTGCCTCAAGAATTTTATTGTATGCCAATAAGCGTATCAAAAATATTTGCAACTCATATTGTAGTGTCAATTAATATATTTAAATTATTTTTAATTTTAAGAATGGTGGCTCATTGAATTGCGGTAGCTTTTGTTCGAAAAAAGCGTGTCGTCAATTCAATGCACAATGCCAATGTCGCAGCCTTTTGAAACAGAGCGAGGCTCATCGGTGCCGGTTTTCTAATAAAACCGCCATCGATGAGAGCTTTAGTGTCGGTTTTATAAGAGAACCGACATCGATGAGAGCTTCGTGCCGGTTCTAACTTACGAGCCGACAATCGAATTCCACATCCATCTAAAAACTTAAAAATGCGTACCTCCTAGCTATCATGTGGCTCCCAGCTATCATGCATGTATGGTCGTAACTTGGCTCGCGGCTATATAATGGCAACCAGCAGCGGTCTCCAAGCAAGTGCTTCCTTTTCGTTCGCTCCTCGCTCCTCCTCTGTGTGTGTGTGTTTTCATATACACTAGAGGTTTCGCAGGCTGGCTCTATGTTCTCTCTTTGGCAGAATACTAGAGGTTTAGGCTGGCTCTATGTTCTCTCTTTGGGACAAAGCTCTCGACATATAGATATCAACATGTGTAGTTTAGGATGACACACAAGTGGTACTAGAAGAATGTTTTCGAAGATAGAGCGGCCGAAGCTTGGAGGTGCTTGGTGCGAAGTTTCGTAACATATAGTTGTTACATTTACCGTACTAGGTCGATGCATCCATGCATGTGCTGTGGACTACTGCAGCCCAGGCATCGGTTCATCACAGCTACCTCCAAAGGTGTAGCTCTACTACCATCTCCGACATTCTTTGCATCCTCTTCGACCCGACTTGGGTGCTAGAAGAATGTTTCTGAGATAGTTATCTTTTTATGTGTTAGTACACTTCGATCATAACTTTGACCTTGTAGAGAAACAAGGTTTTTGTATTTTTGATATAAATGTAATTTGTATGTGTGTGTGTTTTAATTTGTATTTTTTAAATACGTAACTTGTATTCTCTCTCACACACGTAATGTAGAATAGTATAAAACAACTGAGACAAGCTTACATAGTCTAACACATAAATATACATATAAGTGATACAAACCAAAGTAAAAATTAACCTCCCTAACCTAATTTGGGGGTGGCACAGTCTGTATCCATTCATGGTAGTGTATATCACGAATAGTGTAACCACATTCTCTGTCAACGAAGTCCAATGCTCGTATTAGTGCACTCTCTCGTGCCTCACAAACACGAACACACGGTCGACCATAGATATAACCTACTATACGACTATTGGCGGCCACCCCCTCAGTAATTATTATGCCGCATCTTGGCATCCTTGTGTAGTGATCGGCCAAAGTGTGCATCATAGCTCGGGAATAACCAAGCTGCTCAATAGCTTGATCTAGAGTGGTGACAAGGCACATGCAAAGCATATGTATAATCATGGAGAAGAATCTGCAGTGAAAATTAGAGATAGTTTATAAAGTGTCTAATATTAAAAATACAGAGATAAAAAATGATTATACTACATCCATCTGGTTGTAGGTCGCCATGATTTCAGCAAATTTCGCCACGTCCTGATTACCCGCACGCCAAGCCTGTATCTTGAAGGACGAGTAATCAGGAATGCGATAGCCAATGTGCTCCAGTGCGTGCAAAGCAAATTGCAACACGGCATTGAACTCGGCACATAAGCGTGAAGGCATCACTCGTCCCCTCCGCACAATTTGTTGTTGATACCCTGATGGAGGCCTTGCAGGGATGGAAAAGCTCAGTTCACATGTCCACAACCAACCACGTGCAACAATGGTCGTGTCCTCAACTATCTCCGACGCCATAAAAAAGGTAAGTGTTGCTTGCAGCCACTGTATGGGAGACATAGTCTGCAATATAGGCGATATATATATACTGAGTACTATATATATGTACATATTACTAAATATTTGTTATGAGAAAATATTTCTTACAATAGCCGGACAAGGGTATTGTGGAACGTCCATATCCGGAGTGAACCACTCATCGCCAGGGTGGAAACCATGTTGCTTTGACGGGGGAGGTCTATTGTTCATCTCTAAGTAAAATAAATTAAAATATTTCAAAATACATATTAATAGACATATAAACATAATAATAATATGGAAGAAGCCATACCAGCATATCCAGGAGCCATAGTTGAAACACTTAGAGAAACGAGAGTGAGAGTGAGAGTGAGAGTGAGAGGCGTAGGCGAGAGTGAAAGTAATATGGGGCTGGTTTATATATATATATATATATATATATATATATATATATGTGTGTGTGTGTGTGTGTGTGTGTGTGTGTGTGCACTGATCGGTGCGGTTTTGGCTACAAATCGGCAAAGTGAAAGTGATATTCACTGCCGGTGTTATAAGAAAACCGCGATAGGAGTCCAACCATAAAAATAAAAAATACAACACATAGTGTGTGAAAAATTTGTCAAATGGTGAAAAGGCTTTAATAAAAGTTGTAGATATTGATGAGTCCACCAAGTTTGCTGTTCAATAATTTTTAATTTGAGACACTATAGCATGCAGAAAATGTAGTGAAACCTCTACAAAATTTAAATTTGAAAATTTGAAATGTAAAAACTAGTCACATTGATATATGGTCACAGCAGGTGGATAGAGCTTGATTTTAGACAAATTTAGAAAAAAAGATCATCTTATTTGGAGTTAAGATGAGGGAGAAAAACTGGTTACAAATCTCATCAATCACATTAAAATTAGAAATCAGACCTAGCCACCCATGAACTAGTGATGAACATGTATGATTTCTGATTTTAATGTAGTTGATGAGATTTGTAACCAGTTTTTCTCCCTCATCCTAACTACAAATGAGATGATCTTTTTTCTAAATTTGTCTAAAACCAAGCTCTACCCACCTGCTGTGACCATATATCAATATGACTAGTTTTTTACATTTTAAATTTTCAAATTTGAAATTTGGAGAGATTCCACTACATTTTCTGCATGCTATAGTGTATCAAACCAAAAATTTTTGAGCAGCAAACTTGGTGGACTCATCATTACCTACAACTTTTATTAAAGCCTTTTCATCATTTAACAAATTTTTCACACACTATGTATAAAAAAAATGTTAAAATACTTCAAAATTCAAATCTCAGCCCAATTTGAGCCATGTAGATTTCCTCAAAAAAAAAAAATTTTGAACTGAAAAGTTGGTGCACTCGTAATTATGTGAAACCACGATAAGGGTTATGTAGATTTATGAACCAGGTGTACTCTAACTTTCTCAAATGGAGAAATGACCTAAATAAAAGTTGTACATAATCATGAGTGCACCAACTTTGCAGTTTAAAATTTTTTGATTTGAGGAAATCTACATGGCTCAAATTAGGCTGGAGATTTGAATTTTGAAGTGTTTCAATATTTTTCACACATAGTGTGTGAAAAATTTATCAAATGGTGAAAAGGCTTTAATAAAAGTTGTAGATAATGATGAGTCCACCAAGTTTGCTGTTCAAAAATTTTTAATTTGAGACACTATAGCATGTAGAAAATGTAGTGGAACCTCTTCGAAATTCAAATTTGAAAATTTGAAATATAAAAAACTAGTCATATTGCTATATGGTCACAGCAGATGGATAGATCTTGATTTTAGACAAATTTAAGAAAAAGATCATCTCATTTGGAGTTAGGATGAGGGAGAAAAAACTTGTTAGAAATCTCATCAATCATATTAAAATCAGAAATCAGCACGTTCATCACTAGTTCATGGGTGGCTAATTTCTGATTTTAATATGATTGATGAGATTTCTAACCAGTTTTTTTCTCCATTATCCTAACTCCAAATGAGATGATCTTTTTTTCCTAAATTTGTCTAAAATCAAGCTCTATCCACCTGTTGTGACCATATATCAATATGACTAGTTTTTTATATTTCAAATTTTCAAATTTGAATTTTGGACCGTGTAGGTTGTATCAAATAAAAAGTAATTACGAAATTTTTATCTAAATTAGTAAGGCAGTAATTAATGCATATTTAATAGACAGAGAATATTAAATAGGAATATAATCTTAAATTAAACCAGAACAACAAAAATTAATAAAATAAAATAAAAAATGCTTGTAGGGTTTTGAACCCGGCCCAACAGAACAGTGATGTGCTCCAACCATGGCGCTATGTAGGAATTTTCAGATAAAGTACATAATTAAATTTAATTGAACTGTTATTGCTTAGTTAATTTTTTTAAAAAAAATTTAAATTTAGAGGGCGTGGGTTTCGAACCAGGGACCTCCAAGGCCAAAGCCCCGCGCTCTAACATTTGGACTACTACGTGACTTTCGATTTAAAATAGCGAGTTAACTTTCTTATTCTATAGAGCTATCGGTGGCGGTTTTAGTTGGACACCGGCAGTGAAGGGCGACATCGATCTTGCGGTGCTATTTGGAACCGGCACCGAAGGAGGTCATCGTGCCGGTTGTAGTTAGGCACCGGCAAGTGAAGGTACCCGGGTATAAATTGAAACCGTTCGCGCCCGCCCATTCAAAGCACCGAGTGTCCTTCTTGCTCGACGCCGAGGGAGCCCCCGCCGCTGCACACCGCCCCTGCTCGCCGTCGCAAGACTGCTCCGCCGCCTCGGTATGTTCGCTGCACTTTGCACCGCCGCCTTGGCCTCCCGGGACCTCCGCGCTCCGCACCGCCATCCTCGCCGCGTAGCGTGGCGCGCGCCCTCGACGCGACCGCCGGCCCACCGGAGCGCACCGCCGCCCGCAAAGACCTGTGCCACGGAGCACCTTCGGCCGCAAGGAAGCTGCACCACCGGACCGCCGCCGCCATCGCCATCTTCACCGACGCCACGCCACCAGACCGGCCAGGGAGCGCGGGCCACCGTCTTCCACCTTCTCCACAGTGAGTGCGGCCAGAACGCCCTTCAAGTGCTCGATGAAATACCACTAAGAAATTTTATCATATTTCTTGTTATTGTCGTCTATGATTTGGCATCCAGTGCTCAATGAAATGCTATTGCTATGTTTGCTATGTCCATTTTGAAGAATTTGTGTCCATGAAATATGATTATACTATATTTGTGACCATGAAATGTTATTGCTATGTTTGCATAAAATATGATTATGCTTCTTGTTTCCTCTAAATGTGCATGAAATATGAACAAACTATTGTGCTTGAAATATGATTGTGCTATTTCTTGTTTGCTATATGTGCATGAAATATGATTAAGTCTACATTTCAACTTGTATGTTTATATTTGTATGACTTAATAAGAGTCTAGATTTCAATTTCTATGTTTATGTGTTTGCATGAAATTAAGTCTAGATTTTTTGCTATATGTTTATATTTGCATGAAATGGAGGCTATATATATAGTGACTCAAATGCTAATTCAATTGATTACTTTGCTTCGGCATAAGTATGATGATGCATTAATTATATCAAGCTCAATTAAATTGTCTTAATCTTTAGGCAACAATGGGAAAACGGTATGTAGTGTTCGTTGGCCATACCCCAGGCATCTACCGTACTTGGGAAGAGTGCCATCCCCAAGTGAATCGCTACCCGGGTGCGTTGCACAAGAGATACGACAAAAAATCTAAAGCAACCGCGGCCTACCATGCATATATGGCACGGTGTGCAAACCGTGTTCCCCAAGCACAGCACCGTGTAGTTCCTCTACACGCCTTGTGAAATTAGAGATCGGAGACAAGGGTCGCCGTAGATAGGAATGTCACTACTGTTGCGTGGAAGGATATCATCATTTTATTGCTAGATATGGTCATTGCCTTTTTTATTTGGAGGTTAATGTAGAGTAGTACACGAGTAATTCATATTGTTGTACAGACTTGTAGTACGTAAGTGGAAGGTCATTGTAATTTATTTGTGGCTTATAAAGTTCTAAATTGGTGTATTAAATATATGTTAATTGTGTTTCCTAATATATGGTTTGTGTTATTCTATGTAGCCAAATTAAACAACCCACTCTACTGAGCCATCTAGGCAGAGGCAGAATGATGACTATTCGTCCTCGCCAGTTCACTGGTCGCCGAACTAGTAGGCAAGAACAAGAAGCGGCTAACAACAATGTGATAGACCCACCTGAAGGGCCACAAATTAGGACGACAAACGCAGGTGGCAATGATGATGGTGATGAAGCATGGACCCCTAGCAGTTGCCTCCAGCTTGACCAAGACGACGAGGTATATTTGTTAGGTCATAATTAAATGATTACACACACTCTAATTAATAAATGTAAGGGAGAATCTAAGGTTAATTAATTTGTTTTGTCCAGCCTGGTTCGACGGAGGAACCAAGTGGTTCTGGTACAATAAAGACCAGATCCAAGCGCGGTGTGTCAAAGCTTCCTATGGGAAAGGATGCGCACTGGCACATCTTTGAGTTCGACCAAGTTGGGGAGCCACTACTCCCATGCAAGGCGTTGGGGCCATACAAGACTATTCTTGGGATTCTTGCGAGGGACTTCATCCCAATAAAGTATAGGCACTGGATAGGGAAAGAAGATGATGAATGGAGGGTTCCTAAAGCTTTAAAGGAGAATTTATGGACAACCTTCAAAGGATATTTCACTTTCCCTCCTGATTATGATGAGCGGACAGTCAGAAAAAGGGTTATAGAAAAAATGGGGATCGCATTTAAGAGCTATAAGATGAAATTGCAAAAGGAATATATCAACGAGCAGGAAGATCCCAAGTTTGATGAGGGTGACCACCACAAGCAGAGGCCCTACTGGGAAGAATTCAAACGATACAGGAACTCAGATGAGTATAAGGCCTTGAGTGCGAAAAACAAGGAAAACTCAGCAAAGTCGACAAATCCTCACCGTCTCGGCTCTCGTGGCTATTCTAGAAAGGTGCTCCAATGGGAGAAGGAGTTTGAGGAGATGGAACGCCGTGGTGTTACGCCTGAGACTGCCGACTGGCAGCTTAGGTCTCTTCATTTTGTTATGGCTAGGGGTGCATGGCACAATATTGAAAATGGCACCCTATCGATCCCAAATGAACAACTGGGCAGCCTAGTTCAGAGTATCTCCACGATAACCGATGAGGTGAACCAAGGGAGACGCAGGTCTGATAGGGAGAACGACGTGCTCTTCCAGACACTTGGTAACAAGGAGCACCCCGGCCGCACAAGGGGAGCAGGTCTTGTTAACTGGAAGGTAGCATTCGAGGAGGATTCTGCTTCTTATCGTAGCCACGCAAGGGCTAGACAAGAACGAGAGGCAGCACGAGAAGCAATGTATGAGAACCGGCTAAAGGTAATGGAAGAAAGAGTTAACTAAGCACTTGCTTTGGCCTTCGAAGCACGAGGTCCTCAGACCATTGGATCTGCAGACCCTGTCCCCACATGCTTGAGCCCAGTGGTTAAGTGTCGTAGTAGCTGTGGATCGACCCCCATGGATGATGCTGAGGCGAGTTTACCTCATCCGGTGGACAACATAACAAATCCGATTAATGTGAGGCTGTAAATCCACCAACAATGGACGACAGACAAGGTAACGATCGGCCAGGCATGGCGTAAAGGAGATGGGTTAACTAATGGTCGCCCAATTCCTTCAGGATATTGGAATGTCACCATTGATAAAATTCTGGATAAAAAGTTTAACAAGATACACATTGATTTCCCCGCACGGGGAAGATAGGCCGCGTCACGGATCGAACCTTCGTCTTTGTGTCCCGTGGGCGCAAGCGGTATATTAAGCTTGACCACCAAGAGTCCTCGGATGATGAGGATGATGCTTTGAATCTTCACCGGACAGATCTCATGACCAAGCTCTCCCAAGTTCATGATACGCCCTGCTCGTTCCCCCCGCTTCAACCCCACCTAGACATGAGAATTCTCCGCCTCCACCCCCTCCGTCACCCCCAAGGAATGTGGGGGCTCCGGCTCCTCGCCCCACTTCGTCAACCCCGAGCAATGTGGGGGCTGCACCTCCTCCCCCGCCTCCCCATCCTTCATTTTCAGCTGGAACACATGATAATCCTAGACCCCCTCCCCCGCCAAAATCAAAAGAAGCTGCAACAACGAGACCCACAACTAGATCTAGAACAGGCAAAAGATCCTCCGATTCCGTAAAAGAGAATGCCAACAAAGGAAAGAAAAAGCAATTGAGTGGGAGTATTACATCTACGATGAAGGAAAAAGACATAGAATTGCCAAACCCAGATGCATGCAACGCATTTTTGAAGAAACTATGGCAGCCTGCTAAGTGGACGACTGTGTCTGAGTATGATAGACAAGCAGCTCACAGTGTCCACAATCAAGAAAGGGACGAAGAGCTGCACCTCAAAGCCCAGCTAGGGATATATAAATTGATGGAGCAGAACGACGAACTAACCCTAGAGGATGCTACGGCCATATATTATGATAGTGTTCAGTTTGAAATGGCAAAACCAGCATACCAGTATCAAAGAGGTCTAGATTTCTTTGGAAACACCAGAGCGAGATGAAGGCTCTTGGAACACGTATGCGTGATTTACATACGTTTTACTTGGCCGAAGCAAACCGAAAACAGATCTAGCTGGGTTTGAAGCTATTATTCGGCGAGGAGAAGTCTTTGATCATCCTAAGGAAACTATGCAGTTCGTAAGTTTTGAACACTTATTTCAATTCTATCAAAGACGTGACCTCGATACACAGATAATGCTCATGTGGACTATGTAAGTACCCTACCTGCCTGAATTCATAATTAACTATACATCTTTGATCATTGTTTGACATATCTCATACTCTATGCAGGTGGCTACATGATTACACGACGAGAAATAACATTAAATATGTAGCCTTCTTGGACCCAACCTAAGTCAATGAGCCAACTTGTAGAGGAGATGTTGGCTACGATCGACAAGATATGATAAAATCTCGACTAGGTTGTTCAAGGGTTTTGCCAATAAAAATAAATCGGACGTGTTCTTGACCTACAACGCGCGTATGTGGTCTCTACCATTATTTCTACGCATTTTATATAGCTAATTAAACTTTTTTAAATATAAATAGACTTTGTGGTTGCAGGCACCATTTCATCTTCATCGACATCGATATTAAAAGAAATCATATTGAGGTGTGGGACTCCAAAAGGCCGCTATCTCTCGATAGCTCCTCTACTGTGGCGTTAAATGAGTAAGTTAACATTTTTCTAAGCAAATAAAGTTATATAGTTATACATATATGTATATAGCACGCTTAATGTTATTGCATTTCCCAATTAATAATGTGACACAGAGCATGCAAACAAAACTTTAAGGCAGAGGAAATGCGTATCAGGTACCTAGAGCAGCCGCAAGGGAATAATGAATGTGGATTCTACGTAATGTGGGCCACGAGGCAATGGTTTAGCATGAAAAACATCAAAGCAGATAAGATGGTATGTGTGCTTTTAATTCCATTTTTTATGACATAATATTCTCTTATGGCTTATATTTGTGCTTCCATTGTCACCCTATTGAATGCTCGACAGCGAGAAAAGCATGGACACAATAGGCTCTTGGATATGGAGATACGAGGATATCAAGAGGAGCTAGCGGAATTCATTATGAAGCATATTGTGAGCAAAGAAAGAAAATTCTCTATTGCGCGCTCGCAGAAGTTCAAGAATAATTACACACCAGAGCGGCTGGCTAGACTCTTATAATTGTTTCATTGGATTAGTATGGTATTATAAAGCTAGAACTATTAATGTATGTAATATTAATGTAAGTGGTATTTGCTACGATGTTATCAAGGTTTCAATGTTATGATTTTGTTTTCCTATTAGCAAATATGAATTTTAATATAATACAAAAAACCAAATTAAAAAAGGGAACAAAAACTAATTATTAAAAATACCAATCGTGTCGGTTGTCATAGAGGCCGCCCGGTGATACAACGCCCATCTTTGGCGGTGGGTAAAGAACCAACCGATATCGATCTTTCTATCGATCGGTGCCGGCTCTAATAACAAACCGACACTGATCAGTAGTAGATCAGTATCGGTTTGATAATAGAGCCGGCAATGATATGTTCTTCATCAGTGTCGGTTCAATTTTCAAATCCGTGCGTGATTATCAGAGGATATGCGGGATAGAATATGCGCGTTGTTCTTTCTTCTCAAGATCTTGGCGAGGTTGGCGAGACCAAGGCTTCTGCCGGTCGTGTGGCTTCTACTTATGTGCGTCCTACTCGGTACTCACCGTATGCATCATCAGCCGCTAAAGAACCAGCCCCTAACCGCTCCTCTCCCACGCTATCCCCAAAGAACACTCATAGGGGCTCGGGCTCTATCGTCTCCCCCAGCAGTTCCACCCGAAGGGAACACTTCTCCGCGCCAACAGGGTTCTCTACAAACGCCGCTACCTGGGCTAGAACGAGAACAACACACGCAGAGGTTTCTCCTATAGGGTCCCTAGCATAGAGTCGTCGTCCCATATGAACGAGCTTAAGGGAAGGCAGGCATTAAAATAGAGAAGCTTAGTTCATTCTCACAGAGCAAGCTTACATACGGCTTTCCCTTTCGGGAAACCCCAAGCACTTAGTACAAATCTTAGGGTGTTACCTTACAAGCACTAGAAGGCCGCGAGGACTTCCTTTATTCTCTAATTCACAAGAGTGGTGGAGTAGTACAGTGGTATGGTGGAGGCGTTTGGTATGCCTTCGATCGGTGTGTGATTGGATCGTTGTGATTGCTGGTTAATTTCCTCGATGATTCCTCGATGATGAATGCAGGTGCCAGGCTTCTCCTTTTAAAGGATCGAAGGAGCCTTCTGGAGTCTGTGGAACTGTCCTTCATGCTTATCGCCTGGGCGTCCTTCGTGATTAAGGAAGACAGGTGGACTGTTTTCTGGCGAAGTCTTCGATTACTCCTTTTACTGTTGCCTGGACAGCTGGACGTCCTGGCTACAGTGTCTTCACGTGGTCGTGTCATCCTTCTGGATATATCTCTCATCATCAAATGATTGATGCTGAGTTGTTATTCTGGATAATTATGGTTTTGCCATGCAGGCGCATGCAGTGGAGATATGTATTAATATTCTAATGATATATGTATGGGTCGGTCTTCCACGCCCGAAAAATTGATGTTGCAAACATCAATTTAAATTCTAGCATATGTGGGACTTATGTCTTTCCCTAGGTCGAATTGTTGATAACACCTTATCAACACAGGGAATATATTTTTATTAATCAATATCTTCTTCATAGTCCGGCTCATCAGGTTGAGATATTTCATACGAACTCAACAATTGATGATATTCTTTTTTTAATTAAGATTCTTTACCATAGGTAGGCTTAATTAGTCTTCCAACTTCTCTTTGTACTATACTGTGTCTTCCATAGTATTCTCGTAAAAATACTCTTGTTATTTTATTTTGGTACATCATATAGTATTGAGGATCAAATATGGTATTTTCTTGTAGTTCCTTTGCTTCACTAAATATCCTCCAGTTATCATGGTTTGTGTCTTTAGCAAATAATTCTTCATATTCTTCAATAATTCTCCATACATTCGGGAATTTATATTGACCTTTTGTGATATATATATCATGATATGCTGGTCTTATTGGCTGGGTAAATTTTGGAGGATTGGAGCAAAATTTGATTTTATAACTACCTTTAAGCGTGGCTAATTTCTTGCATGTTTCTTTAATAGCCTTTCCAAGTTCAGATTGGAGAATTTCTTTTAATGATCCATAGATATCATGGATTATCCCATGATCTATCATGGTTTGTAATGATATGTTATCTTCAGTATTTCTTTGTATATTTTTGAAATATTTTAGGTTTATGTCAGCTATAAATATTATAAATTTTTGATGAGGCTTGACAATAACCTTGTCATCAAGCTGAAGTAAAGGGAAAATATTTGATTTGACCGTTATTCCCCTGAATATTTTCCTTTCCTTGGTATATCTTTATAAAGTAACTTTGTATATTATGAAAGGTCTTGTAATGTCTTTCAGTATATTTCTTCCAGATTAAATCTATAATATCTTGAGTGAAGAATGACAAAACATAGTCAGTCTTAAAACTTAATCTAGAAATGAGAAATTCTTGTGGAATATTATTTAAATGTTTGCTTAACTCTTTATCTATCTCTAACTTGACTTCTTTCTTTAAATTATTATTTTCCTTATTATTCTGCTGCTCTAAGCATAAGATGCATGCTTGTTTTGAGCATAAACTGCATATAGCTCTTTCTCCTAGATTTTGATAGTATATGCAGAATACACATCTTATATTAAAATTATTTTTTTTCATTAGCACTTAACCCTTTCTTCATTCTTGCAAAACAGTTGGTTGTAAAATCGTTAGGAAGAATATCCATCATTTCTATCTTTAACCCAGATAGTTCATCAATTAAACTTGATTCTTCTTCTTTGGATTCATTTTCTTCATCATACTCTACTTCATCTGTTTCTATAATTGAATATATTGATTCATCATCCATTATATCATCGTCACATACTAGAATATTTTCATTTACACTGTCTATTATTAGAACCTTTTCTTGTTCTTCCCGCTTATTAGAGTATCTCTTTTTTATCTTTATTAGGGCAAGTTTTACTTAGATGGTTTGATGAATTACAGATAAAACATCTACACGCATACTATCATAATTTTTCCTAGGATTATATCTTCTTACATTTCTTTTATGTAGAAAAGGAGCTCTATTATCGGATCTTCTTAGAAAATATCTTTTCTTTATCCTTACATTTCCTCTTTTATAATTCTTATAATTTTTAGGATATTTTCTCTGCCTATATCTTTCTTTTCTCCGTATGTTAATGGTATTTGAACTATTTTATTATAGAAATTGTAGTCGACTGCTTCATTGATCTATGAGCTTGTATATTAGTACATATTTTCTTTAATTGTTTAAAAATAAATGTTATAGCTTGAGAGATATTATATTCTCTTCCCTTAGTTTTCTTTTTATATTCTTCAAATATCATGGAACCCAAAGGGTCTGGTAGTTTATTAAAATATCTTTCAACAATGCCTTTGTTGTATCCTTGTTTGGCAGTTGAAGCATTATATAAATAGTGCTGGAAAAATTCCTTTATATATTTCCAGCTTGTTAAAGAAAGTTTTTCTATTTCCCTTAATCTTTCATTTTGTAGAACAGTATATTCTAAATCAGGATCTTCACCTATTATAATGCTCGATGTGATATTTGCAAAGTTATATGGGTTATTACCGGCTCTTTTTAGATCTTCATAATATATAGGAAAACCTTCTACCCATTGTTCCCATAAAACTTTGGCAGATTCTCCTAAAAATGTTTGTAAATATGAAATCATATCTTCTACTTTGTTTCTAATATTATGCTGATTTTGCATGTATTTTTGGACTATCAGCCCTTTCCATATGCTAATTATATTTGGCCAATCTATAGGATCATGTGCTGCTAGGTTTAATATAGCACCTTCACTTCTATAGTTCTAGAATTGGACTGTCTTTTTAAATTCTTTTCTTTTTGAACCCATATATTTATATTGTCCGGGTATATAACTATATGTAGGCTCATCTTTTTCTGGTGGCCATTTTCCTGGAGCTCTAAATGGTCGTTCTCTTTCTTCTTTTTCAACCTTTATTTCTCTTCTTCTTTTTGATGAGCTTGGGTCTACTTCCATTGCTTCTATAGCATAGTCTTTTTTATATAGCTCAATATTTTCTAAGATATTTCTAGAGATTTCTGTGCTACTGCCAACCTTATTTATTTCTTCATCTTCTTCTTCATAGCTATCTAATAAAAGCTTGTTATTAATTTCCTATTGCTCTTCTTCACTTATATCGTTATCAATATTACTGCTTTGTATGACTTCTTTATTATCATTCTTTTCTATGTTGCTATTATCTAGTTCTGTTTTATTCTCCTTATTTTCTATAGCTTCAGTTTTCTTTGGTGGAACACTAACTTTTTTATTTTTTAATTCCCTATCATTCTTAATTTTATTAAGCCTATATATTTCACGCCTGAAATATATTTCTTTTTCTCTTATTGCAGGCCATTCACATAACATAGAGGTATTATATTCTTCGGGTATTTTATTTAGTTTATGTTCATAATGTTTTATTTCTTGATCTACATCTAATTTTTTCATAAATTCACAAACACTATGTCTTCTATTTTCTTCTAGGTTTGCTTCTGAACTAGATGTTTCTAAATCATCAAAGCTTCTTTCTTTATAATTAGTAAATCTAATACTGGTTGAACCTGTTTTACTTTCATAACTTATATAATCATTAGGTTGTTTTAGTATCTTTGGTTCTATTAATTTACTAATATTCCATTCTTCTCCTGCTCTTTCTTCAGAACTTATTTTAAGAGGGCTCATAAATTTTATACCTTTGGATTGCATATTTTCTATTACACTATTTACATTTATCTTATAATTGGTTCCACTTCTATTGGTTAATCTTCCTATGAATTCTATACTTACTATCAAATTTGTTCCTTTAAAATCTTCATAGCCTTTAATTTGAAAACCAAAAACCATTTTGTCTATAAATTCTTTGATTGACATTATTATATCTGGGGCTATATATGATATCAACATATTTTCATTCATATTACCTTCTAAGAATCCTAATGCTTTGCTTTATTTATTGAATCCCATCTTTTTATCTAGTAAATTTACTAAAACCTTTGTTCCTAGTTTCTTTTTTGTCATGCCTTTGATTCCTATAATATACATACCTTGATGTATATATTTATATCCAGAATATTTTAGAGCATTCTCTATTTATTTACTAACAATTTTTAACTGAACAGGTTCTGTTAAAACACTTAATTCTACTTCTCTTGATATTCTATATAATTCATTCCTATTTTCAAACCAGCCCAATTGATATAATTGTTGTGGTCTTATTTTTCTTAAAGTATCTTTGTGATATTTTTCTAGATCTTTATCTACGTCTATCAATTCTTCTAACGTTTCAATATCATCACATCCTCCTTTTATTCTATTTATAAAACTTAGAGGTCTTGTATCTTTATTTACTACTTGAGAGACTTGTCTCTTCCAGAGAGACTTTCAGGTACTTCTATTTATCTGAATTTAAAGGTTTATTAATCTCTATTTTTTCAGTTGATGCTAGCACTAATTCTTTGCTATGTCCAGGATTATTATCAACTTTCTTATGCAATGATATATCTTTTTTAATATAGTCACTGTTTTGACTAATCTTTCCTAAGCAAGTTTTATTTTCTTCTAAAATATTTAGAATTAAATCTAATTTAGTATTCGTAACTAAATATTGTTCTTCTAAATGCTTATGTTCCTTTTGCAACCTTTCAAATTTTAATTCAAGTTCGTCTTGTCTCGTACCCCAAGATATATAGAAATTATGTATCAAGTCAACTATTAAATTTATTTGACCGTAAGAAGTATGCCAAGTATGATCTTTGAGTTATTTATTCTGCACTGATATTTAGATTTTCTTTGGTAACAACAGTCTTTCCTGTATTAACTTCTAAATTTAAATAATGTAACTTTTCAATTTTCACCAACTTTTTGTAAAACTCTTAGATTCAAATTTAAATATAGCCTAACCAGCCTCGGATACCACTACACACAAAATAAAACTATAAACTTTTTTGGGTATATTATTCAGAAATATAACGGGGCTCGAACGGATTCAAAAAATTAAATTCTTAAAAATATTCATTACTATTTAAAATCTGTGGTTACTATTTAAATTGAATATGAATAGTATATGAGCACGCGGCTCAGGCAACCAACTCTTCTTTAATTATTAAAAGACTAGCTAGGGTTGTTGGGTGTAGCGTAACCGAATAGAATATGCACTGGAGTGTATGCAGTTATATTATAAAATTCGACTATGAAAGCGACACTCGTGCGATTAACATGTATGAGAGTGATTAGCTAATATAATATTCACGAATGAAAGTGACGTGCGTGCGTGATTATCGAGGATATGCGGGATAGAATATGCGCATTATTTTTTCTTCTCGGGATCTTGGCGAGATTGGCGAGACCAAGGTTTTCGCCGGTCGTCTGGCTTCTGCTTGTGTGCGTCGTACTCGGTACTCACCGTATGCGTCACTGGCTTCGCTAAAGAACCAGGCTAACCGCTCCTCTCCCACGCTATCCCCAGCAACACTCATACAGGGCTCAGGCTCTATCGTCTCCTCAGGCAGTTCCACCCGAAGGGAACACTTCTCCGCGCCAATAGAGTTCTCTACAAACGCCGCTACCTGGGCTAGAACGAGAACAACACACGCAGAGGTTTCTCCTATAGGGTCCCTAGCATAGAGTCGTCGTCCCATATGAACGAGCTTAAGGGAAGGCAGGGATTAAAACAGAGAAGCTTAGTTCATTCTCACAGAGCAAGCTTACATACGGCTTTTCTTTTCGGAAAACCCTAAGCATTTAGTACAAACCTTAGGGTGTTACCTTACAAGCACTGGAAGGCCACGATGACTTCCTTTATTCTCTAATTCACAAGAGTGGTGGAGTAGTACAGTGGTATGGTGGAGGTGTTTGGTATGCCTTCTTTCGGTGTGTGATCAGATCGTTGTGATTGCTGGTTGATTTCCTCGATGATTCCTCGATGATGAATGCAGGCGCCAGGCTTCTCCTTTTAAAGGACCGGAGGAGCCTTCTGGAGTCTGAGGAATTGTCCTTCATGCTTATCGCCTAGCGTCCTTCGTGATTAAGGAAGACAGGTGGACTGTCTTCTGGCAAAGTCTTCGATTACTCCTTTTACTATTGCCTGGACAGCTGGACGTCCTGGCTACAGTGTCTTCACGTGGTCGTGTCATCCTTCTGGATATATCTTCCATCATCAAATGATTGATGCTGAGTTGTTGTTCTGGATAATTATGGTTTTGCCATGCAGGCGCATGCAGTGGAGATATGTATTAATATTCTAATGATATATGTATGGGTCGGTCTTCCACACCCGAAAAATTGATGTTGCAAATATCAATTTAAATTCTAGCATATATGGGGCTTATGTCTTATACATGGATGCTAGATCCTTCGTATTCCTATTGGCACACATCTACTGTACCTAAATAGGAGGAACCCACTAACTTATTTTCCTGCAATTTCGTGAAGCCACGTCATCCATGTGTGGTGGAGTTAAATTCACATGTTCAGAGCAAGCATATTTATCATGCGGGCTGCATGCAAACGAATGACTGCTCAAAATCCCTCCACTAAATCATAGAGGTGTCTACGTAGTGGGGGCATGAAGATATGCAGACCAGAGAAGATGAATAGGTCGACGTGAGAGAGAAGCTGCTCCTAGCTGAGGCGCTACTTGTGGTGGTGGGACCCATGGATGACGTGGCTTCACGAAATTGCAGAAAAATAAGTTAGTGGGTTCCTCCTATTTAGATATAGTAGATGAAGACTTTTAATCAGATTGCAAAACACGTTATACAATAGTTCTCTCTTATTTGTCTATAGAAAATTTATATTGTTATTGAAGGGTCGAGAAAGACGACCAGAGAAAGGCGAATGAAAGTAAATCCAAAATTTATTTTGAAATGTCCACTGTCCCAAAGTAACCTACCGAAACACCAAACCTTGAACAACAATTATAGCTAAAAACAATAGGTTGCTAGGTGTCACATGATTCATCAAAATTAAAATTGGTAGCCCTATTGAAAACAAAAATTACTACATTTAAGAACTAACTCATCACATACTAACAACCACCAAAACTACCATGTAATTTGCTAGAAATTAAATGGTTCATAGACACCAACATTTTGGAAGATAGATTCACCATAATTTGAATGTCTTTTTGAGGGATCGATGGGGGAAAACCCCCCCACCTATTTTTTTTTTTGTGTATAGATAAAAGATAAAAGAGAGTAACAAGTACAAATACAGAGCGCACGAGTAGTGCAAAGGGGAGCTTGCAAAGCTCAAAACAAAAAGCAGAGATGACTAAGGTATACTCTCTAACCACAAATTTAGTTGGCCGGCACGGCTCGACTTAGCCTTGATGCATATCAAGCTAAATTCTCCCTTGAAGTGCTGCTTCCAGGAAGTTATGGTGCAATCCTTGCCATCAAAAATTAAACCATTTCTGGAGCACCAAATCGACCAACATGCTGTTATGACAATCTCTCTGAAGATGGGACTGTTGAAGTTCAGTCTTGCATCGATCAGCATATCCAGAGGAGGAAGGTTTAGGTCCCAGTGAATGCCTAGGTGATTCCAACACGATTTACTGAATTGGCAACCAAAGAAAAGGTGCATGACAGTTTCTTCAGTGTTACTGCTGCAAATGGGACAGGAGTAGCTCGGTAGCTCCATGTTCTTTCTTCTCAAAGCGTTTCTGGTATTCAGTCTGTCTTTCAGTAATAGCCAAAAAAAGAACTTGTGCTTTCCCAGGTTGTCTCCTGCCCATAACCAGGGGAAGAGGGGGGAGGCTGGAATTGTACCTTTCAGTGAATTGTATACCTTCTTTGAGCTGAAAATGGAGGTAGAATTCCAAGCATATATCCATTTATCTAGTATTTCAGGGTCCCACTCAAAGCTGCTCAAGAGATTCTGCATGTCCACTAATTCATCAGAAGCTTGGGGACTCAGAGGGAGGTGGAAGATGCTGCTTTCAGCATGAGATAAATAGTGCCAGATGGAACAGTTCTTCTTTTTGGCGAAGGAGAAAAGTCTGGGATATCTCTCCTGAAAACATTCACCCATCCATCTATCCGACCAGAAAAGGGCAGAGTTACCCCCTCTTGGAATGCAGGAGGCTATCCCCCTGAAATCAGACTGCAGTTTCATAATTTGCTTCCACCAAAAGGAGCCTATCAAGGTTTTGGCATGAGGGGGATAATTTTTATTTTGGTACAGCTTGTCCCAAGTGAGCTGCACCCAAGGAATGTCTGCATGATTGTAGAATTTGTCAAGAAATTTCAGCAAAAGGGCCTTGTTCTGAGTTTGTATGTCAATAATGCCAAGACCACCTTCTTCTTTTGGCCTGCATGAGGGTTCCCAAGCTGCTAGACAGGTCCCTCTTCTGTTAATGTCCCCCCCACTCCAGATGCAATGCTTCCTGTATTTGTCAATCTGTTCTACCACTTTGGGAGGTATCAACAAGGTGCACATATAGTAGGTGGGAAGAGCTGATAGAACAGAGTTCACCAGAAGCAGTTTGCCATGATAAGATAGCATCTTGTTAATGCCAATGAGTCTAGACTCAAATCTTTGCATTAGAGGGGCAAAGTCTTGTACTGATGGCCTTGAGGTGCCAAGAGGGAGACCCAGGTAGGGAAAAGGCATGTTGCTGGTGACACATCCAAAGGTGCTGGCCAAGTGGTTGAGTTTTTCATTGTTGATGTTGATGGGGACCATGAAAGACTTCTGGAAATTTACATTTAATCCTGTGCTATCAGAGAAAGGCCTCAAAAGACATTTCAGGTTGAAGAGAATCCTTCCATCTGCTGGGAGCACCAACAGGGTGTCATCTGCATACTGAACAATTGGAAAAAAACCACCAAAATCTTCACTTATTGGGTGGTTAAGAATCCCATCAGCCCATGCTTTGTTAAGAATCGATTGCAGCAAGTCAGCAGCTAGAGCAAAGAGGAGAGGAGACAGAGGATCACCCTGCCTCACTCCCCTAGCACATTTGAAACTCTTTCCAGGCACACTGTTTAATAGGACTGAGGAGGATGCTGAACTGAGGATCATACTTGTCCACCGAGTCCACTTTTTAGGAAAGCCCTTGTGTTTGAGCACATCTAGAATGGCTTGATGCTCAATTTTATCAAAAGCCTTTTCAAAATCAAGCTTCAAGATCACAATCTCCTTCTTGGAATGATGGCAGATGTGAAGGAATTGGAAGGCCCATGCCAGGCAGTCCTGAATAGTTCTCCCCTTAATGAAACCATACTGGTTGGCATGAACAAGCTGAGGCATTTCTGACTGTAGCCTTACAGATAGGAGTTTGGTAAGGCATTTCAAGGAATAGTTCAGCAGG
This sequence comes from Chrysopogon serrulatus, assembly GCA_015844335.1. Classification (NCBI taxonomy): domain Eukaryota; kingdom Viridiplantae; phylum Streptophyta; class Magnoliopsida; order Poales; family Poaceae; genus Chrysopogon; species Chrysopogon serrulatus. The sequence continues at coordinate 233,432 of JADLZL010005849.1, forward strand.
GAGATGGGCCTGTAGTCATTCACACTGCTGGGATTGGAGACTTTTGGAATCAGGGCAATGTGGGAGGAGTTGAGGCAGCTTATGTCAATTACTTCCCTGTTGAAGTCATTGAGAAACCTTGAAAAGTCTTCCTTGATGATAGGCCAACATTTTTTAATGAATGTACCATTAAAGCCATCTGGGCCAGGAGCATGGCTATTTGGGAGGGATTTAATTACTGAGTGAATTTCTTGAGTGCTGAAATCTGAGACAAGGTGATCAAGATCCTTCCTGAGCAAGAGGGAGGATAGATCAAATGCCATACCAGAGAAGCTGCTGGTGCCTAGCCTTTCTTTGAAAGAATTCCATAGCAGTGAAGCTTTTTGTTCATGATCTGTCACAAGAATGTCATCTGGAGAAGTAAGACTGCCAATGTGCTTCCTAGAATTACAGTGAGAGGCCATGGCCTGAAAATAGGCACTATTCTCATCCCCCAATTTGACCCATCTGATTGTATTCCTTTGCTTCCAATACTTTCTTTTTTATTCCAGGAGGGAGGCAAGATGTTCCTTGACCAAGCTTCTGAAGCAGACTTCCAGGGAGTCCAAGACTCTCTGATCTTCAAGGCCATCAAGAAGCAAGAGCACCCAGTTACAGTTATGAATCAACCTGTTTAAATTGGATAGCCTTTTGCTCCACTGTCTCAGACCTGCTCTAACCTGTTTGAACTTTGCTGCTAAGGTTCTTGCAGAGTTGGCATAGAAAGGTGTGGATTTCCAATGCAGTTCAACAGTTTGTAAGAAGTCCGGCTGATCTACCCAGAAATTTTCAAACCTGAAGCCTGATCCTTTTGGTATTCTACTGCCAATATTAATGCAGAAGGGAATATGGTCAGATACCGGCCTTGAGAGAGGTTGAACCATCGTGGCAGGAAAGGAGAGCCCCCAAGTTGAAGACACCAAAACCCAGTCTAGCTTAACTAGAAGGGGATCAGACTGCATGTTGCTCCAGGTATACTTTCTGCCACTAAAAGGGATGTCCAAAAGGTCTAAGTCAGATATAAGATCATTGAACAGCTGCATGTCAGATGGGTCACCACCAGGTTTGTTTCTATCTTCCACTGATCTGTATAGGTTGAAATCACCCATTAAAATCCAATCCTCAAACTGAGAGGTATCAGGTTAACCAGCCAGGTAGCAAAGGCCATCTTGCCAGCAGCATGGGCTGGGCCATAAATATTGGAGAGGTGGAATGTACTTTGATCCATGGTGTTGGTGACCTTAATGGTAAGACCAAAGAGATGTGACTCAACCGTGGTGCATTGGTACAAGTTGCTATTCCAAACAATCAGAGTTCCCCCAGAGGCCCCAGATGAAGGATGAAATGCAAAGCTGTCTAGATGTCTGGGGCAGAACTTTTTCAAATAGAAAACATCAAAGTGTTCCCTTTTAGTTTCCTGTAAACATACCAAGTTACAGGAACTCTCATTGATTTTCTCTCTGATGGCGTCCCACTTTTCCTGAGAATTTATCCCCCTTACATTCCAACATAGGATTTTGTGATTTCTAGTGCTATCCATAAAAGGCAATGTCGGGTGATGAGATAGCAGGCAGGTTACACAGTAACCGGCTGGATAGAGGATAGAGATAAAGTAACAGGGAGGCAAACTCATAATCAAACCATAACTTCAAGTTCTGCAGATAAAAAACAACCACACCCCAGAAGGGGGGAATACTTGGTTCAGATACATAGAGTTTTAGATAAAACCTGCTCGCGAAAAGTGCTATTGATTGCGAAGGAATCCTACGCTGACAGGCTTCAATCGAGCAAAGTGGTGAGCACAAATAAATCCCCGTTCGGCGTTCGCTACCATCCGGTTGCCATCCTTGCTATATCACCCTGCACACTGTCGGCAGGCCCAGCCCCTGGGGCAGGGCAAAGGGGCAGCGGGCAGCCGTCCCGGGCCGAGCTCGCCCATAGGCCCCTCCCCAGAGGTACATACTCTCTCCGGTACCAAAATAACCGTTGTATTTCTTCCCATGCAACAACTTTGATTAAATATATTTTTAAAATATTAATATATATATATAGTGTATAATTAGTATCACGAGAAAGATTTTTAAATCTTATTTTTTAATAAATCTATTTAAAATATTAATGTTCAACAAATCTATTACAAATTGAGTTAAATTTGTAACATAGAAATCCAAAAAAAGACAGTTAATCTGACACGGGAGAGTATATACTAGTGATTTGCACGCAGCACGCATCTTGGATGCGACTCGCGAGTTCCCCGCTGGGGTTTGCAAGGAGTGTGGAAAATCCCCGATAAGAAGTGCACGAGGTTTAGGAAGCTGGCAACCTTGCTGGCTTGCAAGGAGTTGAGTTTCGGACCAGCTCTGGTGCTTTCCTTCGTGCAACTCCTCCGGGGACATCACCATGCAACCTCATCCATGACTACCTCAAGAAAAAGGGTGGTCGGGCATAACGGACATGGCCACCTAACAGGGCGTTCAACGACAACCGGGCCGGTCCAGTGGACTACTGGACTCTCAAGTCTCAAGAGCATGATGAAATGCGGCATGAGCCTTAAGAGGAGGCTGGGAATGCCGTTTGACGATAGTGTCATCCTCTGGCACCTCGCCACGGATTTCTGTTTCCACCTCACAACCTTGGCTGAATGCTGCCAGCCGAGTATACCACCGTCCTTCACTCCAGGGAGATGTCCAACTACAAGGTGTACCTTCTGTTCGTCAACCCGGAGATGCAGCGTGTTTGGTTTGGAGATTCATCCCATCTGTCATCGAGTGGTTCCGCAGAAAATAGAATGAGTTCGTCCGGTGCTTTTTGTGGAACGGCTCCGTCCTCAAAAACCGCTTGTGGTTTAGGCCTTGTTCAGATCGAAAGTTTCTTCAACCGGAACTCCTGTAGCACTTTCATTTGTATTTGATAAATATTGTCCAATCGTGGCCCAACTAGGCTCAAAAGATTCGTCTCGTGATTTACAACTAAACTGTGTAATTAGTTATTTTTTTACTTATATTTAATGCTCCATGTATACGGATACAAATTGATATGATGGAGAGAGAGTGAAAAAACTTATAACTTGCACACGAACTAAACAAGGCTTTACTCTATGGGAAGCACTCAGTGACAGACGGCACGGTTCCATCCCGCAAACCAAATAGCTTTATCAGGTTCGGTAGTACTATCGGATCATTCCGAGCCGCGAACCAATCATGCTGACCGGCACTAGCAGGCACGGCCTGTTTATAGCAGCGTACAGGCAGCTTAAGGGCCTGTTTGTTTCCTCTAGTCCCTAAAGTTTAGTCAAGTCCTGTTTGTTTGCATGGACTAAATAGAATTAAACGTAATTAATGGTGCCTAAAAAAGACAGATTTGCCCTGCTGCCTGCTCGGTGCTGCGCACAGCACGCGCGTGCTGCTGCATGCTGCTGTTTGGTGTAGGGTGTGGGGACCAATGAAAGTAATGGAGGGGTAGGGTGGAAAACTGACCTTTTAGTCCCTTTTAGTCTCACTTTGGTGACTAAAGCTACTAAAGTTTAGCACCTCCAAAAGCAAGGGGTGTTTGGAAGTTTAGGGACTAAAAGGGACTAAAGTTTAGTCCCTAAAGTTTAGTCCTAGTGAAACAAACAGGGCCTAAGAAGACTCAAAATTCACTCGAGGATGGTGCAGGGGAGCCCTAACCGCGGGTGGACACGCCACAAACGCAAAAGGATATCGTCCTTAAGATAGGCCGCAATATCAGTCGCGCGACGCGCTATCAGGATTTAAGCATCGTGAATGGTGCTTGGGGCCTTGCGCTCAAGAGCTCAAGAGGATCACTCCGTGCAGCCGTGAGCATGAGCATGATGGCGTGAGTGCGGCTAGGGTAGGGAAAGCACTTTCCTTTTTCTTCACAGCATGCCGATGAGGCTGACTTCTTTTGGGCTGTACCTAATTTCAGCTCATGTGTGTCCGATATGAGTATTCAACACAATACTATTCAGTTCTGATACGTATCCTATAGGTATCCACGGCATATCTACGCCTTAGCAGCCAGGGTTCCCGTTCCCATGTTCCACGTTTCAGGAATGTTTTCGTTCCAGAATGTGAATATTTCCGTTCCCACATGTAAAATAACACCCCAAGTTTCCGTTTCCGTTCCCGTTTCGAAAACGGAAACGGGAATATGGCTGCTAGGATCCACGCAATACACCACAACTCGGAGTATCCTGCATCAGAGGATACAAGAACTAGTGCTTAGTGGGCTTCATGGGGTATTAGGGAAATATAGGCCCATTTTGGTTGAGCTCCTACCAATTCCACCTTCTCTAACGCATTCATTGTTCATGCAAGTTTTTTTTCTCTCTCTCTCCTCTATCCTCTCTCCTTTTAGAGCCAGCGGGATCAGGAGAAGCCAATATTTTTACTTGTGTCTTGCGAACTATATCTCATCACATTCAAAAAACCCTTAGCCAACATCAGCCAACTCTTGGCTAGCCAAGACCAACCACTAGCCCCCTCCAGCCTACCTGGGATGCACTGGATGGTGGGACATATAGCCTTGGGGGTGTGTCGTGGCTGCCAATAACTTGGCTTAGTCGTGCCTAGCCACAGGCCGACTAGCCCAAGGCCTAGCTAGGGCAAGCCATGCACTACCCTGTTCAAGGGAGAGGCAGGCTAGAGGCAGCTGCTAGGGTGGCAAAGTGGGTCAAGGAAGCCCCACCATCGGCACCGGTGAGGAAGGTGACCGGTGGTGACAATAGCTAGTTATGCTTTGTGTGTAGACAAGATGGTGGAGGTTTAGGGGCAAATAATGCACTACCGGAATCCGGCTCTTTGCCGAGTGTCAAATGCTTTGCCGAGTGTTTTTTTTCGGGCACTCGGCAAAGAGCTCTTTGCCGAAAGTGCCAAAGAAAAAACACTCGGCAAAAAAAAAGTACTCGGCAAAGAGGCTTCTTTGCCGAGTGCCGAAAAAAACACTCGGCAAATCTTTGCCGAGTGCTTTTTGGCACTCGGCAAAAAGCCTCTTTGCCGAAAGTGTTATTTTTTGACACTTGGCAAAGAAGATCTTTGCCGAGTGTTTTTTTCTCGCACTCGGCAAAGACACATTTCAGAGTATATTTTGGAGCAATAAATTAATTTAAATGAAAAAATTTCAACTACAAAATTGTATAACTTTTCAAGATCTACAACTTTTATTTTGGCCATTTCTTAATTTAATAAAGTAAAATTAAATCTATTCATAAATCTTACATATCTCTCTTGTAGTTTACGATACTACAAGAGACATATATAAGATCTGTAAAAAATGTTTCTACCACTATGTCGGATGATCAAATGACCAAAATGAAAGATGTAGGTCTTGAGAAATTATACAACTTTGTAGTTGAATACTTTTTAATTTGAATTAATTTTGCTAACGAAAAGTACGCTCACATTTCTCAAATTCGAAATTTGAATTTTTAAAAGTATCTCAGATGGGGAAACACCCAAAATGAAACTTATAGATCTCGAAAAGTTATGAAACTTTGTAGTTTGTAATTTTTTCATTTGAATTCATCTTGTCATGCGAAACAAAGATTCTGAATCCGCTCAAATTTGAAATTCAAATTTTATAAACGACCTCGGATGAAGAAACTCCTTAAATAAAAATTGTAGATCTCGAAAAGTTATGAAATTTTGTAGTTGACAAGTTTTTTATTTGAATTCGTTTAGAGCCTCAAACAAGCAATTTTTACTCGATTTTGCATAATATTTAGGAAACTAAAACGGAATATAGACACACGTGAGTGTGTTGTGCAAGGGTAGGGGAGGTGCCCGCGGGGAGAGGTCATAAGTTCGGATCCCATTGGACACATAGTTTCAAAAATGCCCAAAAAATCCCACCGGACAGAGATGGATGGGCGCTAGTCGGTGGGGCCCTCCCCGATTAAAAAAAATTTTGCTATTATTTTCGGGTTTTTTTTTAATTTTGATCTTTTGAGTAGTCGGGCACTCGGCAAAGAAACCTTTGCCGACAGGTTCTTTGCGAGTGCGGCACTCGGTAAAGCCTTTACCGAAAGTGCATTGGGGGCTTTTTTAGCCGAGTGCCCCGTGCACTCGGGTAAAAACAATTTGTTTCCTGTAGTGATGGGTCCATCTCATAGATCATCATTCCATCTATCCATTTCGTTCATCCATCGCCTCGCTAGAGCAGTGTCCGTGGTGGCTAGAAAAGAGAGAAGCGGTGCTAGGATAGTAAGGTTTCTTTGGACAGGGGCGGCCGTGCATAAGGACAAAGGGTTAGGATTCCACGCTATGCGTTTGAAGAAAAAAAGAAATAATCCACGTAAAAACATGTGAGTAGCATCGGTTGGTATTGACATTGGTTTGTAATCTCTCCTCCCTTGTCTCCCTACCTCCACACAAGGAGGTATAAAACTTTATTTCTTGAGTACCCCTTCAAGATTTTTTTTTTTTAAAATATATAGATGAGTTGGCACTCAACATTACCTTTGCTCCAATGCTCCTAAAGCATTTTGTAGAGTTTGTCTATTTAGATAGCCACGTTGGGAGCAGAGCTGAAAAAGTAAAGTGAAACCGTCACAACAGACCCAAGTTTGTCCTCTTGTCCAGTTCTAATCAACTGCTTGTTGCCAGCAGGCAGAATATGATCGGTTTAGTCTATAATTGTCAGGGTTGGGCACATGGGCAGAACAAATACTCATACAATACTGACCTGACGATATTACATATTGTTTTCATTTGAATTAACTTACTGCTTCAAAATATGTTTGAATAAATTGTTTTCGGAGTATAAAAAAACTCTCTACAAAGAAGCTTTTTGCTGAATTTAAAAAAAACACTCGGCAAAGAAGCTTTTTGTCTAGTGCCAAAAAAAAACTCTCGATAGAGAAGTGTTTTTTCTTTGCCGAGTATTTTTTTATTTGACACTCAACAAATAGATTCTTTGTAGGCAAAGAAGCTTCTTTGTCTAGTGTTTTTTTTATGTTTTTTATTTAAGAGTGAAACGCATCAAAGGTCCGTTAACTTTTGAGGAAGTGTCGTCTAGGTCCATCAACTCTTAAACTGTATTTTTGGGTCCTTAAACTTTTAAAATGATTCACTGCAAGTCCAAAATCCTTCTTTTATGTTTCTATTTTGCAGAAATCCCCCTCTATATTTTTTTCTTTGACATGGCTACCCCTCTTTTGTCCTCAGCGCACGGTGGTGTGCAGCTTGAGTAGGACAGGGGCCTAGAGCCGGCGATCATGCTTCGTGCCTGGGCGTGGATTGGGCTGGTGAGCACAACACACATGCGGGATCAGCTGATGAGCACACATTGACGGCCATGTCCATACGGCCACCGTTCCAGCGCATCGATGACGGCCACCGTGCCCTTGCGCGGCCTGTCGTCCCCTGGCTGCTGCGCCTTCCACTGCACTATGCCGGCTGCACCATGGTGCGCGCGCTCTTGACCGTGAAGCCCGCCAACCTATGGACCATGAAGCAGTGGATGTTAGAGGCCTTGAAGACTTCGTAAGTATAGCAGTCCCTTGTCAACCTATGGCCGCGCATTGCCACTGTTAACTGCTGTGACTCCGTGTTTGGATGCATGCCTTCTCTTCTTCTACACTTCAATAACGAGATAATAGTGTCTTATATACACAAGCCCGGGATTGGAATCGGAAGCTAGCTGAAAAGGGTCTGTAAATGAGTGGGCTACGTATGTCTCAAGTACTGCTAGTCTGCTGCTACTTATCATTGATCTACGAGATACTCTATGCATGTTTCGGTGTTCTGAATGAACTATGGTTTCCTGTGTTGCTTACTACATGCTTAATACTTTTCATTTGCGTACTAGTACACATGCTGCTTCATTCATCGGATCAACAGTGAGGTCTACATGCGTGAAGAGACTTTAGATTGAGAGTTTTGAGAAAGCAACCACGCAAACAGCATCGCCATGGCTAGTGGTTGCTCTTGCACTGTCTACACCTTGCGCTTGCGCATACGGCATATATAAATGCACCAGGCTACATAGCCTCTAGAACCGCGTCGCTGAGATGCTTGATGCATGGCGATGGCCTGAGCGGCAAGCCCCGACTCCCGGGTATGCCAGCATCCACGAAGTCTTGTACAGGGCATCGAAGCCGTCCTTCCCGAGAAGGACGAAGGTGCTGGAGCCTAGAGAAGTCGTGCATGATGCCGCAGAGCTCACAGAGGCCGAACGTGTGCAACTGCAGCAGGGCCTGGTCTCACCAGCCGGCTCCATGCCCATGCACGCTCCCCTGCTGCAGGTCCGTGTCCTACATACTCGTACTTCACGCCGCTGTGCATGCTTGTTGCTCTCTGACGCCAGCCCTGCTGCACTCAAAAGACAAAGAGGGATATGTTTGTGAAAGAAAAAGATACATAGGGGGGTTTCTACAAAACAGAAACATAAAAGAAGGGTTTTGGACCTGCAATGAATCACTTTAAAAGTTTAAGGACCTAAAAATGCAGTTTGAGAGTTGATGGACCTAGATGACACCTCCTCAAAAGTTAATGGACCTCTGGTGCATTTTACTCTTTATTTAACACTTGACAAAGAGCTTTGCCGAGTGCCCGAAAAAACACTCGGCAAAGAAGCCGTCTCCGGTATGGGTCAGTTCAATGCTGTCATATACTCCCTCTGTCTCATTATAGGTGATGTTATAGAGGGCAACTAGGTACAACATTTATTCCCTAAATGAGGACATCGGCGGTGAATAGATTCAAAGAACATTGAGTGAATCTAGATGTGCGAATGGAGTGCCAGAACGTCATTTAAATTGGGATGGAGGGAGTATGCAACCAGGCCAAACCAGACAGGGCTATAACCAAAGCCAAACCAGACAGGCCCACATGAACAGGTCTAAGCATCAGTTCTCTATCTGTGCATTCGTCTACCTCAAGCTTAGAGCTAGCCTTATGTGTAGTCTTCTATTGTCAATCGCTGCAGCAACAAACTAGCCTTCAAATTCTTCGTCCCTAAGGGATATAGGAGAAATTGGGTATTCTGGCATATAAGCTAAAGCTTCCACAAAACAGTGCTATACACATGCCTAGTATACCAAAAAACAATTGTACATGTAATAAAAAATGTCTAGTCCTCATGGTATATACTCATAATTCCATGTTATGTTTGAGAACAATTAATTTTAAATCCTAGAATCTCTAGGATTTTTGAAATCCAAAGTCTTCTGCTTATATTTATTTATGGGCTTACGGACACAGGATGTAATAAGTTACTAATAACAAATAAAGTACTTGTTAATTGGTCCCTAATCAACCGCCAACTCCTCGCTGCCAACATGCAGGCAGAATATGATCTGCCCGTTTATAATTGTCAGGACGGGGCACATGGGCAGAACAAATAATGATACATTACTGATCACCTGATATTTATTACGTATAATATACTCTGTCTGTACCTTTAGTCTGTATAACACCTATGGCCTGCTTTCTCCAATTTTTTAGGAGCTCAGGAGAGATCTGCGATCTCTGCATTTACGAAGACAAAACTACCGTTGGACAACTGACAACATGGCTCCTGCCCAGATGAACAACACGGCATCAGACAAACTGTTACATCTTACAAGATGAAACCCATGTGTGATTTACAGGATCTTTACACGCAGTTCCGTACTCGATTGCTTCAGGTGTTCTCTTTTTTTTTTTTAGTGGAAGAGGAGGGGTTGTCCCCTACTGGAATTTTATTGAAACAACAAAAAAAACTTTACAAAGCTGTCTCATGAGACAAGGAAAATAAAAATAAATCATGCAAATTACACAAAAGTTTCTAGCCACTGACTAACAAAAGGTAGATAACTTGTTCTTGCTCGAAGGATAACCCCAAGCAAATTCTCGTTTCAAGATCCTCTTGCAACTTTGAACTGACAACTTCTGAAATTGCATCATTCCTTGTTTCCTGGATTGGACAACTGGGTGGCTGCTGCCCAAATCCATAACACGGCATCAAACAAACTGTTACATCTTACAAGAAGAAACGTCCACGCCATTTTGGTACACGATTGCTTCAGATGTTTTCCCTTTTGTTAGGGTCACAGCCTGTTTGTACTCACAGGTCACTAACCAAGAATAATGCGAGCAATCAGTTTCGGCATTTTTTCGAAACTTCAATCCACTCCCCGTTCTCCATCGTATAAACTTGGCAATAATTTTCGACATTTCTTCAAAAATTCCGATCCATTCCACGTTTGCCACTGTACAACTTGACAAGTTCATATCACATTTTCACAGGCCACTATGACAGGCGCTAGTAATTTGCCCACGCTTCACTTCACACTTTCATACTGGTATGCCATTAACGAGAGCAAGTGCGATGCTGGTGTACTGCTTCACGGCCACCACGCCGGCGGTGACCTCCTTCCCAGCCGGCGAAGCCACAGCGGCGTCGCCAGCCTCCACCAATCCGTCGGCGCACGTCCCTCGTTCGTCATGGCCGCGCTGAGCCACGTCTTGGCGTTGGACACCTCCCACCTGGCCTGCCTGCTGCTGCCGCTCATCCCGCCGCCCGCCGCGGCCGACGACGACGACGTCGTGCCGCCGGCGGCGTCCGGCTCCAGCTTGGTGAGCTCGGCCGACGACTGCCTCGCGAGGCTCGCCGCGGCGGAGACCGTGCTCGCGCAGTCGCGCAGCGCCGCGGTCTCGCTAGGCCGCCCGCCGCCTCCCCTCTGCCGGCTCAGCGCCGCCGCCGTGCCGGATGATTTCCTTGACGCGGGCGGAGAGGGAGCGGAGGCGCGCTGCCGCGACGTCGGCGGCGACGCGCGCGAGACGGGCCGGGTTCTCCTGGACCTCGGAGGCGTACGGGAGGAGAGAGTCGTAGCAGAGCGCCGGGTACAGCGTGGTGGCGCAGCGGGAGCGGAGGAAGGACATTGCCGCCGGCGATGCCGGACTCTCGTCGGTCGCCACCCTCGGCGCGGGTGCCGCTGTTGTGTGCGTGGTAGCCGCCGCTCGTGTACATGTCGCTGCGGCAGCCATGGTGAACACGATGACGACGAGGTGGCGGCGGAGGTGGTGGATAGTGAGGGCTCGAGGTTGTGGCGCCGCCGCCATGGGTTCAGTGACGTTTGGCGACTGATCAGTGTGGGAGTCTCGTTGATGACTACTGTCATGAAATGAGGCGGCTTTGGAACTTAAAAGATTTTATGAGAGCTGGTAGCTGCTTCTGCTTGACGACATATTATCTGGCAACCACGATGTCTGGAATAGCAACTATCCATCATTTATATCCTAGTGGGAATAAAAAAAAAATGTAGCCCTCCAATAACACTGTTCACACTCACAGTATATAACTTAGGATGAAAAAATTGAGAAATGCTTCCGAGACCCTCCAGATCTCTTGGGGCAGTTGCTTCAAGGGATTTAAGGTTTTATATGACGATATTCTTTACACATAGTTAGGTCTGATGGCTGCTACACATAATTAGAATATCAATCATATTCTAATTGTTATGATTTGACAGCTGAAGATTTTGGACACCAAGCGAAGAACCCCAGCATGTGAGCTACAAACTGTGAAGCTCCTCTGCTCATGGAGCCACCGCTGATTATAGATTGCCTCTATGGTGCCGTATTCTACACTCACAAGGATAAAGTAAAAAAAACAATTTTAGAACATTACCCTTACCCATGGATGATTGACAGCTCTTTTTTTCCCAACAAAGAGACAGCTGGAACATTTTTAGATTAAAGACCATACACGAGCTTAACCATGAACCTTTAAGATATTGTGCACGCCATACTGTCGCGAAGTTTTGTAACTAAACAAGCTGGCAACGTATAGAAAACCAGCAACAATCTGAAGAATAGCCAGGACAACACTCCACACTGATAGTAACGAATCAAGATTCTTTTGTCCCTTTGTCAGTCATAATTAACTGTGGTTGCCAGATATGATGATCTGCCATCAAGTATTGTACCATTTTCAGGATCGCGCAGATCAAACTGTGATAAAATATAGAATGGGATTTTGTACGTACTAACGTGCGTTCCAGGGTTGTAACTTGTAAGTTGATGTCCAAAACATTGGAAGAACAAGATATTATTATGTCATATATTTTCTATGGGGCTGACATATATGGACAGATCATCAGTGTAAATAATCTTTGCCCAGTGCTCACAGCAGGGCTCAAACTAACCAATTTACTAACTACTCATAGCTTCAGAATTTTAGCGATCAACCCTTATTCCTTCGGTTTAATATTCACTATAGGGGCCCAAGCCCCCCCTCCTACTGTAGGGTCCAAGCCCCTCCAAATTCCTAAAAAAGAGAAAAACTTATGCTCCAAAAAAACTATTTGTGCTACTCAATACAGCTCAATAGGGATCCCAATTCCCAATTTTTCCCTTCAAGATTTGGTTCTTTACCTTTGCTTAGTTGTAGTGTTTATTGAACATTTAAATTCTCTTCATGATTTTTCTAAATTTGCTAATTCACTCAATTCTTGGTTGTGCAAATATATAGGTCAGATGTTCAAGCCTTCGCGCTTGAAGATGTTGAGGAAGGCCACGGCACGAGCGTGGCACATGGGGCAGTCCCCAATGCACACCTTGTCGAAGATGAAAGGGATGTGTCCTAGCCATCGCGCTGACTCAGGGTCGAACATGGGGTGGATGCAAATGATGTCAAACTCCATGAGTATCAAGTTGAGGAGCTGGTTCTAGGGAACTCTTTGGTGGACAAGACGTCGACAAAAAAGTGTATCCAGTAGAGGCGCTAGACTTAGAGCAAACGGAACACGGCCACGTTAGCCTTGCATTGTGTCTAGGTGAGGTCACTGGTGTCGGCAATGAGTATGCATGAACGCAAAAAAAAAAAACTCTTAAGGGCATATGCCCCCATTTACATCACCATGTAAAAAGTTTGCTATGGGTAGGTTGTTAGGCTATATTTAGCACTCACTATAGATATTGAGGGCGATAAAAACACTCAGCTCTCACAAAGATTGAGATTCAAGTTGTTCCATCGTGCAGTTCTTTTTTGTGTTTGTGATCGCTGGTTGGCTGGCTAATCACCGTTTATCTTGGGTTTTTGTCTGAGGTCGATTGGAAGCATAACTAAAATGGTTAGGGTGCGATTTCTATTTACTTTCTGCTCTTCAATAAGGCATCTACTCCCTCCGTCCCTAAAAAGAAAGTTGTTTTAGGTGTTTATGCCATAAATTTGACTCGATTTGTAGAAAATACGTGCAATATTTATATCTTCAAATAATTTTTTAAAAAAACTAGATCCAAAGATCTTTCCGATGACACTAATTGTGGTACTAATCAATAATATTTATTATTTATTAAAATTATCGGTAGTTGTTTCTCAGGAAGCGAAAACAACTTTCTTTTAGGGACAGAGGGAGTAATGTGTTCCGTATAGTACTCACTCATGTTGTACCTAGAGCCTAGCTACAGCTAGGATCTAGCTACCGTGTGTTGTCCAAACAATGCTGTGTGAATGAAAGAATATATCGATGGAGACACTGAGAGCGGTAAAAAACACTCACCTCTCACAAAGATTGAGATTTCTAATAGTTCACCTGATCTGTATGTGCACATAGTATATTTATAAAAACAACCAGTGTCACAATCAAGCCAATGTTTGTATTTTCCACATCCTTTCAGTACAATTGATTTGTGTCCATCCTCACAATGTTTTAATACTACTTAATTCCTAGCTTCATGTTTTATTATAACAAGCTTGTTGACAGAATAGAAATTTTAAATGGCAACATGATTCTTTGCATTTTACAGCAAAATAGAAATATGACCCATTTTTCACAATTTGAACATTATTGGTTCTAACATCAGCCACTCAATGAATGAATATTGAGTGGCTGATGTTAAAACAACCGCCACGGTTAATCGAATCCAGAAAACCAAAAAACCCAAAAATATTGCGACTTATCGAACTGGCGACCTCACGCTCAACACTAGTAAGTCTTACCACTACACCACTCACTCTTTCATGTCTATATATAATACGCTATGTTTTTATATCAATATTTTGTAATCTTATATTACATATTTTAGCTACTAAATGAGCACAAATAAAAAAACTTTGAACTACAAAGTTTTAAACCTTGTCAAATACTACAACTTTGGTATAGAATGTATCTCCCGGAGGTAGTTTGAAAAATTCAAAAAAATTGAGTTTTAATACATGTGAAGTATCAACACATATTTGAAAGTCTAAAATACTTTAAATCAAAAACTTATAAATATCAAAGATGTAGCTCAGATCGGCCACTATAACTTTTGTATTAACTATGTCAATATTTGGAATCATTTAGGAAATCAAAAATTTAAATTTTAAAATCTATAACTTTCAAATAAATATTTGGGGCTTTAAATATTTTCAAATTAAAAACTTTTCAGCTCCAAAATTCTAGATTCTATTGAGTACTATAACTTTTGTATAGACCATGTCAAAATTTGAGATCATTTGATAATTTTAAATTTCAAATTTCAAAACCTGCACATTTACAACAATATTTTGGGACCCTAAACAGCTTCAATTCAAAAAAGTTTTAACTACAAAGTTGTAGATCTCATCGAGAGCTATAATTTTAATATAAAGTTTGTCCTTATCCGATCTCATATGAAAAAGTTATGATTTTTTTCGGTTTGCAACTATTAATTGTGGCGGTTGCCTTACAAACAACCGCCACGGTTAATCCATGATTTACCGTGGCGGTTGCTTTTAAGGCAACCGCCACGGTTAATCAATTTACCGTGGCGTTATTGTTAGCCGCCTCGGTAAATAAAAACCACCCGTCTCCGTAAATGCCCTGTATTAACCGTGGCGTTTAGATTTTGTAACCGCCACGGTTAATAAAATAGTAGCATCATGCAAAATCAATTTTATAGTAGTGAATGCAGATTTCCAAGGGCTCGATCTATGGCTCCACCGATACCCATCTCAATGCCATGAGCATAATTTATATTTGCACATCCTAAGGCCCAGGGAGATTGTTTCGGCCCACTGCTGGACTGGTGTCCCTTTTTGCACGCACAGGAACACGAGTCGAGTCGACTACGCAGCCGCCGCCGCTGCATAACTCCGCTGGTCGCACGTTTGCTGAAGCGGTGCGACTGGGGAAGACGATGGCAGCACAGGGCGGTTTCGGTGGCCGTGGTGGAGGCCGGAACGGGGGCTTCAATCCAGGCTTCAACCCTGGGTTCAACCCGGGCATGGGTGAAGGAGGCCGCGGACGCGGTCACCCCCGCGGAAGGGGTCGCGGCCAAGGTGCACTAGCCGCCGGAGGCGCCTTCGGTCATCAGGGTGGCTATGGCCATCAAGGTGGCTACGGAGCCGGATGGCGCCAGAACTCTGGTTGCCCCCGGGGGTGGAACGGCGGTGGAAGACGTCCGGGGTACCAGTACGGCGGTGGACGTCAGCCGGGGCACCCGCAGCAATGGCAGGGCCATGGCCAGGCTCCGCCCGGCGCCTGGCTATGGCGCTGGCGCCTGGCCGGGCCTGCACCTGCCGTGCCCCCGGGCGGTTCGGCGTGGTCGGTGCGGCTGGTGCCTGTGGTGGATTCGGGCGGGATCGGGCGCGACAGCGGGCGGCTTCGGCGCGCCGGGCGCGCCGGGCGGGCGGTGCGGCCGGCGCGGCCTGGCGGCTTTGGTGCGGCTGGCACTCGGGAGGGCCGCCCGGGGCAGGCACATGGGAGCAGCAGCTGCAGGTGCAGCGATGGCCGGTTTTGGTGCTCAGCGCCCGGCCCTGCTGCCATGCCCGGCCCTAGGCAGCACAAAGAGGCTGGACCGGGAGCACCGGCTGGTGCTGCTGGCTCGACGCAGCAGCTTCAGCAGGCCAGCAAGACGGCAGGAACTTCTTTGGCTCGGGAGCAACGCAGCTGGGTTCAGCGTCGTCGACCAAGATCGCAACAGAGGCTGCCCCACCAGGTGTTAGTGCCACCGAGCTTCCCATTGATATCCCTGAATCATCTATGAGGGGCAATGCCCCAAAAAAATAAAGGAAAACCTTATTGCTATCGTTGCTACACCAAGGGGCATATTAATTCGGTCCTGCACGACAGTTTTAAGTTGTGATCTTTGTTTGGGTGATCATGCCAAGAAAGCTTGCCCCAATGTTAAATATTTGCAGACAACAGCTATACCATGTGGATATGCAGTAGAAGGGCTGGGTTTTTATTTTATACTGCCGCCAGAACCCAAAGATAATTGATGAGGATAGGTCATTTGTGGTACATGTTTTGGAGGGTTCCATTTGCAGAAAGCAGCTTGCGGTGGAACTCGACAAACTACCGCCGGTAACACTGGGTCATTGACCTCAAGGGGTCGATGCTTTTACTACAGTTTTTCCCTTTGGCTGAATGGCTTAACACTATGGTTAACTGGGGTCCAATGAACACTAAGACAGTGCAAGCTCAGATCCGTTTTGAAAAAGGAACTGTGGATGTTTTTAAGTATGAAATTGACAAGGTTTGGGTGCAATTTCTTGGCCTACCCAAAGAGCTTCGGGAATTTCCTATTATTTGGGCAATTGGCTCAATTCTAGGTGTTCCGCGAGCAGTGGACACCAAGTTTACTAATAAGTTTGGAAGGGCTAGATTGAAGGTAGCCGTGCTTGATCCTGAGCTCATCCCTAATCTGGTGGATGTGGTTATCGGGGATTTTGTTTACGAGCTGCAATTTCGGGTGGAGAAGGATATGATCGATGGTGAGCCGTATGTCATTGACATGGACTCTACCACTGGTGACGATGCACCTCCAGAGGAGGAAGATGCAGATGATATGGATCTGGATGGGAAAAAATCCCAGCATCCTCCAGCTAGCCACGAACCAAGGGATAAGACTAGTGACTCAGGGGTAGCAGGAGATCAGCAGAAAAATAAGGCTGTTGATGATGTACACACAGGCAAGGAGATGGACTCGGGTTCTCTGATGGATTCTGTTGGTGTGGATGGCACCTTACAGGATTTTGCCGGGGATTCTGGGGAGGTTCTACAGCAGCAGGCGGCAGTAGAGGCTAAGAAGAGTGCAGTAAAACCAATGGTACTGCTTACTCAGTCTAGCTTGTCTTCAGATGGGGCTCTTCAGTGGAAGGCCAACATCCTGCCGCCTATGGCTCACGCTGGGTCTATCAAAAGCTCAAAGGCATTCGGTGGTGGGGCAAGTATCGCCCGGCGAGATCAAGTAAGCGACAAGCCGCCACCTCGGACCAGGATTCGATGGAGAAAGCAACTAAGTTTGAAAGCGCAGAATCTGGATACTCCTTCGACTAAAGGTAATGATACCCGGCCTATCTCTTTTAATGCCTTTGATGATTCTACCTTAATAGCTTCTTCTTCAGCTTTAGGAATTTCTCTTGGTTCTAATGAGCAGCAGGTAGATTTATCGTTATACAAATTAAGGGAGTTAGAATCTAGTCGATTGGCTGATAATTTACAAGTTCCTGGAATTAGTAAAGCAGATGAGGATAGTGTTTCTGCTGTTGATAAGGTAGATTTAGATTTAGAAGCACTAAATTTAATTTGCGCCCAGATTAGTGAGGACCTTAGTGATGGGGGATGCGACCCATTGTGTCTACAAGACCCTGTATCACAAGGTAAACTCCCTAAGTCCAAAAAAAAAAAAAAAAATATAAAAAGTTAAAATCAGTGACAAGATGAGAGGAATTTTCTGGAATAGCAATGGTTTTGCGGATCCTAAAAAATATAGATTTTTATCAGAACTAACAAAAAAAAAAACCTAGATTTTATTGCCTTATCTCGAAACCGGGAGACACAATATTCCACAGGCGACTCGAATAATATATCGTGCGGGTAGAGACTTCCTGTGGCACCGTATGCCTCCAAAGGGCGGTCGGGGGGTGGTATGATTCTAGGTGTTAATCTTTTAAATTTTGATATTGGCCAAATTGATGAGGGCGAGTATTATATTCGGTTTAAGCTGCGTCAAAAAGGAAGATGACTTTAAGTTTAATTTAATTTCGGTTTATGGTCCCGCAATTTGGAACATAAATCATTTTTCCCTGTCTGAGCTGGTGCGGGTTTGTTCAAATGACACCATACCTACGATCATAGGTGGGGACTTTAACATTATCCGGAGACCAGCCGAGAAAAACAATGACAACTTCAATGATAGATGGCCTTTTCTTTTTAATGCGGTTATTAATTCTTTAAATCTGAGAGAGCTAGAGATGTCGTGGGGAGACAGTTTACTTGGGCCAATAATCTGTAAACACCGACCTATGAGAAATTGGATAGAATCCTTGTTTGCACAGATTTTGAGTCTAAGTACCCAGTCGCTACTGTGCAGGCTCTGAACAGAGAGATTTCTGATCATACCCCCTTATTTCTTAACACAAAAGACTCGTCCTCGGCTTACTAACCTCAGTTCGAATTTGAACTGGGATGGTTGCTTAGGGAAGGATTTGGGGAAACTGTATCACAAGTCTGGAATAGTGTTCTTATTCAGGGTTCCCCTCTCGAGATTTGGCAGGCTAAAATTAGGCGTCTTCGTCAATATCTTAGAGGGTGGGCGAAAAATATAAGTGGGGCCTATAAGAAAGAGAAAAAGGCCTTGTTAGACAAGCTGGATTCGTTAGATAAAAAAGCTGAGAACTGCGTACTTAGTAGTGTAGAACTTAACCTTAAGCATGTGCTGGGTGAGCACCTAGCGGAATTACTACGCGAGGAAGAACTCAAGTGGTACCAAAGGGCGAAGGTTAAGCATCTGTTAGAAGGAGATGCTAATACAAAATTTTTCCACCTGGTTGCTAATAGTAAACATCGGAAGACGAGGATCTTCCAACTAGAAGATGGGGCCAATACAATAAAAGGGGATATTCAGCTAAAAAATCATATTACTAATTATTATAAGGGCTTGTTTGGGCCTTCGGAGACATCTCACATTCAGCTACAGGAGCATATTGTCCAGGATATTCCGCAGGTGTCTGATCTAGAGAATGAACTCTTGACAGACTACTTTTCGGAAGCTGAGGTGAGAGCAGCGGTGTTCCAAATGGAGCATAATAAATCACCAGGGCCTGATGGTTTCCCTCCAGAGTTCTATCAGGTTTTTTGGGACCTTATTAAACATGATCTGATGGCTCTGTTCACGGAATTTCATGAGGGGAATTTACCGCTAAATAGCCTCAACTTTAGAACTATAATTTTACTACCTAAATGTCAAGATGCGAAAGTCATTCAACAATACAGACCTATATATTTGTTGAATGTCTCTTTCAAAATCTTCACCAAGGTGGCAACGAACAGACTCAATACAGTAGCTCAGAAGGTAATTAGACCAACCCAAACAGCTTTCTTACCCGGGCGGAATATAATGGAAGGTGCGGTTATCCTTCATGAGACAATCCATGAACTTCGTTCCAAGAAACAAGATGGAATAATTTTTAAAATTGATTTTGAAAAGGCATATGACAAGGTCAATTGGGATTTCTTGCAACAAGCTCTGAGAATGAAAGGTTTCTCTCAAAAATGGTGTTCCTGGGTGCAGCAGTTCACGCAGGGAGGAAACGTCAATATTAAAGTAAATGAAAATCTAGGACCGTACTTCCAAACTAAAAAAGGCTTACGGCAAGGTGACCCCATGTCTCCAATACTATTTAATATAGTGGTAGACATGTTGGCTATACTGATTGCCAGGGCCAAAGAGGCGGGCCAAGTTGAAGGACTCATTCCTAATCTCATTCAGGATGGTCTATCTATTTTACAGTATGCGGATGATACAGTTCTCTTTATGACTCATGATGTCGACAAAGCAATAAATATGAAATTTATATTGAGTACCTTTGAACAACTCTCAGGTCTCAAAATTAATTTTCACAAAAGTGAGATTTTTTGCTTTGGCGAGGCGAAGATTCATGAAGAATTTTATTCGCAATTATTTGGGTGTAAGATAGGAAAGTTCCCTTTTAAATATCTAGGCCTTCCTATGCACATGAGGAAACTGTCCAACAAAGATTGGCGAACAATCGAAAACAGAATTGAAAAGAAGCTTAGTGGGTGGAAAGGAAAATTACTGTCAGTTGGGGGACGGTTAGTTCTGATAAACTCGGTGCTATCTAGTTTACCGATGTTTATGTTGTCTTTCTTTAAAATCTCAAAAGGGGTTTTACAAAAGATTGACTGTTTTAGATCGAGATTCTACTGGCAGAATGACCAACACAAGCGCAAGTATAGATTGGCAAAGTGGGAAATTCTATGCCAACCAAAAAACCAAGGAGATCTAGGTATTATTAATTTAGAATTACAAAACAAGGCCTTGCTGAGTAAATGGCTGTTTAAGTTGTGCAATGAGGACGGTACGTGGCAGGAACTGCTTCGGAACAAATATATAAAGGACAAGACAATAGGGGGTTGTTCTAAAAAGGCCTCAGATTCCCACTTCTGGAAAGGTCCGATGAAGGTAAAAGATACGTTCATGGGATATGGCTCATTCCGTGTGAATGATGGGTCACAGACACGGTTTTGGGTGGATACTTGGTTGGGTAAGCAACCACTAAAAGATAAATTTCCCTCGTTGTTTAACATAGTACGCAGGAAGCAGGATTCGGTAGCCACAGTGCTAGCTTCAGCTCCCCTGAATATATCCTTCCATCGTAATTTGGTGGGAAGGAATTTGCGGGACTGGCATCGAATTGTAGCATCCCTGCAAGCAGTAAACTTACAGGGGGAAAGAGATAGGTTTGTGTGGGATTTACACTCATCTGGTATCTTTTCAGTTAGATCGATGTATGCGGCTTTAATTAATAATGGGACCAGGGTGTCACAGGATATTTGGCAAATCAAAATACCTTCAAGGATAAAGATTTTCTTGTGGTATTTAAAGAGAGGTGTTCTATTAACCAAAGATAATTTAGCCCGGCGCAACTGGAATGGTGATTCAAATTGTTCTTTCTGCCATTCCCTGGAAACTATTAATCACCTCTTCTTTGATTGTTGCTATGCTAAGTTTCTGTGGCGCGCTGTACATATAATTTTTGGTTTAGCTCCCCCACGTGATTTTGAGAATTTATTCACTACGTGGTCGAAGGGAGGGGGTAAAACGCGTGAGGCACTTTTATTAACAAAGCAAAGATCCGCTCTATCTTTGGACAATATGGATAACAAGAAATGAGGTCGTTTTTTGATAAATGTAGACCGAAATCTTTTTTGCGAGGTTCTATTCGGGGGCACTCACCGGCCCGACAATGGGCAAAAAGCAGCGGCGTGAGGGGCTTTTGCAGCAGCTCGTTCATGCTGCCCGATTCTTTGGAGACGTCGCCTCTCCAATTTTTCGGTTCCAATGGATGGCTTTCAAATAGGATTATCGGTTATGTTTAGTCATTACTCTTCCTTCGTGGTGTAATAGTCTGAACGTCGGGACTTTTGTCCAGTGTGCGAACTTTGTAATAATTGGACTGATTCTACCTTCTGGTAGATGAAGCCGGATATACACTATCCATTATCTAAAAAAAAATTAAGCAAGCCCTCTTTGGACCGCCCTCAATGTCTCTATCGATATATTCTTTCGTTCACACTGCGCTGTATGTACAACACATGGTAGCTAGATCCTAGCTGTAGCTAGGCTCTAGGTACCGTATAGGACTCAAGTACTTTGTTGGGCGTATTAGATGCTTGATCGAAGAGTACAAAGTAAATATAGAAATCGCACCCTAACCATTTTGGTTATGTTTCCGATTGGCCTCAGACCAAACCCAAGGCAACCGGTGACTAGCCAGCCAACCAGCCATCACAAACACATAAAAACCTGCACGATGGAACAGTCTATCAAACACCTTATAAGCAACGGGCCAAAGCAGTACAAGCAAATTAAGGAGGAGGGAGCAGCGGTAACGATGAACGTTCAGGGAGGTGACACCAGCATACTCCCTCCGTCCCAAAATAACTGTCACTTTCGCTTCCCGAGAAACAATTGCCGGTAATTTTTATAAATAATAAATATCATCAATTAGTATCATAATTAGTATCATCGGAAAGATCTTTAGGTCTAGTTTTTTAACAAATTTATTCGGAGACATAAATATTGCACGTATTTTCTATAAATCGAGTCAAACTTGTGGCACGAAAATCAGAGACGACAAATAATTTGGGACGGAGTAGTACGGTTGATGGTTGACGACTGCTAGATGAGATTCGCGGTCTTGCTCCACCGGCTGGTGCCAGGGGCGACACCAAGTTCAGCAGGCCTAGTGCCAAGGCACTAGGGTAAAAGAATGTTTTACCACTAAATAGCTTCAAAGCTACCATATATTTCTTGGGAGTAGCATATAATATTTGAGCCGTGCACCAGGGTTGTTTTCGTCACTCGCTTCGACCCTGCGTGCCGCGGCAGGTGGAGAGGTGGAGCCGCAGACAGCGTCGTGGCCTAGGGTCGATGGCGGGGCAGAGCGGGACGGGCGGGAGGCACCGCAACCACCAGCGGTGGCATCCCACGTCGCACCGGCCACGACATGCTGGTTCACTGCACTTCCAGGACCCGTCAGTGCGGAGATGAGGGTCGGCCACTGCCAGCGCCTAGCCACGGGTCACGCTGCGTCACTTGAGGGCCGTTGTGCCCGCACTCGAGCCCCACGCAAGGGCGAGGGTGAGGGGTGCGGGCAAAGGATCGTCGGCCCATAAGGCTCACAATGGATTGGATTGACGATAAAGCAGGCGAGAGTCTCGAACAATCTGCATTCAGACCGATTAGATCACTTGCTCACTCAATCTGACGGCTAGAGGGTTAATGGATGACGTGGCATGATGGTTTGCCCGCTTTTGGTGCAAGAATCCTATATAGAGATATCCTAGTATTTGTAAGCAAGAACATACATTTGTAAGCCAGAAAACACGGGACATGCACTTCAATTATAAAATTTTAGATTTAGATATGAAGGCGTATACATATACTAATAGTAAATAAATTATAGGGGCAACACACGCAGGGAGGGCGGATCCGGGCTAGTGGATTGGGGAGGAGGAGGAGGAAGAGGGGGGGGGCGGGCCCTAGGGGGCGGCGGCCCGAGCGGCGGCGGTGAGCGGTGCAGGGGCGGTGGCGTGGAGGGCAGGGGGGCACGGCGTGCGGGGGAGAGAGGAGGAAGAGAGGCGCGGAGATTGGAAATAAAGGAAATTATCCCAATTACTTTTTGTCTCAACCGATTACAATCCCCTATTATTTATAGTCCTGATTGGACTCTAACGGGAAAGTCCTTATTGAACATGGACTTTCTAGTTTACCTAATATTAATTGTCTAATTGATTAATAATAATAAAAGGTAATTTGACGACGGGGATCGCGACGGCGGTGGCGTGGCGGCGGCGGTAGGGGGCCCCACGGCGCCCTTGCCCGCACACGTGGGTGGGGGCGGTCGGGGTGGCCGTCGTCCCCCCTTCTGCCCCACGCCGCCCCCCTTCAGGGTGGGCCGTGGGGCCCTCCTTCCTCGGCGGTGTCCTCTTTGGGCCCCTCTTTTGGCCCATCAACTCCATAATTTGTCACCGTCGTCATTCGACGTGTGACAGAACTCTCCCTTCTCCGATCAGCGTTTCCTCGCGCTAAATCTCGGTCCAATCAGTTGTGCCAAAAGGAGGGTGGTTGCTGCTCCAAATTCCATTCTACAACTAAAGAAGGAAGTGTCCTAGAACTCGCCTAGAACTTGCATCATACTCGGCCGCGAAGAAGAAACAATACTACAGATTCCCACAGCAGCCAAAGCTCCCGACTGCATTGCATCTGTCGTCACCAAGGCCTAGATTGGATTGAACACCAGACAAGTATAAATTGTGTATAATCTATGGTGGGCTTGCAATCTCATATGTCTGTCCCACATCCACTTCTCCTCTAATATATCTACACATAGTCGAGTGGATCACTACAGCGGGTGCCTCGTAAAAGTGGTGCATCTCACCAAACAGAAGGTCCCCTGAAGTATAATCTCTGGGGGGACACCATATGTACACCATCCTCCACTACTCCTAATCTGGCCTTGTCAACCTAAATAATTAAGTGACCATTGTCATTATAGAAAATAGCTATAGCTGCCTCTATTTCATGAGTCGGCCAATGCTGCAAGAATAGGATACTGGAGGGAAACGTCTAAGCAGATGGTGATGAAGTAGGAAGATGGAATCCAACTGCTAACTGGTCTAAGAAAAACAACCCAAATGCTGCAAATATCTTCTGGAGCAATGAAGATATGGCTGGAATGTAAAAGCGATCATTATAGTAGACAATTCCATCACGTACTGACCAAGCTGGAGCTGCTGCATGAACTCTGATAGTTGTGGTAATCATCTGTAGCTCTCTGTCATCCAGTGCTACCTGACGTAGAGTGACCAAGATGTCAAAGTCTGTGGCGCCTGACTGAGGAGTTGGCAGAGCTAGTATCACCTCGTGTGTATCCTAGTCCTCCTGACTTTCACCATTGCTAACGTCCGCCTCATATGCAGTAGTGTCAGGAACTGTGGTGTTGAATTTGAGAGATCAGCTACTGGCAAGACTGAAGTCGGGGAAGCTCCTGTCTCACGCCTCGCAGACCATGGCTGGAGTCCCTGCTGCTGCTCGAGCTCAAGGGCCAACTGCTTGGCTGCCTCTAGCAATGTCGAAGAAGAAGAATCCAGGAGATGGCGCAGACCAGGTGATAATCCAGAAAGAAATATGTGAAGTCTTTCAAACTTACTGATATTAGTGGATTGATTCTCACGTGCACTGAATCGCTGAATATAGTTATCACTAAGTCAATCTGCCGCGGCCATTCTGCAAATAGGTGTCTGGAGGTGGCCGAACTCACGTCAGAAGATCCACATAAACAACTCCTAATCATCAATAGGCTTGGCTGCTGAGATTTTTGTGAACCAAGCAGATGCTATATCTGTCAGATGAAAAGCTATATAGGTTACCTTTTCCTCCTCAGGGAAATTGTATAGATGGAACAGAAGAAGCACCCTGGTCATCCATGGCAACGGGTCTGAAGCGCCGTTGTATGTCGGCACAACCATGCTAACGTTGTATGGTGGACGCCAGAGTGGAATCTCTGGAATCACGTGGTCCATGATCGTCTTTTCTGCTTCCTCTTTAACTGTCTGCGCCTCCCTGTGCAGTGCTGATGTTGGTGTCGAGGTAGCCATAGGAAGCTCCTGAATTCTCATAATGTGCGAAGTTCCATTGATGCCAGCGCTATTGATGGGTGCTGGAGGGGTCGGCGATGTTGGTGTAGATACGATCCTCGCAAAGACGGCATTCCTCCACGATCCCGAGGCGATCGCCGAGGTCGCCGAGGCGGTAGTGCACCTCATCCACGTGCTCGTCGAAGTTGTTGCTGAAGGTGTCGAGGATCTTCTTCGGCGTAACCATGGTGGTGGTGGAAGCCATGGATTACTCCTAGTCTGCTGATACCGGTTGTAACACACGCAGCAGAGGGTGGATCGGGCTAGTGGATTGGGGGAGGAGGAGGAGGAGGAAGAGGGGGGGGCGGCGCCCTAGGGGGGCGGCGGCCCGAGCGGCGGCGGTGAGCGGCGCAGGGGGGCGGCGCCGTGGAGGGCGCAGGGCGCGCGTGGGGGGGGGAGAGAGGACAAAGAGAGGCATGGAGATTGGAAATAAAGGGAATTATCCCAATTACTTTCTTGCCTCAACCGATTACATCCCCTATTATTTATAGTCTTAATTGGATTCGACGGGAAAGTCCTTATCGAACACGGACTTTTTAGTTTACCTAATATTAATTGCCTAATTGATTAATAATAATAAAAGATAATTTGACGACGAGGATCACGACGGCGGCGGGCGGTGGCGGCGGAGCCCACGACGCCCTTGCCCGCACACCTGTGGGTGGCGGCGGCGGCGTGGTGGCCGATGTCCCCTTCCTACCCCCGCCCCCCCTCTAGGGTGGGTCATGGGGCCCTCTTTCCTCGGCGGTGTCCTCCTTGGGCCCTTTTTTTTGGCCCATCAACTCCATAATTTGTCACCATCGTCATTCGACGTGTGACAATAGGTATTTGTTCTTTTTACTTGGACATTAGTCATTTTGCCTAGCTTCGTCGAAGCCAATAGTTGATCTGATAGTAAATATTTTTATTTTTATGTATATGTATAAATGTGTATGCTTTACTTGTGATGGTCGCACCGCATAATGATGCTTTAAATTCTTTTCATTGTCTTGTGTGTTTAATTTTAGGTGATGCAATGGTCAATGTTAAGAGTTATTCAACACGACTATTTGCTGAACTATGATGGACTGAAAGGGACGCATTGTATCTGGATTTGCATGAAATGTGTCAATTGTATAGCAGTGTCATCATAATACTACACAATTTATTTTTTTTTCTTGAAGTCATTTTAGTAAGCGAGCCTGGGGTATGGAATATATTGTTTACTATTTGTATAGCGCGTGGAGTGTCATCTGAAACTATGATGGGGAATTTCAGGTTTGGGTACTTCGGCTCCGGTGAATATTGGGTTTTGTAACCACTCTTACTAGAAGGATTCCCCGCGCGTTGCTGCGGCTATTCACGAAAAATTAGGGTGGATTTTGATGTTAACCACTAAAAATTAGAAGTATACTTATGTATGATGTTATTAAAACATGTACATTTATGTACTTGTGATGTAAGCAAAGTGTACAACAATGTTAGGGAATAAGTAAATCACAAAACTACATGGTTCTACTATATATATTTTGGTAGTACATCGCAAGGTAAATATATATTTTTGAGGAACTTGACTTGGAGATGCAACAACCAAAACAGATGGCAAAAACATACAATGAATTGCTTGGTGTATTAACATAACCTGCACAAAATCACACGGCAATAGATGATAAGTGAATATAATTGATAATTTCTAAATTGCAACAATAGAACATAAACACATCTAATCTTACATTGGAGATTATAATCTACGGGAGCAACCACACATGGATTATAGCATATAAATAAAATAGAGGACATGGAAATGAAAATCATGAGTAACAATCATCGTTTATTGAATTTGGATATCGGAGAGGATTCAGTCATAGTAAATTAATTTGGAGACCGGCAGGAGCAGAGATCGGGGCATGTGGAGCAAGATTATACTGTGCCATGGCCAAACAGTGACGGATCAAGGATATCAAAGAATATTGATAGATATAAATTACATATTAAATTCAATAGAATTCATTTAATAATTCAGTAAATATTTTTATAAAATTACACCACAATTTGGTCCCTAAACAAACACTAAATAATATTTATAAGATAAATAATCATAGAATATGTAATCAAACAATAGTCACACTCACGTGGTCCGATTGACTCGATTGAACGTCGACTGGATGATTCAGGTGGACCAGTGCTTGATGATGACTATCAGCGTCTGCGGCCCGCTCCTTGAACTGCTCTCTCTCTCTCTCTCTCTTCTCCTGCCTAGCGAGCAGCTGCGGAGTCCCACAATGACTTCATCATTGTTGTACACCTTCCTATTCCAGTTGATGACCAAGGCTTTGATCTGGTCCTTGAGGTCTAGGATCTTGTGCTTCGATTAACATTAGGTCCACCGTTGACAGGAAATCATCCAACTCGAACTCCACATTCGTGATGAAGGCGCGGCTTCTGGAGATTTGTGAGAACTGTCAGTACAAAATTGTTCAGATTGAACTCGACGACCATGATAAGCAAATTTCAGGAGATTCGTGGAAACCTGCCGAATGGACCTTGACGATCGAGGTCCCCCAATGCAGGGCTCCAGGCATAGCAGATCGAGTTGGAGCGCCATGCAATAGTCTGGCGGCGTTTTCTTTTTGTATCGGTGGTGTGGAGAGGCAGCCGGCTGGGGCCTTTTATTTTCGTCCTTTTCGTTTTCTTAAAGGTGGGCGGCGGCGTTTCAGGTTCTAGGCTGGGCCATTTGCGGAGGGAACGGAACAGTGCATGCTGTGCGTTTCCTCTTCTTTTGTTTTAGTAGTGGATTAAATTAATGGGCATCGGAGTGGCGTGTAGGGGATGCGGGAAACACTAACCGTGACGTCATCTTTGGGCTCTCAACCAATCAGGAGGCTGAGAAATAGCTTAGTAGGGGTTAGTATTATAGGAGTTATAGATTTACAACGTAGCTAGATGACAGATTTAAGTTTATTATTATAGCATAAGTTTTTTGAGCATCCCTAGCGCCCGGACGTCCGGACATGTCCGGACGCCTGGGCCTGCCACACCTGCGTCTGCTGCTGCATCATATGCTGTTGTTTGCTCTGGTGGATGCTGCCTGCACGCGTCGTCACACGCATGCGCCGTCTGCTGCTGCCTGCTCTGATGCTTGCGCCATGCCGCTGTCTGCTACCTAGTACTACTGTATGCTGCACACTACAACCTACGCTGGGACCTCCCGTGCATGCTTTGTGTCACGTACGTGAAACCGCCCACCGGCACCATTGCAAGTTGCAACACTTGCAAAATACTAGTATATCTATTTTTTAAACATTGAGATGAAATATTTGCAATATATGCATAAAGATAAATAAAACACTTAAAATATGTATCTGAAACACTTAAAAAATATTACAAAAACATATGAAACATCTAGATAAATCATTTTTCATATATGTATGAAACATATGCAATATCTAAATTTACACATTTGTAAAATATGTATGAAAAACAAATGAAACATTAAGAAGAAATACTTGCAACAAACGTGTGAAAACACTTGCAATATATACAATATTTCGATCTATTTCTGTAACATCTATAAGAAACACTTGCAACATCAAGATGAAAACACCGAAAACATTTAAAACATACTCTTGCAACATGGGCTTTCAGCGCATTGTCACTTTGCTACGTGGACGAAATACAGGCTCGTCGTTGCAGAGCTCAACACTAGCGTAGAGCTCGGTTTCAACGCATGGAGCCCGTAGCGGAGCGGAGCTCACGGGAGGGACATCAGTGAAGGAAACTCACCGGCGGAGTGGTGGCACACAAAGCTCCTCCCCTTGCTTGCTTACCGGAGCATCTAATAAGGCCCTGTTCATTTACCACTGTTCCTGGCTCAGAATCATTCTTAGTCTACAGTTTCTTCAATAAAATCTATAGCATCCGGATCTATTCCTGCTAAAAAGGATCG
Source organism: Chrysopogon serrulatus (assembly GCA_015844335.1). Taxonomy (NCBI): domain Eukaryota; kingdom Viridiplantae; phylum Streptophyta; class Magnoliopsida; order Poales; family Poaceae; genus Chrysopogon; species Chrysopogon serrulatus. The sequence goes on from JADLZL010005849.1 coordinate 262,492, forward strand.
GAAATGACCCGGAACGGCAGAAACGAACGGGAAGGCAACGCGGGCATGACGCCGGAGACGAGGAACAACTCGGTGCCGCACCTAAGGAGGCACTCATCAGCGTCGTCTCGTCGACGAGGAGAAGCAGCGGTGCCCGTGACCTGAACCCACACGCCCGCCCTCGGTCCCAGCCACGGCGGCCGGCTCCTCCCCGTCTTCACGGACGCTGGCCCCAGCATCTCACTCCTGTCGCCGAGGGGAGCACCAAAAGCTGCGTGCGCGTGGTTATGAGGGAAGAGCGGTGCGTGGTGGAGACAGAGCCACGTGTGTGCATTTGCTAACATGCAAGTTGTATTTGTATTTTTTTTTTTACAACAGTTGTATTTGTATTTGAAATAGACCAAGCGGCTCAGGATAAAGTGAGGAGAAGTAGATAAAGACTGGACCAGAGGAAAAGTGCAGGGCACGTGTCCGATGCTGGCTGGAGAGGCCAGACGTTTTATAAGCTACTAATAATCATTACCGTAAGTTGGGGTGCCTGGTGCCAACACGTCTTGACTCTTGAGGTAGAACTTAAGAACGCGTCTTCGCGTGCGTTGCAACGGGAAGAAGTTACTTTGTTCTTAATTAAATTCATCGATGCTTTATTGTTTTAGAAATCTTTATTTATAGAGAAAGATTAGAACAAAAAATGCATGTAAAACTTGTTTTTTATTATATTTTCTATATTTATGAAAAATAAACATAAAACTATAAGAAATAAGAATCAAAACCTGATGCTTGACTAACGTGGGAAAAAATCAGAAATTGCTCAAGCAAGGAAAAGACAATGGCGTGGTCCGGGAGCAGCTCGGCGAGGCAGATGAATTTGGACGGGAGGATGTTGGAATCGAGCACCACCTCTGCTAGGTAGCTGTTCAGTAGTTTGGCTGCCTTCACCAAGAGGCTCTGCTTTGATGACCGTGCGATGGCAGCAATAAGGCGGGACATGACGTTGTCACGCTACCTCCTCAGCAGTCGGGAGTAGTGCCTCAGAGCTATCGAGCATGGCGATAGCTGATAGAGCTAGAGATTCTAGGAAGCACCACAACACGGAGGAAAGCCTCGATGTAGACCTCTGGGCTCTCGTTGGAGAAGTCCGTCAATGATGTGCAGGTACTGCACCATGCAACTTAGATTAGAATTTTTACTATGCTCAGGCTCATACACCCATCCTGGTTATATCCCTCGCCAAGTTGTTCCCTTCCAAGTATATATGAAACATAGTCCAAGAGAGCTATATTTGGATTAAAATTAGAACTCCTAACTAAAAAACGGAAACGGAAAGAAAAAAAAAGAAACACAAAACACAATCAGCCAAAAAAAAAGAAACAAAAGAAAAAATAAGAGTAGAGAAACAACCACGAGCTGACGTGAAAAAAACTACGACTGAAATTGCCTCTTTGATTTTATATTAGGTAGGTACGCACATTAGTAGGATTAGAATTAGAATAGAATTAGAATCAACTCGTGTTTCTTTCTCTAGTGATTTTCATATGGATGGTGGAGTATTATTTGGACAAGGAGTCTGAACAGACTATGAACGCACACAATACCAACTTAGGAGCAGATATTTGGGGGAGGGGAGGCAGACAGACAGATCCAGGGAGGAGGTTGGACAACTATAATTTTAGTGGAAAAAGCTGAACGAAAAATTACTGAACCAAAAAGATAGGCTGAAAGTTTTGCCTCTTTATTATTATTATTAATTATTAATTATTATTAGGCAATAGATATAGTACCTTTTGTAAGAAGGGATGATCCCATCCCATGGAATAATATCCAATCCTGCTTCGCCGCCTAACCCTAACCCTTCGAGTTAGGGGATCGATGGCGGTGCTTGAGAAGAAGGCGAAGGAGAAGATATTGCGTCTGCGCAGCAGCGACAACCAGGAGTTCGAATTGAATGAGTCGGCGGCGATCGCGATACAGTCGGTCACGCTCAAGAAAATGATCGATGACGGCTGCGTCGACGAAGTCATTCCGCTTCCCAACGTCACCTCCCGCCTCCTCGTCAAGGTCATCGTGTACTGCAACAAGCACGCCGAGGCCGAACCGCCGACCGGGCCGGCGGGCGACGCGGTAGGCGGAGCAACCAACAACAAGTCTGCCGAGCACAAGGGATGGCTCAAGATCTTCGATGCAGACTTGGTCAATGTCGAAAGCAAGCCGAGACCCTCATCAACCTCATGCCTGGCTGCAAACTACCCGAACATCAAGGGGGCTGGTGAACCCGACCCCTTGCACCATTGAGAGAGGATCAAGGGGAAGAAGATGCCATTGCCTGATGAGGAGGAGGTCTGCAGGTGCAGGGTTGAAATCCAGAAAAAACTAAGCACCTCCTCCACATCGGCCCTAGCCACAGCTACCACCACAATGTCCTCGGAGCGAAAGGAGATGGAGTCCAGACTTGACGCCTATTTGGCCCAGATGCAAGAAACTCAAAAGGAGATGTTAACTGGTTTTGCTGTTCGCAGTGAAGAATACAGAAAGCGTGGCCAGCGTCCTGAACAACCACCGTTGGAGATAGTGAATTACCCAGAACTTTTTGAAAGAGCATGGGGCTGGGAATTGATACTGCCCTACTTTCCTGTGAATCCTTGGTCCCTATACATGACTTACCTCCGGGAATATTATAAACGCAATTCTCCTCAAGTGGAAGCCAATGCTGCCAGCACTGGTCCCGATCTCAATGGAGATGATGATTGGAGGAATAATGACATGAAAACCCTGTTCAACTTGTGTATCAGTATGGAGGATCAACTTTTGGATATGCTGAGGTGCTTTGATAAAAAGTACAATGTTGATGAGATTAGCCTGAAGGACAAGCTCGCCAACAACTTTGCCCATCAAACAACTATCCCGGAATATGCTGGATTTACGACCACCAGTGCTGAAAAGTGTATGATGGCGGAGACTTGTCTGTTGTTCGAGTTGCTAACGACCAAGACTGGAATGGTACGGGAAGTCATCTTCTGCTTCAGGATTCAGAAGGTTGCCTTCGGATTTATGAGCTACAAAGGACCTCGATATTTTGAAGCTGCTGCCACCATGATGGCCATCACAAAGGAGGCCAAGTTGATGTGCAAATTGCTGAAGAACAAGTTCTGTGAGGATAGTAATGGTCCATTTTCAAGGAGCATCTTTATCAGGGAACGAACCTTTGATGCCATGTTCAGAATATGGAAGGAATGCTCTGGTGTGCAAGAGTCGGGGAAGGGGGGGGGGGGGGGGGACACTGCTTCTAAATTGATATCCGATGAATCTGAATCTGGTGAGAAGAATCCTTCCGAGAAGGAACTAGCTAATAAGGATAACCTGCTGCAAAGGAACGAGATGAACCAAAATACCAAGATTTGCTCTAAGGAGGAACTACCAAAAGAAAACCTGGAGGAAAGGAATGAGGATGAATGCTATGATTGTAGGAATGAGGATGAATGCTATGACAAGACCAGTTCAGAGATGGGAACACTTGGCCTGGAGACAACAGGGGGAAATGAATGTGGCAAAGCAAATGACCAAGGTTTGCAATGAATCTGATTCTGATGACATGGTATCTTTGAAGGAGAATGTAGTAGTCAACGCGAAGGTAATAGATCATAAGAAGCATGGGCCCAAGCTTGAAGACTCCTTGAAAACGTCCTCGGGGTTTGATGAAAGGAATCAAGGCAATGCCGCAGGCGCTGCAAGCTCAGTAGATTGAACTCTACTGCAAGCTCTACTCTGAGCCTTGGCAACGAAATTAGGTTAGTGGAAAACTAGATGAGAATGGCAAGGTCAGAAGATGTTTTGGCTACCTGCGTACCTAGTGTCTTATGATGACTGTCAATTGAACTGCTTGTCTTCTCTTATTGAGCTTCATGCTACTTGTATGATTTAGTTCAAAAAAAAAACTTAAAGTTCTATGTGCCGGCAATGTTGCACAAAATTCTTTCCATAAATACACCTAAAAACACTCAAACGAGCTCTGAGATCAAAATTAAACAGTTTTAATAGTTGAGGTGTCAAAGTTACACGATTTTATTATTTGTAGTTAAAATCAAACAAAAGCAGGAGTTTAAGGCCTTGTTTAGAAACAAAATAATTTTAGAGTTTTAGAAAAAAAATACTCTCTGCGTTTCCAAAAGAAGCAATTCTAAAATCCGTGTCAGTCAAATATTTTTAAGTTTGACTAAATTTATAGAAAAGAGTAACAAAATCTATGACATAAAATAAGCATATTACAAAAATATATTTAATGGTAAATCTAATAATACTAATTTGATAACATAAATCCTAATTTTTTCTAGAAACAATTCTAGAAATTATTTTTTTTTTAGGAATGGAGGGAGTACTATGGTTTTGTGAAATACTTTGGCTTTAAAGTACTATGAAGTGTTTGGACACAACAATGTGTTTGGACACAACAAACTTTATAATTTTAAAAATCATGGTCTTTTGGAGTTTAAAAACTCCACTCACTTCTTTTTCCTAAACTATAGTTTTGCACATCAATGATTCTAAAAACTACAGTTTCTTAATACTAGTTTTTTCTTAATACTAGTTTCTTAACACTACAACATCCAATAAGACGTAAGAGCCAAAAAGAGAATTAATAATTCTAGAATTTATAGGTCCTCAATCTTTTTTGCGTGTTTTTGTTAACACTCTGTGACTATCTGTGTCCTTTTAGCTTTTCAAATGGTCCATTTGAAGTGTGAAATCAAGTTGATAATTGGAGCTAGAGTAATTTAGAATGAACCACTTAAAAAGTTAGAAAAAGTTCAGAAACCTGCAATGGGATTTCATTCACTTTATCATCCATTTGAGGACCCTATAAAATCCGGGAGATTTTTTAAAACAAAAACTCTGGAAAAAGTTATGCAGTGGAAAACGAACAAAGGTTTTCGCTCGGAAATTTGACAGTTTTTAATTTACCGGACACATACTAGATCTTGTCTGTCCATCTCTGATCGAAAGGCAAGCCTCGCCCCGTGTCCCCCAAAACCCCAAACTCCTCTGGTCCTCCTCCCTCTGCCGCCGCCGCCGCCGCCGCCGAGCCTAGACCCGACAGCCGAGCATGCCGGGCGCCTTCCACTCCCTCCTCCTCCCCCTCAGACGGAAGCTCAAATCCAAGCGCCGCCGCAGACGCGGTCACCCAAAGGAGAAAAAACCCAAGAACCACATCGCCGCCGCCGCCGCTGGAGACCCGTCCTTCCACCTGAAAAGCTCCAGCTCCGCCTCCTGCAGAGACATCGGATGCCTCGTGGAGCCGGTCGGCAACCTCTTCCTCTCCGCCACCCCGCGCGGCAACCTCCGGGACTCGGGTCTCGGCGCGCTCCGGCCGCTTCCGGACGACCTGCTCCTCGACGTCCTAGGCCTGCTCCCCGCGCGCGACCTCGCCGCGCTCTCGGTCGCGTCCAAGGCGCTCTACGTCGTCGCCGCCCACGACCCACTCTGGCGGGCCCTCGTCCTCGACGAGCTCGGCGGCGCGTTCGACTTCGCCGGGTCCTGGCGCGCCACCTACATCGCCGCCGCCTCCCGCGGCCAGGCCCACCTCATCCCCCCCGCGCGCTCTGAAAATCAGGGGCTTCTACTCCGACTACCTCTTCCAGAGCTGGCTCTGCGCCAACATGGAGATGCGGGACGAGTGGCTCGCGCGGGACAACATCGAGCGCCGCCGCGGCATGTCCGTGGAGCAGTTCGTCGCCGAGGTCGAGGAGCCCAACCGGCCGGTGCTGCTGGAGGGTGCATCGATACCTGGCCGGCGTTGCAGAAATGGAGCAGAGACTACCTGCTGGAGATCTCGGCGGGGAAGGAGTTCGCGGTCGGGCCGGTGAGCATGCCATTGGATAGGTACTTCCGGTATGCCGACAATGTCCAGGAGGAGAGGCCATTGTACCTGTTTGATTCGAAGTTTGCTGAGAAAGTACCAGAGATGGGGAGGGACTATGAGGTCCCGGAGTACTTCAGGGAGGACCTGTTTAGTGTTCTTGGGAAGGAGAGGCCGGACTACAGATGGGTTATCATTGGACCTGCAGGGTCGGGCTCATCGTTCCATGTCGATCCCAACTCGACTTCGGCATGGAATGCTATCATCAAGGGGGCTAAGAAGTGGGTGATGTTCCCACCAGAGGTTGTGCCGCCCGGTGTCCACCCGAGTGCTGATGGAGCAGAGGTCACCAGCCCTGTGTCGATCATGGAGTGGTTCATGAACTTCTATGGGGCTTGTAAGACCTGGGAGAAGAGGCCTATCGAGTGCGTGTGCCGAGCTGGGGAGGTGGTTTTCGTGCCTAATGGATGGTGGCATTTGGTGATCAATCTTGAAGAGTCAATTGCCATCACCCAGAATTATGTGAGCAGGTTAGATTTCGCAGCGCAAACCCATTCTTTTTCTGGAATCATGTCATATATGTTGACTTTCACTTAAGCAATCACATTAAAGAATTCATGTTTTTTAATATACAAATGATTGTGCTCTTCTGAATGCTTTTTTGTCACATGCCATTTCACAAACTATGCTTGAACAGCCAGAACTAGAAGGGATTCCATTACTCAGTACAAATCCAAATGACACCAGTGTTTGATCATGTATGCTTCATGTTAGTTATATTATCTTACTTTAGCCTCCAAAGTGTAGGTCTCCCTTTCAATGTAAAATTTGTGCATTGTGCCCAAATTAAGAAATTGTTTGTTCAACATGGTCAACGTATGAATGAATGAAGAGAATTGTCTTTTGGGCCCAACATTACCTGAGAACATAAATTCTCTGCTTCCTACTTGATCATGTCCTTCATTCATCTTTGAATTATTGTTTAGGGTTCTGATTAGATATGGAAGAATGATGAAGCTAAGTTCTCTTTGTGTGGGAGTTCAATCTGTACATTCACAATATTGTTACCTGCTTGGTATGTAGTTGTCTGTCCCGCAAACTTAATGCTCTTTGGTCATCTGATCCTATCTATTCTGATTATTTTGGAAGTACATATGAGTTCTCTAGATTCGGCATTGATATAGCAGAGAATTCTCAACTATAATTTGTAACTATTGCATGGACATTTTTCAGAACTATGCAACTTATTTGAGAAATTTTGGTCAATTTGCTCAAAATATTTAGCTTATGTATAATGTGTTGCCTCTTTCTTTCCTCGCAAAACATCCAGGAGGAATTTGTTGAATGTTCTTGATTTCCTCAAGAAACCCAATGCAAGTGAGCTTGTCTCTGGGACTAAGGACAGGGTGAATCTGCATGACAAGTTCCGTGGTGCCATCGAAGCAGCTCACCCTGGCATGATCAAGCAGCTTGAGCTTGAGGCTCAGCAGAAGGCCACTGCTCGGAAGAAGAAAGCATCGTTCTGGGATTCTGCCGTCGATGCCAAGAGTGGAGGATTCAAGTTCTCTTTCTGAGTTTGACCACAGTAGGTCTGTGATCTTCACGTTTGAGTGGATCCAGGTTTGAGTGGATCCAGTTTTATTAGTAGAGTTAAGCAATTTTGTATGCCCATTTTTCCTTGAGCAGTCTGCAGTACCTTCCTGGCGCGGCGCTCACAGGGAATCTAGCTAACTGATTATCTGATTTAATTTGTACCATGAGCTGCCACATTAATGCCATCAAAATTTCGACACAATTAAGTGCAAGAACAATTGTATTGTGCCATGCGACCTGTATCCTGATACAGTTGAGAATATTTGTTTTTAAAGAATTTAGCTGAATAATAGCACTGTTTGGCATAACATGTATCTTGTATCTGAGTGATGCAATATTGCAATTGATAATTGGTTTCCACTAGGAAAGGAATAGGAAGTGTGGCATTTGCCTTGCGCACCGTTACCATGGCAACTGCACAAAGCTTCAGACACTTTGGTTAACATTTTGGTGCTGTACTCTGAACATATAACCAAATACTATATAAACCCAGCACAATTACCTGCTGATGCTTATGATGTGTGATCACATACTGCTAGCCCAGCCTCGATAAACAAACTAAGGGTAGACCATACTGCACCCTTGCCAAGCACCTTTGTCGTGCAGAGCCACGAATCTGATTGAGACCATTTCGACCCACCCCAGCTTTAGGTAAGCATCCGTCCAGCAAAACCACATTTGACGCTTTTGTATACTCAAGAGAATTTGAAGAGTGTCCCAAAACAGAATTTTCAAAAGTCCTAGGTAACATGATTTACATTGCTCTCAAATGTACAGCTTTTCTTATCGTGGTAATCAGCTGAGGTACACAATAGACAAAATCTGGTCACTCTAGCGTATAAAAGTTAAGTCTCATATGCACGCCAATATGACATGTCCCTGAAACCCCTAAATTTGAAATCTGAAACCTGTACACCTATTCATATTTCAATTTCTTTTTTCTTTTGAGAGTTAAGAGAAATCGCCCGCTTATAACAAGGCCTGCAGCTCCAGATCATCGTAGCAGATAGTGCAGAATCCTAACTCTAGTGAAATATCAGCCTTCTGGAAGAATATGAAGTCCATTTTCCACTTGGCCTGATACCGTCCTATGCAAGTGTTCTCAGCCATCTGAGTAGCCCAAGAAGACCAGCATCTAGAACTGGAGATTTTTGCTCTAGTCCTGGAAGAAGGGTAAAGCAGTAAAAAGAAACTGTGAGTTGCAAACCATTCTCATAGCATTGTTCATCAAGAGCTCTACTCTATCAGACCTAGCATCAAACATGCGACTAATTCTGTCTTACTGAAACATTAAGCTATCCCTGTTCAGGGACAGACACAGTAAGAACTGAACTTACCAATATCTGCAGCAACTCGGTGAGCACACATGATCCCTGAGAAAGCTACAGCTATGACACCTTGCCCAGGGAAACAGCTGTCACCAACACAATAAAGGCCATCTATTGACTGTAAATTGAGAACCCAGTGTCAGTTCAACAATTTTATAACATTGTGAGGATATCCAGTACATAAGTCACTCAAAGGGAGATGATTTCTGATACTCACAGTAGTATTGAAAGGCATTGCCAGTAAGCCCTTTGGTTTACCCCGTGGCATTGGTCCATAAGTACCATCATTTCGAGCAAGAAATCTTCGGTGAGTTTTTGGTGAGCCTACCTGATGAAATGAAACAAGTTTTGCATTAGAAGAGCTACTGGTAGGCCACAAAAGTTTTGCATATAACCAAAGCACGTGTGACTAGGCTACAAAAGTTTCTGTGGTCTTATATGTTGCTAGACATGTCATTAATATAACTCAATATTTTTTAACTCACAACTCAACTCGCTTTGACAATTGCCCATAAAGAAGCTGCACCCTAAAGGAAGGTCTGGAAACCACACTATAATTACTTGATATGGGTCATTTGAAAGAGTTAGTTCAGGAGATTTGTGCCAGTGGTCATTACTCTCCTCAAGGGGTATCCACATACCAGAAAGATATTGCGGTAAGCAAAGTCATCAGAAATTGACAAATATAACAGATGGACTTTTCTGATTCATAATCATATACATATTCAAGCATATGATAACCTTCCTTTCACCATCTACTACTTAACAGTTGCTAGAAGGCACTTTAAAGTTTATACAAGAATTGATAAAAAATCAAACAGTGGGACATGTATCAACAGAATAACATGGAAAACGAGAAGGTGGTACCTCTTTGAGGACTATTGAATCTTGAAGGCCAGGAAACAACTTCTTTTCAAGCCTTCTTATAATCTCATTGGCCACCATCTCTTTTTTCTCTTCATATTCCTTCCTAGAAAGACCCTGTCGATGATGAAAAGAAACGGCACTAAAATACATGGTATCTCAATATTAATAAAATTTGCGATTCAGTTAGAACACTGTCCTTACCTCCCAGTCTTCTATGCTTGCGGTAGTAAATATATGAAGTATATGATGTCCTTCAGGAGCTAATGATGGATCAAGAACTGTAGGGATACTTAAAAAAATATGCTTCCATAAGACTTTTCCAAATTATTCCAATTATCCTGCCAATTACAGACTCAAACAGGTCATACAAAGAAAATGCCACTGATGTCAAACTCCCAACAATATGGCATTCCGGTGGTGAACACAATGCATACCTCAAGTACAAAATGGTGGCAGTCAGTACCAGCAGGCAGAACTGACGCTTTGACACCCATATGAATTGAAAGGAATGATGGTGCCTTAACATAATTCTTTTGAAAGTTTTTCTCCTCTTCTGGAAGTTCTCCTGCTTTCAAGAGTTTTCCTGTACATTCAAGAAAAGTAAATAAAAAACTGCAATAAGTGAAACTGCAAGAGCTAGTTATTTTTCTCATTTGAAAGTTCCAACTGAAGATATATTTGAATTACCAAACGTGTCCCATCTAGTGGCATTTGATATCACCGTTTTAGCAAAGAACTCCTTCCCATTTGATAACCTCACCCCAACCTGGAGTACAGAAGTTCTCAGCAAAGATGCAAAACCCAATAAGTCCAGGTATTTAAGTCAGTAAGATAACTCACAGCCTTTCCATTTTCAAGAATAACATTGGTCACATTCGCCTTGTAACGGATTTCGCTGCCCTTTTCAACAAGGCCATCTGCCAAAGACATTGCAATACCACCAACTCCACCAACTGGATAATTAATCCCCCCAAAGTGCCTATCGCACAAGACCTGTTATATTCGCATTGAGATAACAGAAATCCAAATGAATTTGAAATGAAGATCCATAAGATTAACATTGAACTTACCATGCTTGCATTTATCATGGGTGTTTGCAAGGCATTGACTGTGCTCACAATAAAACACTACAAAAATAATTATTAATAATGAGCCTTCGACTAAACTAGTATTGACTGAAGATCACATGCTCCAAAGAGGAAAACTTGAAAAGTGAATCAACTCACAAATCTCTCACACCTCGGCATCTATGAAGGAGAGTAGCTGCTGATCTTTTATGAACTTGCGAGCAATATCCCCAGCATTCTGTGGCAAATAATAAGCTGAAAGGGAGATAGACCTGTGACTTTTTATTGTAAATATGACATAAAAATCTCCAACACACAGCAAACAGTTCTTACTTTTTTTGTGTGAGTGCATTTATTTCATATTAATTTAGCTAATTTGTTGTGTAATCTCTATAGTGTAAATAGTACATTTTTCAATTTGTATACAGGGCAGCAGTCTATATACCTAGAGTTAAGCATTCCAGAGGCTTCTGGAAAAATTGGCCAAAAAGATAAAGAGACTCCTCTAGAGACTTCAGCTCCAACGAATTTAGTGAATTGAAGATCTGTTGAAATGTGATTGTTAGACAATCACTGTAATTTGTAACATTGCACTATCAAATATTCGCTCAGTACCAAATTATAAGACATTTTGGCTTTTCTAGATACATTGCTTTTAATATGTATCTAGACATAATACATTATCTAAATGCATAGCAAAAGCTATGTATATCTAGAAAAGCCAGAACATAATATAATTTGGAATGGAGGGAGTTTAACACAAGAAAGTGATGAGATACAGGTAAGAAACTGAAGACAGTACCTTCCAGCATGTATTGTAGAATTTAAGGATCCCTTCTCTCTCGTGAGGGAACTTACTGATCAGTTCATTGATGAAGTCTTCATACTTTCTATGCACAAGGACAGAGAGATCACCAGGTAGGTGGAAATGAACTGTAGACGGGTCAGGTAGAACTTCCATCTTACGCCCAACTGCTTCTAATGCTTGTGTGATCAAATTCAAGTTACCCTGGATAACAGCATATGCCACACTGATCGTAATGAGTGATTATATAAGAACCGATAAGACCAACAACACTATCCTAACCAGTCCAGTCGAGGACCATCCGACAGTAACACATGCACATCTGTGGACTGTGGCCATTAGCCCACCTACTCATGCCAATTTGCTCAAGAGCTGCCCTTGAACCAGCAATGCACGCTAGTGTGCATCATGGAGTGCACAACCCTCTGACACCTAGGCATGCATATTAGCACATTTGAGCAGCACGACCATTGTCAAAAGCAGCGCAATATAGTGTGGCCTTCACTTCCATCAGGTCTACCCGATGGCACACAGACCAGCCGCTGAGCAGAGGAAACCGCAGACTACCTATCGCAGTTTGCAGCTGAGCAGCCAAAACCAAATCCATCGCAATCACCAAGCTCTCTAGCGCATCGCAATTCGCAACTTCAGCGGTCCGCACACCTGAACACGAATTCCCACTTCCCAGAAACGCGCACGTGCTGTGCTGTGCAGAACCAAACCCCCACATTAGCGAGCTCACCTTGTCGGAAAAGCCGAACATGACGGAGGAGCCGACGTCGAAGGTGAACCCGTCGCGGCGGTAGTACCCGGAGCTTCCCCGGGGATGAGGTACTTCTCCAGCACCAGCACCCGCGCGCCTTTGGCCGCGAGCTGCGTCGCCGCCACGAGGCCGCCGATCCCGGACCCGACGACAATCGCGTCGTACGGGCCCTCGCCCTCCCCCTCCGCCGCCCTCGCCGCCGGCCTTCTCCGCGACCGCCACCGCCGGCGGCTTCTCCGAGGCCAGCGCGCGTCTCCTGAACCCGCCGCGGGCGCGCTCGCTGCGAAGAGGCGCGTGGCGGGGCGAGGGGAGGCGGCGGGGGGCGAGGAGGAGCGGGGCGTGGACGCGCGGCGAGCGGCGGCGGCGGCGGCATGGCGGCGCGGCGCCGCGGAGGAGCGGGGGCGGAGGCGGAGGCGCCGAGGTCCGAGGTGGACGGGACACTTGCGTTTGGATTGTGCTTGTGCGCGGCCGGGCGGTGGGAGCGAGTGGAGTGGGGCGTCGCCGTGTGGGTTTTAAAATGGGAGGAGGAGGTCGGGTCGGGGCCGGGGGCTCGTGCGGTGGCGGCCTGGCGGTGGTGGGGGGGGAATCTGGGTGGGGAGGGAGGCGGAGGATTCCCGGGCGGGCGGGGACGAAGGCGGGGAAGTGGCGGGGCGGAGCTCCGTGGGGCTTCGTTTGGCTGTCCGCGTAACTCAACCACGTGTGGTGAGACCCACGCGGTGGATCGGGTGATCCCCGTCTGGCCACCAAATCCCTCTCCCACCGATCCCCTCCCGTAGAGTATGATTAAATCCCTCTCCCACCGATCCCCTCCCGTAGAGTATGATTAGTTTTGACGTGTATTTTATTGCCTCCTATCCCTCCGATGGTTATACACGTATAATAACTGGAACTAGCTCTTCTGCAGATACAAGTGCTCTCTTCCCTCTCCCTTGTTAGAAAAGAGACTCACTCTCCCACAAGAAAGAAAATAATAAAACAGCAAATGCATAACAGAATGTAGGACCATAAACACCAGGTTTGAGACAGTTTAATTTACAGTATGCAAGTATGATTCAGGGAAGAAAATGATACACAGAAAAAAAAGAAATTCAGGATGCAAAAACTGCACACACCAGACATACACTTCCAAGTATTTGAGAGTAATAGATAACTTTGATAGCAAAGTCTGCTACAGAGTTGTAATTTAATGTCTACTGGGTGTTCCATCTATGAATAATTTCGTTGACATGAAACATCCAAGCAAAATACAGCCAAGTACTTGACAGTAATAGATAAATTTGGAGACAACTTCAGCACCAGCATATCTCCCTACTTCCAGTGGAACTTTTTTCCCTGCATTACCTGAAAACAAAAGTACAAGGCAAAAGATTAATTGGCTCCATATCTGCTGTGGCAAACTAACTGCTAGCAATACAGAGAAACTAGAGAACAGAGCTAATAAGGAAGCTTGCAAATTCCAGGAATTTAGAACTACCACAAATGCAATTGTTCATACAATAGAGAATTAATTAATCCTTCAAATATTTGTGAAGAAATGCTTGTGAACAATTGCTTGACTAAAATATTTACTAATATGAAAATGACACAACACTGCACTGAAACAGAAAAAAGCCTGAACTTTCTGAAGAAATAGACAGGATTGCCTTTTCTACTTATCTTAGGGACTACTGCTACCTATCTGATAAATAAATGATTGCAATAAGCGACTGATGCAAGAATACATTCAGGTAATAATGAAAATAGCTGTGCTAAACTTGTGTGCTCTCAATTCAGAGCATGAAACTTGTGAGCTCTCAATTCAGAGCATGAAAGACAAACTTTTATACCATACAAGCTGTGATAACAGATGGCCAGATACTAGTGCAGATAATAGATAGCAGCACAGAACTGGAAGTCAAAGACAACCATCGCAATGAATTAAAAACCTGCTGCCACTAAGCTCTTACATATTAATGAAATAGCAAAACCTAATAATTATCAAACTGCTCAAATGTACATGGACAGGAGAGCTACCAGTGGTGAATCAATCGTTACTATGGGCAGTATCAATCTAATAATTATTCTTTCATTTTTGATCCAGCCGTGATAAATGGAGGATGGAACATAGTACTAACAAAATAATTTTAGTGCATTTACCACATTAAACACACAACCATGGACTCATGGAGACATACAGACAACCAAACCCTTGAATCACAAAACTATATAGGATACTTGTATCAACTTCGAAGGACAGTTTGCCCCCAAGAAATAAGAAGAGGTCCAAGAATTTACCAATGGTCTGGTGCCTAGCTGCAACAGAGAAGTGGCCACCAAGATTCACCGGATCTGAATCAACCAAACCTGAGAAAAGAAAGGTGAAATCAAAACCCTACTAAAACAAGAAATGAAGCAACGAACTCTAAATAACAGATGAGATGGGGAGGAAGAGGGAGAGGCTCATCGGAGCTCTACAAGGGCTGCCGGAGTAGAGTGAACAGCAGGGTAACGAGCATGATGTGGATGTTGCGATGGCGGCATATACCAGGGGCGGTGTGGAGCAGCGCACCAGGGGCTTGGCGCCGGCGAGGAGGCGGCCGGAGCGGCGCCAGCGAGGGGCGCGGGTCGAAGCGGCGCCGGGCGAGGGCGCGGTCAGAGCAGCGCTGGCTCGACGCGAGGCGACGAGTCACACCGTTCCACGAGTCGGGTGGGGATTTTTATGGCCCCCCGTGTGTTGACGTGTATTGGTACGCGAACCATGGCAAAACACGAGCAGCCAAACGTGGTTTTCGACAGACCGGGGGATCTCGCCCCGGCGTGGGATTCCTTCCACGATACACGTGGTTGGGGGCTCGAACCACGCCGATACTCCTGCATCCAAACGAAGCCTGGAGGATGAGGAGTGGGGCCGGCCGGACCGCTCGTGGTGGGCCACGGTGGCAGTCCACTGGACTTTATTTAGTGCAAATTCTCTCAACGGATTATCCTAGTGGGGATTGTGGCTGAGCCACTTGAAACCGGTGGCTTTCCAAAATTCAAATATTAATTCAAAAAATTAAATCTAGGAAAGGTCGTGAAAATGACAGCAAGTGCTTAGACACCAATTGGATATTGCAGTATTCTGAAGATAGTATCTACTCCCTCTGTTGGTTTGTTATCTGTTCGTTTGTTACTTGAAAACTATGTCTGTGAGGGGAGTACGGTTTTTTAACGACAAATCCATAGAACGAAGAGAGTAGACTAGAAATCACAGTTTTGAAGATCAGAGCCACGTAATACATCAAGGGTATTTAAAACTAGAGATTTTATATTTTTTAAAGGAAAAAAACATGACGAGCAGAGTGTTTGGCTATTATTGCCTACAATTTTAATTGGTCCAGCTACATGATGCAAACGTACAATATGAGCATCTGCTCTTTATATAGCATGAGAAATCTATATTACGTATATTATTTAAATAATGAAACTAAGTAGTCATGCAAGGCTTTCCCTGTCCTTCTCTCCACCTGCCATGGAAGCCAAGGGTGGGCAATCTGTTTCCTGGATCAAAGAAAGGGAAACATGGAAATAAAGGACTGAGCATGTGGAAAGAAAACAAAGCATGAAGGGAAAACGAGACACGTGAGTACGGTCTAAACTAAAAAAACTACAGTTTTGTTAATATTGTAGTTTCTAGAACTCCAAATTAAATTACTTCAAAACACCTTTCTTTCTTATACCTAGGTATTTTTTAAAAACATTGTATTAATCTAAAACTAAAAAGAATACTTTACATGAAAGTAGAGCCTTAACTTTGTGTTCTTATATATCGTTTAACTTTGTTTGTGTTCTTATATATCGTTCACGGGCTAGCTACATGTCAAAGCACAAATATGAAAATTTACCAGTGGCTTCTCATATGGAGAACTTGGAATAACAAACATACCTATAATTATAGCATCTTCAAAGTTGTTGGTAATTATAATGCTTATTAGTGGTGCTTTCACACGAGTTTTATTTATATTAAATAGGTTGTTATACAGGCATACTCGATGACATGGCAGTGTATTTAAGAAGAAAAAGAAAAACTAAGTGTCATGGGGATGAAACTTTCTTGACATGATTACCAAATTTCTTTGACTCATAAAATTAAATACATATGAAACTAGAGAGTGAAACTTTGCATTGAGAGTGGGTATTTCATGTGAATTCCATTTCATTCTATATAGTATGGTAGTTGTGGAAACAACGCTAAACTACCTAGTAAGACTGGCCTTAGGAATTAGAATCTATAACGTGTTTGGTTCGTAGGTCCAGTTCATCGAGAGCAACGAAATCATTCCATATGGAGTTAAGCCTTTCTGTTAGTTATGGAGGATAGAGCTTGTTTAATGCCGCTCCAATTTATGCTCTTGTGATGAGCTATAATTGCACTAAACAACCAAGGGAAAGGTATGCTTCTAGCGATAACGGAGGAGCTAAAGGCATTTTCCATGATATAATAGTGGAGCCACTATTTTGATGCTTGTACGACACTAGATTCTACATGGCAACAAACAGATGAGCCTATTTAGAGCTTATTCGATTACACCCCAAACTTAACCAAAGTTTTGGAGGGGATTGAGAGGTTTGGAGGGATTAAGTGGAATTTAATCTTCTACAAGTTAAAATCCTCTAGATTTAGGGAATAAACGAACAAGCCCTTAATAGGACAAGTATTACGGTCTAATTTATACACATCTAGACATTATTATATATATCTATGTACTTTTTTAAAATTATAAGTTATTTTGACTTATTTGGTATATTAATTTTGCTATATCTCTTATCTAACGTACATAGAAAATTTTATATACCAAAAAATTAAAGCAGCTTATTATTTGAAATAGTGAGAATCTATAGAAAAAATTGTATATCTAGAATAACCAAAGCGTCTTATATTTTAAAAATTGAAATAAATCAAGTAATATAGAGCAAGAAATATACTTAGCACACCCAAAATCGTGGCAGCTAAAATGGAACGTAAATGATTGGTAGTATTTACCTAAATTGCATCATTATTATCGACTAATTATGGTACGACCCGACAAAATAGACGAACACCAGCTCACACTGTCACGCATGACCATCAGAGCACAACCTTTTAGACCAAACCCCTCGGATTCTATCCACAATCAAAGATATTTGGATTAGGCTTCAGGATTGGCCTTAACCATCACAACGAAATACCTCAATCACCCCTAGTCCAAACACGACAGAGGCAGCTTACCCTAGGGGCAGAGAAGTCCATCTCCCGGTGCCCCACCTGTCATCCACTCGCGCAGATTAGATTCTCTGACAACATTATCCCCGACGACGCTGGCCGGCCGGTCGCGACGCCGACGCGCCGTTCGTTACCCTCCTCCCTCCACCTCGAACCCCGCGCCCACGCGTTCCCCGCCAGGCCGCGCAGGTCGCACACGGCCTCGCTGTAGCCTCCACCACTGCCAGACCGGCCCCACGGCGGCTCCCAGCGCCACCTCCAAGAACCAAACAAAACTTTTTCCCTTCCCCAGCTCGCGTACCCCCCACACGCCGCACCCGCCGACACGTGGGGCCGAGAGTCACCCGCGAGGCGGGCCCCCCGCGCGCGGGTACGTGGGCGGGTCGGTCAAAACGTACTTGGCTGGAAGGGCCGGCCTACCACCGGCCACCGCCGTGTCCCAGCAGGCGAGCGGTGTCCCCCACACCAACTACTCCCCCACCGGCCACGGGCCTGTCGGGTCGTGACTCGCTGACGCGCGGGCCGCACACGTTTCTAGGCCCACCCGTCGGTGAGTGTGCGTGCGTGGAGATGGGGGAGCGCGTGAGGCAGCCCGTGGACGGGGAGGAGTGCGGTGGTGGTGGTGGAGAGAGAGAGGGAGTGGGGCCCACCGCCTGGGTCTGAGCGGCGGTGGGGGCCGAGTGGAGACGAGGCACGCGTCTCGCTCGTCTTACCCCCCTCCCTCCTCTTTTCGTCTCTCGTCTGCCTTTCCTCCCCCCGCGTCCGTCCGTCTACACCTCATCACAATCACAGCGAGCGAGAAGAGGAGAGAGGGAGAGAGGGAAGAGAGAGAGGGCTAGGGTTTCGTGCTCCCCCACGCCTCACGCATCGAATCCGGGCCGGATCGGGGGGCGCGCCGAGTCGCCGGCGGCCCGGCGGTGCCTGGTAAGGCCAGATCCCCCCGCGTGCGCCTCCTCCCCCTCTCTGTCTCTCTGACCGCGGCGTGGTCGGGTGCCGTCCCCTGCGGCGATTCGGGGGGGCCGGCGGAGGGTTCGGGCCGTCGCAATTCCGTGGTTGGGTTGGGAAAGCGGATCGTCTGGGGTTTGGTTCGCCGAGAATTCGGGTCCGTGTGGTAGGTGCCGTGCCGTGCTTGCTCGTCCTAGGCGATTTGTTGTGGTCGTCGTTCGTCGCGGTGAGCTGGTTCGGGGGTTGTGTGGTTGGAATTCGGGGTTCTGGACGCCGGAATTCAGAGCGATTTCGGAGATTAGCTCCGTACGGTAGCCTTGCGTGCGTGTTCCTCTTCTGCTTTGGGGAAAACCTTTTTACGGGGGATTCGTTGGTTTCGCGATTTGGCCATACTTTAGGCGGGGATTTCGGTGAGGACTTCTGTGGAATCGAGGACGTTTTGCCTGAGAAAATTGAGAATTGCTGTTTTGGGTTTTGAGTCCAGTTTGACCGAGGTGGAGAGGATGTGGAGTATTTCCATTGTGCCAAGTCTGCCTCACTGAACGCTGAGGGGGAGGAGCATGTATCATGTAATGTCCCTGATAGCGTCGATGTAATTGTTGCGGATGATCGTTCATCACATAGGCAATAAAATTTTACCCAGGTTCAAAAAAAAAAAAAAAAAAAAAGTCTGCCTCACTGAGGTATTGCTGATCCAGAATTGGCAGAGTGTGCTGTGGCTGTACTGCTGTGACTGGGCATTGCTACAGGATTGTAGTGGACTCACTTTTAGTGATATGTGTGGTTAGGAGTGTGGCTTCATGCTTGGTGCAGTTTTAAGGGGTGTGTGATGTATGGAATAGAGCCCTGTTGCGTTTGGCAGAATTCAGATAAATTGAAGTTGGTGTCGCTATTCTTTTATTGCATGTTACACCTTAACACTTGAGATGCATTTGTTCCATTTTATCCAAGGTCTAATGATTTGATAGCAAAGGAGATATCAATACCAGTGCCAATTAGTGTTTTGCACGTAAATTTTGATTTTGAAATTAGTTTTCACATGTGTCAGCTAGCTTTATGGAGTACTTATGCTTAGCCCATGTCTTTGCTGAGAGTGATAGTTCTGTGCGCCGTTAACTTTTTCTTCTGTTTTTATGCCGCTCCAATGCTTAGGTTGATTTATCGAAAAGGTTTTCATTTTTGTGAGGTTGCTATTGCTTTTCTAGAGCATGTGCTTGCATAAATATGTCAAGGATTGTTGATGTTGTTATTACGTAGAACTTGTTGTATTAGAACGTAAAATGAAAGACAAGATGCTCCTATCCTGCAAAGCGGATCTTGTTGTTTTCATCCCGAGTGTTGTTATAGATTGATCATTTTCATGGTATCGCATTCCCCTCGTTGTAGCGTGATTATTCTCTCGGCTGGACTGTTTAACAAAAGATGCATAAGATGGCTTGAATATCTCAAAACTTTCTGAATAGTGTTAGAAATTTTGATCTTATAATAAAACTAATATATATCTAAACATATGTCTTCCCTCTGAACTCAGTAACTCAATTTTTTTGTTATGAAGAAATTAAATTCTTGATTCTGAACTCCTCTTTTGTCTTTTTGGTTTCAGGGCTGTGATTCCATTGCAATGGCATCTGAAACTGATGAGAAAGCTAAGATGGAGAGTCTGACATCTGCTGCAGCCTTTGTGGAGGGTGGCATTCAGGACGCGTGCGATGATGCATGCAGCATTTGCCTTGAGGCTTTCTGTGAGAGTGACCCTTCTGCAGTAAGTGGCCGTCTTGTTAGTTAAGCTATTTCGCATATGGGGGTTATATCTGTAACCAATTCTTGTTGTTTGCTTTGTTTTCTAGTTGACTGGATGCAAGCATGAGTTCCATCTCCAATGCATTCTTGAATGGTATGCTACTAGCTCTTATATATGCATAATATATGTTACTTTTTTTATATGCTATTATTCCTACCTTGCACTTGAACCTTACCTAGCCCCATCAGTAATTATCTGGGCGCATGAGTTAGTGGTTATCAGTAAGGGCGCATTTTAGAACATTGAAATCTCCGTGCCTTGAACTTGCGTGGTTTACTTGACCATATCTGTTGCCTTTACTTAGACTGTAACATCCTATTGGTACGGGAAAGGACAACTGTTTAGTATGGCTTTTCCACATGATGAAAATTGTCACCAGATTTGGTTTTTTTTGTTGTCTCTATAGTTGGACAGCTTTCTAGATTTGGGATGGTCTATTATTGAACTGTACTCTGCTGCTTTGTTACTGACAAAATGTAGTGATAACATCATATGCTCAACAACACTTTCCATGCTGGCTTTATGAACAGTTATAATCAAAATGCTGGGACTTATAATTATCTGTTGTGCTGGGATGCTCTCATTTTTCTTTCTGGTTCTGTCAATGTTGCTAAAGTCATATGCTATTGGCAGAAATTAGATTTCACTCTTTCCTATCTTGTAAAAATATTTTTATATGCATGAGGGCACTGAATTTTAGCCATGCATGCAGAATGCTTCGCTGATCTGGATTGTTTTTATATTTGGCTTCTGTTCAATTTATTTCATGCTAATGATTGATTGGACTTTGATAGGTGTCAGAGAAGTTCACAGTGCCCAATGTGTTGGCAGCCTATTAGTATGAAGGATCCTACCAGGCAAGTTCTTGGCTGTGCAAATATGATGCTTACCATTTTGGTCCTCCTAGGCTAGTAAGTAGTTACTTCCTGGCTAATTCTATTTTTTACTGATATCTCAGTCAGGAGCTGCTTGAGGCAGTAGAGCGCGAGAGGAATATAAGAACCAATCAAACTCGAAACACAACTATATTTCATCATCCTGCTCTTGGTGATTTTGAGCTGCAGCATGTATGTGTTACAAAACCACTTCATGATACAGTTCTTCTAACTCTGGTTATTAAGTGCTATTTTTCAAGTTTTTCCTGATTACATTGATATGCTTGTGCAGCTGCCTGTTGGTAATGATGCTGAGCTTGAAGAGCGTATACTACAGCATCTGGCTGCTGCTGCTGCAATGGGAAGGGCACACCATCTTGGAAGAAGGGAGGGGCACAGGGGACGATCTGGTTCGCATGGTCGTCCACAGTTCCTAGTTTTCTCTACACACCCAAATTCACCTTCTGCTGGCACAATTTCTTCTTCTTCTGCTCATATTGATGGAGAAAATGATTCAAATCCTGCCACCCCTAGAGCTAGTGCGTCATCTCCTCGAGCTATTCGCATTGGAGAACCAGGAAACCAAAGCCCCGGGATGCTTACCTACGATGCTGAACAGGATGCTGTCGTTTCTTCTGGAAATAGCACTCCTGTATCGAGTCCTAGGTTTTTTAACAGGTACTCCGTCAATATCCAGATACTGTTTTCTCATGGTAGTTTTTGTGGTGATCTAACTAAATGATGACTCCGATGCATCAGGAGACACTCCACTGGGCAGTCAACTCCAGACAGGGCTGGACCATCAGATATGCAGTCTTTCTCAGACTCCCTGAAGTCTCGCTTAAATGCCGTCTCTATGAAGTATGTATAATTTGTAATTTTGTTTGAGCCTTCTAGCATAATAATGAATTTTTATCCTAAAGCTTTTGCAATACTTGTGTATAATCCAGGTACAAAGAATCTATTACAAAGAGTACTCGAGGGTGGAAGGAGAGACTCTTTTCACGTAATTCCTCTGTGGCAGATCTTGGTTCTGAAGTGAGAAGAGAAGTTAATGCTGGAATCGCGTCTGTGTCACGGATGATGGAGCGTCTGGAAACTAGAGGAAATGGCAGAACAGGTGATAGCCCAACAGCATCCACTTCTGAAGTTCCTCCTGCTACAGAATCAAGCAATGAAAGGATTACAGAGACCAACTCTGCTTCTGCTGGTGCTGGTACTACTACCACTACGAGTACCAGCGCTAGCAACGCCGCCTCTGCCCCTTGTGTTGCGACTTCCGGTTCAAACTAGGACATGTAAGGGTCTCAGAAAGAAGGCTTACACATGCCGATTCTTCATCTTCAAAGGTACCACATAGATCTCGTCTTAGAGCCTTGGTCGGATCAAACTAACGGTTCCTAAAATGTCGCGGTTGCAGGTTGTCAGTCTGGCGGCAGAGCAGAAGTGCAACAACGAGATGCTGTCATTTTTCTCAACCACTGCATAAACAAACGGCTGCAAGGAAAACTGGAATGGTGATTTGATGTAATGGGTCGATAAAAAATGTTGGTGCGTGTGGCCTAGGGGAAGTCCAATTTCATCTTCTGTTTTCGTCTCTTTGTAAAAAAAGAAAAGATTTCTTCTGAGGGCAGATGTTTTACCGGTATAAATAACGGATATGTCATCTTCACAGTACGCGGATCATCAGTTATAAATATGATTGGAACAGCAAAGTTTGCTGCTGTTATACAGTTTCATTCCGTGGCACGGTTTTCCTGTATGTTCTGTGTGGGTGAATCTATGAATTTTGCTGTGCACATAAATATGCATCTTTCTCAGAAACTTGTGTATGTGGTAAGTTTAGCTAAACTCCGATGCGGCGCACAAACGTTGCATCTCGATAGTGGTGATTCAGTGGGGTTTAAAAGATGTGTGGGCACGCCAAAGAAGAGCCCCCTGTCTCCGATCCTATCTATATCTATCTACCGCAGATGGCAGATGGCGCGGGTAGCAGCTAGAGATCCTATCTATCCCAAACAAGCTATAATTGGGGATCGATCGTGGAGAAATCGTCCCTCTCCCGGTCTCCCCTCACCTTCGTCCTCATCTTTACCGAGCCCTAGGCGAGGCGCCCCACAACCTCGCTGCTTGTGGCGACACCCCCAATCCGACGCCCCCGCGCGGCTCCCAAATCGCTTCCCCTCCTGCAGGGCGCCACGGCGTGACGGCCGCACCCCGCCTCCTCCGCCCCACCGGCGTGAGCCCAAGGTAATTTTTTTTGGTAAAAAAAGTAAACTGATTAATTAATAAAATCGAAACCAGTGTTCATCCTCTGCTGCTGCAGCAGCAGAGCATTAGCTGTGTAGAGAAGAGATCGAGAGTATTAACTGAATTCCAGCGCAAACCAACATTCCTCTTTTTTTTTTTTTCCCCCCTCACACATGCTTCAGTTCAACAGCACGATGTGTCAAAACAAAATTGTTAATCTGATGATAGAGGAACCATGGACGACGTGAACGGGCACTACGTCGTCGTCGGCCTGCCCTCCGCCTCCGCCTCTGCGCGCTGCGGCGGCGGCCGCGGCGATGGGCCTTCTCCAGCCGAGCATCAGCATCAGCAGCAGCAGCACCCCCACCCCCACTCGCCGGCCGAGCCACCCGCGGCCGCGGCATCCTGGCGCGGTGCGGCCGAACCAGAAGCGGACCAAGAACTTCAGCGACAAGGAGGACGAGATGCTGGCGCTGGCGTGGCTGCACGTGGGCGCGGACCCGTCGCCCACAGGTGCCGCCGCCGCCGCCGGCGAGCCGCGCGCGCCCTACTGGAAGCGGATGCACGACTACTTCCACGCGCGCAGGGACTTCGCGTCGGAGCGCAGCGAGAACTCGCTCCTCCACCGATGGTCCACCATCCAGGACCACGTCAGGCGCTTCGACCGCTGCGTCGCCGACGTCGTCGCCCTCGACGGCGGGCACGGCCACGGCCAGGACGACGGTCCCGACGGCGCCGGGCTCACGCCGCAGGACACGGTTACACGCTGCCAGCTGCTCTGTCCATCGTGTTCTTGGTGTCACATTTTCTTTTTCCCAATCATTGTGGAATGTTTTTTTTTTTCACTGTTGTATTCGCTGCAGGTCGTGCAAGCGCTGGCTCTGTTCAAGTCTCAGGACAAGAACAGCAAGTCGTTCCAGTTCCTGCACTGCTGGAACATCCTGCGGTCGCACCAGAAGTGGATCGAGAGGTCGGCGTCACAGGCCTCGGCGCAGAAGCTGGCGTGGATCAACCGGTCTTCGTCGTCGTCGTTGTCCCAGACGACCCAGGCGGTGGTGGCGTTCTCCTCATCATCTCAGAAGAAGCAGAAGACGAGTCCCGGTTCGAGTCCAAGCTTGTCGACGCCGCCGCAGTGCGCTCTCGACGACGGCTCAGAGGCTGCTGCAGCTCGGGAATGCGAGGTGTTGATGCAGCAGCCGGTGGATGTGAGTGAGAAGGAGAATTCACAGCGAGGTGTTGGAGCTGGTTTGTACCTGGAGGCGTCTGATGGTCTCTGGGGAAGGAAGAGGAAAGTGGCTGACGAGGCAGAGGGGAGAGAGCTCGACAATGGCAATGGTGAGAGAGATGAGCAGGGTGATGCAGAGAGGCAGATCATCAGCAATGGCGAGAGCGAGAAGTATGCGCTGGAACGAAAGAAGGTTGTGATAGAACAGCAGAAGATTATGCTAGAACAGGAGAGGATGGCGCTTGAACAAGCCAGGGCTGCTAATGAGGCGAGGAGTCTTGATATAAAGAGGAAAGAGATAGATTTGAAGAGCAAAGAGGTGGATTTGAAGATCATGTTGGAAGAAGAGAGGATCATGACCAAGGACATTAGCGGCTTGTCTGACCTGCAACAGCAGTACTACAAGATGCTGCACAATGAGATCATGACTCGGCGGTTCAGTAGCTCAGGTTCACCTTGTACGAACCACTAGGTTGTCCCTAATTTTTTTTTTTTTTTGATACCCTAGGTTGTCCATATTGTTGCTTGAACTGACAATTGAACACTATGACGGCCTGATCTACTGGCCTGAACAAGTATTCAAAAGCTTTGTATGCTTGAAGAATTTGAGGATTTTGTACTGTAATAAGCTAATTGGGCCCAAACAGGTGACAGATGATGAACCTACACAAACAACAGAGCAAATCCTGCACCATTTAAACATGGTATTTATATACGGTTGTGGATGCTTGGTACAACTCTTGATTCTTCCCCACACTGTCTCAGAATCATTGATATTATGATTTAATTTGTCCTAGACTCGAATTCATATGGGAAATGGAGAAATGTCTTGAAGCCTGTACGTCACTGGAATACTGCCCTATGGGTACTCCAAAGCAAATGCCGTATCCAATGATTCGTTGTCCATGCCTAATAACTCTTAAGGATAATTGACGAGAGTCTACATATTTATGACTCCAATAAGTAGGTTGACGGCTGCTGCTAGGAACGGCATGAGCTGCCGTCACCTGAAGAGCTTTGAGAGATCTGATAAGATCCGGGTCGTCGATGTTGGCATCACGTGTAGTGGAAGCATCCGCATGTGGCTGTGGTGGTGGCGTGGCTGTAAGCGTGGGAGGGGGTAACAACAAATCAATTTCTCTCTGGGTTTGATACAGAAGGTGATATGTTGTCAATCATTAGATGCCAACCTTGGACTTTGCGGAGTCAAAACCTGCTGCTTGAAATGTATGTGCCAGATAGAGACATAGATGCTTATGGTTTTCAGTACATGGATGCAACTGTTAGACTGTATGGTATTCCTAGAGCTCTCAGAACTGAAGAAAGAATCACAGAAGTTATTTAGCATATTGGTCAGCATTCTGATTGGCATAGGTTGAACCCTCGGAACTTTAACTATGATCCGTTCCATGTCCCAGTCCGTGTTAAGGAGCTGTGACCAGAATGGGAAGTGTCTCTGAATGGGAGGTGACTTGCACTTGGACCTGGGTCTGCTGAATATTGAGCTGTGTGACTTGTAGCATCTGCTGAGTGTTAAGTTGCTGGATGGAGTGCATGGTTGGCTGATGACTCTGAATTTGCTCCAGTTGGTTAGCATTCAGGGCACCTTGCATCTGGACCGTTGGAGCAGAGCATTGAATTTGCTCCTGTCCCGTTGCCTCAAATTCTGATCAGTGGTGCTCAAAGGCAAATGTGGCGAATCAAGAATCATCATGTCTTGTTGGGTAGGACCCTGAGCTTCTGTTGTGGATGGAGGAGTGTGAGCAACAGCAAAGTTACCTCCTCTTATAATGTTGGTCAGTCTACTGACAGCCTGAGTAGTTGTGTTTGGAATCCTGGTGTCCTGAGAGCTGTGAGCTGAACTTGCACCCATCCTTCTTCCTACAAAAGCCTGTCTGAGCGAGCTCAACGCTGTGAAGGTGGAGCTGCCAAACCTTTTTTTTTCGCGACCGGGTTGCACCCGTTTTTCATTAAGAGGAAGAAGAGGTTTACAAAGTTTCACCGCAAAGATTAGCCAGGCGAGGGGCCTAGCTCACCGGAGGAGCAACCTACACTACCGGATCCAAGACTGGACGATTACATGGTTGCGCGGTTTTGCGACCAGAGGAAGTGGAGGGCCGCCATCGGCGCGTACCCAGCCATAGCCCATTCTGAGCCCTCCCTGATAACTGACGCCACTACCTCGGTCGGCGTCGAGGGCGTTCTACTAAACGTTCTGGCGTTCCTCTCCTTCCAAATACACCAAGCCACTAGCAGGAGCAGCGAGTCGAACAAAGGTCGCGAGGCCGTGTCGATGCGACGCCGTTGCTGTATCCACCATGACGCAAGATCCTGATCGCCAGTGGGCATGAGGTCCTGAAGCTGCAGAGGGCCTAGAAGGCCAAGCCAGACTTGCTTGGCGAAGACGCACCCAAGGAAGAGGTGCTGCTCCGTCTCCGGCTGCTGATCGCAGAGGGCACAGGCGTCGCTGTCCTGCAAGGCGTGGCGCTTGCTTCGCGCGGCTGTCCAGAGACGTCGATGTAGTGCCAGCCAAAAAAACATCTTCACTTTGGGCGGTGCTCTAGCTTTCCAAAGCTCACGCGCGCCCAAGAGCTCGGTTGAACCGTGGAGGAAAGCTCGATATGTGGACGCCACAGAATATGTGCCGGAGGCAGACCATTTCCAGATGAATCGATCGGGACGATCCAGGACGAGGTTGGTCTCGCGCAGCAGCTCCCAGACTCGCAGGTAGTCGCAGATGACTTGGGTTGTCAGCGCCCCGGAGATGTCCCTAGCCCAACGGTGCTCGGTCAGAGCCTCACGCAAGCACCGTCTCTTTCCGGCGCGCGATGTTGCCTGGAACAGAGCCGGCGCGAACTTGCAGAGGGGTCCGACAGGCGCCCAGTTGTCCGTCCAGAGCCTGACGCTGTTGCCGTTGCCAACAACGACGGACATACTAGCAGCGAGCATCGCCGCGACGCATTTCTCCATTGTGGAGGGAAGCAGCGTCCAGCACCTGTCCGGCTCGGTGCGCACAAGCCATTCCCAGCGTA
Source organism: Chrysopogon serrulatus (assembly GCA_015844335.1). Taxonomy (NCBI): domain Eukaryota; kingdom Viridiplantae; phylum Streptophyta; class Magnoliopsida; order Poales; family Poaceae; genus Chrysopogon; species Chrysopogon serrulatus. Next base: position 290,094 of record JADLZL010005849.1, read on the forward strand.
ACCGGAGCGCGAAGCCAAAGAATCTAAGGTCAATGACGCCGAGACCACCTAACACAGTAGGGCGGCAGACCGACGTCCAAACCACGCGACATTTGCCCCCACTGCAGGCCTCAGCGCCAGCCCAGATGAAAGCTCGACGGCGGCGGTCAATCTGCCTGATTGCCCACGGGGATAGGCAGCACGCGATGCTGGTGTGGATCATTATAGCGGACAGCGTGGTCTTGGTGAGGGTGACCCGTCCCGCACACGTGAGCATCCCAGCCTCCAAGTCGGAATGCGCGCGGCAACCGCGTCAACGTAGGGCTGCTCATCGGCGCGACGAAGGCGACGGAGCGACAGCGGTATCCTGAGGTACCGCGACGGTAGGGCGGAGATCACGAATGGGAATACTTGCTGCACGGCAAGGAGTTCATCGTCGGTGCAGCAAATCGGCATGGCACTACACTTCTCCATATTGGTGACTAGGCCAAAGGCGCCTGCGAAGAGCTCCAATATTTGGGAGAGGCAAATTGCGTCAACCGGGACTGGTGCAATCAGCAGGATGAGGTCGTCGGCGTAGAGGGAGGCGCGGTGGCGCAGTACACAACCCGGTAGCGGCAAAAGCGCCTGTCTGCGATCGGCTTCGCTGATGAGCGAGTTGAGGACCTCCATGACAATCACGAACAGCATAGGCGAGATTTGGTCCCCCTGGCGCAGTCCCCGTGCGTGCAAAATTCGCCGGCCAGGTCGCCCATGCAGAAGGACGCGAGTACTACTTGTGCGGAGCAGGACGGAGATCCACTCACACCAACGCCGCGGGAAGCCAATGTGCTGGAGGACCTCCATGAGAAAGGGCCAGCTGACAGAGTCAAAAGCTTTCGCAATGTCAACCTTCAGGAGCATCGACGGGCACTTCCTGGAATTGAGCCACCTGCAGGCGAGCTGGACGGTTCTAAAGTTGTCGTGGATCGCCCGTCCCTTGATGAACGCGCTTTGATTGAGTGCCAATCTGGAAATCTGATTTTCAACAAGATTCATCGAAATTTGGATCCACTGAGTCATCCATCCCCCAAAATGACCGAATCCCTGCTCCTGGCCAGAGGTCATGATCCTTCTGGTTCTTTCCGGACAGTGTTCAGCATTGTAAAAGTAACGAGCACAATAAGTACAGATTCTTCTGACCTTTTCATAGTGAAGCCAGACAATCATGTTGCCCAAATTAGGAATTGTCAGGAAGACTTTGTCTGTAGTTGGTTTAGTGACATCAAGTTTAACACGGACTGGGACATAGAACGGATCATAGTTAAAGTTCCGGGGGTTCAACCTATGCCAATCAGAATGCTGACCAATATGCTGAATAACTTATGTGATTCTTTCTTCAGTTCTAAGAGCTCTAGGAATACCATACAGTGTAACAGTTGCATCCATGTACTGAAAACCATAACATCTATGTCTCTATCTGGCACGTACATTTCAAGCAGCAGGTTTGACGCAAAGTCCAAGGTTGGCCTCTAATGATTGAAAACATATGACCTTCTGTATCAAACCCAGCGAGAAACAGATTTGCTGTTACCTCGTCAATGTCTCTGGCTCTTCCTCTCCAGGCATTGTTGAGGTCAGCTCGGGCGATGTCATCGGAGATAGGCGCCGCACTGCGCCACTGCATGGAGGATCTGCCACCATCAGCATGAGGTTGAACGACGGAGTAGGTTGACGTGGTTGACGGCTGCTGCTAGGAACGGCATGAGCTGCCGAAGGAGGTGGTGGCTCAGGCCGCGGGGCCTGCTCCATGGCGGAGGGACCTTATAAGGAGCCTTGGGGTCATCGTCGTTCATGGCATTGAGAGGCAAGAGGAATCGAAATGAGGTTGAACGACGGAGTAGGAACGGGGGTTGGGGGGGGGAGGGCATGGGCTGCCGAAAAGGTGAAAGTGGTGGTCGGATGCGGGTAGTAATCGTCGTTCATGGTGACAGAGAAAACGAAGATGTCCCAGCGAACGGCGCGGTGTCAACGAAGAGCGGTGGCGGTGGGGCAGCGGGGGCAGGTGTCGCCGCTACCGCAACCATCAACGATAGAGCGGTGACGCTGAACACAGAGCCGAACACTGAGAGGATCCCACCATCGAGGCGGCTGAAGAAGCCAAAAAGGTCAGATCGGAAGCAGATCACCAATCAGAGTGGATTTGGAGCAGATTGAGGTGGATTAGAGGTTGGGAAATCTGCTCCAAATCCACTCTGACTCTGATTGCTGATGAATCTGCCAGTTCTGGACCAGCCGGTGGCTACAAGGACAAGCCGTCCAGGATTTGGCACCCACACTGATCCACTCGGTGCCTCGGTGGCTAGCTCTCAGTTCCAGCGATTCAGGAGTACCTAAACATTTGGGACCTTGTCAGAAACGTGCAATTGACTGAGCAGCACAAGTTAATCTGGAGATGCTCCAGTGTCATCTCTATTGCACGTCATCTCTATCGCAAGCTTGCGAGGCATGTGCCCATTTTATATTGAAACCAACACGCCCATTTTCACGCTTTTCTATTTCATTAATTATAATTGCATTGAGTCCACTTTGATGTACGTCGTGTCTCTCTTGCAGCTGTTGCTTGGGATACATACAGATGGCAACATTCCTATCCCTGTATCCCAGGCATGTCGCTGATCGTGTGATGACTTCGAAGTTTACAAGGAAGGCTTGATGCACCTAGGAGCTGATGATGATTCCACTTAATTAAACTTGTGTCTCCTGTAATGTAAACAAGGGCACACTTGCTGTCTTGATTGTTTGGGACAGCTTTGATATACTGCGTGTATGTACCAGTGAGGGATGGAAATTAGAAAGATGCTATCTGCAGAAATTTTGCTAGTGTATTTCCTCTTTCTGTCCCATCTTCACTCAGCTGTTGAAAGGTGTAAGCTGATTCGTACATCATATATGAACGAGATGGCAGTTAAGAGGTTGATCGAATGTTAATATATTGTTGTACCGAATTGATTTTCAGCATGCGATTGTTTCGGAGATTCAGTGGGTAATTTGTGTGTGCGACGGAGGGTTGAACCTAAAGATATTGTTTGGTTTCAGTTTTCTGAGTTCAGTTTACTTGTTGAAACTGAATGTAGCTCGATGACAAATGCCAAATCTGTGCCTTGTGGCTAGCCTGGTGGCTAAATGCTGGGCCGCTGACATGATAAGCCCAAGGTCGGCTTTGATGATAGTGTCGCGACCAACGGCAATGGTTGACAGTTGATACTCCACCGAGATAATCGCTGCAACTGATTTGATAAAGGGCAATACTGTCCGCTGAGTCCAGGAGAAGAAAAGAAATGGTGTTATACTTCAACCCATAATCCAGGATATTTGTATGACCAGCGAGATGACCCGAATTGAGTCGTAGGAATATTGCCAACAGAAGTTCGTCCAAAAGAAACTCCCATTATCATAGACTCCAAGTGTTAAATTGACTCCATCAGATAGCTAACAAAATGCTTCGTATAATCATGAAAGCTAATCACGAGAAATTATAGGGAAAACAGGCACCAATACACAAAAATAAAATCACAACCAAATAATAGAACTCAGATCATTATGGCCTAGCATAGAATGAAGCTACATACTACAATTCCCTAGCCACGAAGACGATACTGTTTAATCTTTATGTCAAAGTATACAAAATGACAGAAGTGCACAATAACAGCCTCTCAGAACAAATGTTTTTTTTTTGTCTTCTTTTTATAATGTTTTGTTTGGCTTAATAATACTCTTGCTTGGCGGTGTCGCCATATTATTCATCAGAAGCTTGGTGTCCTCCAGGTTCCGTATCATGTCTTCCTGACTCCTGTTCACACGTATCAGTAAACATATATAAGTTAGCAGCAGTTGCGTAAAAATAATGTACATCTTATATGTTATTATTAATTAATGTACAATAGCTAAAAGGAACAATGTTTTTCTAACCAAACCATACATCATACTGATGCAGTACCGAATATGCTTTCCCATATGGCAGGACGTAAAATAATATTTGTAGGATCTATTTGCATTTGTTTTCTCTTCATTGGTAGTTTCTATCAATCTATTACTCTCCAAAATCATTTCAGCATGTATTTTCTTTCACGACCGTGCAACACGTATTTTATTAAGAGAGGGCAGAACGGGCCAAGTCAAACTTACAGAGAAACGAGCATTCCGAGTGGTAATCGCAAGATTAACAAACTGAAACGTGCCATTTCAGCATGTATTACAAAAGCAGAACCAATAAAAACCATGCATGTTCGTTCATGCAGGAAAGTATAGTTTCAAATACAAATACATTATATTGTGGTAGAATTTTTATATCAAAATTACATATAGAAAGGGTGACAATTTCTTCAAAGGTCACACTATGAATCTTAGTGCATGCTGCACAGCTAATAGGAGAGGGAAAAAAAAGGAAGATGGCATATGTATACATTATTTATAAATAATACCTGAGGTTTGAATGCTTTTGACTTCAGCAAGTTCGGCTTCTATATATCCTCTCGAGATCTTGTTTTAGCTTCGCGTTTTCTCTAGAAAGAGCATGTATGCTACTCCTCAATTTATTCAATGTGGGCTTGACATAAGTATAAGAAAAACCAAGACCGAACATCGTAATGGTAACACAAGTTTTTTTGTAGATTCTATGAGTCTGGCCTTTGTGTCTCGAATGAAATCGGACTTTGCGCTAAAAATCACAAATGCAAGTTAAAATAGCTTATATCATTTATATATATAAACCCCCAATAATAATGTGTAAATTGACGATTGGTGCCTTGTTAGTGCCATGCGTGATGGGATGATGGGTCATAAGAAGTGGACAAGAGGTCTTACCGTTCCCACCGAGCCCGACTAGAGCCTGAACAAAAATTAAGAATGTAAGAAAATGCAGTGAACACAAAAATGTAAAAATAAATACTACATGGGTTACCAATCTGTGTGACTGAAAAGAACTTTTAAAAAAAAAAAAAACCGACACCAACCGTGCAGAAGGAGTGCTGGGTTGAGACGGGTTTAGCCCCAGGTTATATAGCTACAACCTGAAATACATTGGTTTGGGCCTTTGGGATCAATCAAAACCGCGCTCATTTTGGATTGGTTTGCGTTTTGCACATGGACAGGTCTGAATTATGATTTATTACGTTGTAATGAAGTAATTGCGGAAGAATTAAATGGTGGTAGATTTGGCTCTTGAAGATAGGAGGGAGGGGGGACAAAATCCATAGATAGAGAGATGCAGGCACTAGGGTTGATCTAGCCACGATGATGATAACAAGGTACGTAATCTATATTCCATAGTCTGAGATTCTCAGCTACACAGAGAAGACATACCTCTCTGCTAGTTGTCGGCGAGGAAGCACTGCCGCTTGGGTCATGGAAGGAGCGTCCCGTTCCCGACTGGAATCCACGCGTGAGAAGAGGACGATGCGCGAGCGTCGGTGGTGCGCGTGCCATCTTCCCCGCCAGAGATCGAAGAACCGCTGTCCCTGCTGCCGCCGCCGCCATGACCGTACCACCACAAATCGACCCCCTTTCTCGGCGAAGAAACAGACCGGCCACTAGATCGATTTATCGATCGATCGGAGTGTAGTATTGATCGATCTATTTCTCGTTCTATTTCCTTTCTATTTATTGGAGACCTCACTGGAAACAACAGGAACGGGAAGCATCCGCATTGGAGACTGCTTTGATTTGTTTGACTTTGACCCACCTCCACCCTAGCCCTAGTAGCCAGCCTAGTGGAATTCGACTTGCGTTGGGCCCAAAGAAACACGGCCCATCCGAAGCTAAAGTCCAATGTACACAGTACACATAAGTTTCCTAGGATGCCCCGCGCGTTGCTACGGGTATGAAGTAAAAATATAAGGAGTTTATAATGGTCGAAGCTATGAATTAATAAATACATATATATGGATGTAGTAGGTCAATTGCGGAGGTTGTATCTATTGACATGGTATAGATTATTTGAATTGAGCATCACCCAAATCTCATCTATACGCATGCTTTGCATGTAATCCATATGATATACAGTTTTGGTAGGTTTTTGCTTACAAACAGGTTTTTCTTAAAAACGGTTTAAATTTTTGAAAAAAGTTATCGAAATATATTCATGTGGGGTCTTGTTTTGAAGAGTTTATTGCGAGGAACACCATGGTGCAATTGGATTTTTAAGTACGATACTTGGTTTAGGGCGCTACGACTTTTTTTCTATTTCAAAAAAGAAATAGCTAGTGGGAAATAAATGAGAGTCTTAGTGGATGTAATCTTCCGATGATGTCGGTGACATCATTCTTGAGCTCTTAACCAATCAGGATCAAGAGAATAGGCTAGAGAGGGGTTAAACATATAGGAGTTATAGATACTACTGTAGGCGCGTTTGCCGTGAGACTCGCTTTGCCAGGCTAGGCAAGAAAACGAACGTCTGGTTGTTTTGCCTGCTACCTCGTTTCTTATGTTTTAGCCTAAAACGCTCCCGGCACTGCCAAATCTGACCTCACCGAGCAATGGAAGGCAAGCTGGATTGGCAAATGTACCAAACACGCCTTGTAAATCTACTTTCCCTGTTGCAGAAAACTGATTGCCTCGTTGCAATATACTGAATATCAGTAAGGTTTCAAGCCAGTTTCTATCAGCAAAGTAAAATTGTGTGTTCAAGAACTTGCAGCTTCGTTACAATATGATGTAACTCTTGATCAATATATAACTAGAGCATCTTGTCTAATCATTTCACCATATCTACAGTTCCCAGAATAATACTCCACCACTCATGCATCTCTAATTTCAGGTTTGGGTCATTTAAATTTGTCTTACAAATGAGATTGTCAGTCTGTTCATTCTTTTTTGGAATTAGCATTGGTCTACACACCCAATAAGTCTGATTTCCTCATATATCCTGTAACTTGACAAGGTAACTATAGTTCTTCTACACACGATGTATCTGCCGGATTTACTTCACACCAAATTTTGGAACCTCAGCAAAGAATAATCGTATTATTCTATTCAGTTAAAACTTTCAGATTTCCAACGTTCTGACCTACTTTTAGATATCCTATTTTTTGCAGTGTGTGACTGCTACTTCTACCAACGTAATCTCTCTCATGTATTTATTCTGACAGGCCAATTTATATACCCATCTATTTGGCAGGACTTATAAGCCGATCGATAAGCCAAAAAACGCTGTAAAAATTGCTGATTTTCTGTGAGAAGAAAATACTATTGGCTTATAAACTAAAACAGCTTTTTTAGCTAAAGTGAACAAATCAATGATTGGCGTCTGGAGTAAATCGCAAATAAGGAGTCAATCTCTATCTCAATCTCTATCTCTACAATTAAAAAAATACGCCACCAATTGTTCGGTCATTTTCACTCGCTTCACTGCGCAAGGTAAACTCGACGATTTCCTATAAAAAATTCCCACATCTCCTCGGCACACGATCTCCTCCGCCAGATCTCCACTAGTAGCGCTACCCATCCACACGATTTCGCTCCTACACCTTCCATCTCAAAATGGGGACGGTTCGGTTCGGCCCAAAGATTCTTCGAACCGGCCTAAAAACCGATCCAAATAGGCTCCATTTCTAATCCATTAAGCAGCTAGGGCCCTGTTGGATTAGAGAAGCTATTTAGTAGTATCACTATAGAGACTACTTTGTAGCCAATTTACTATGTCTGGTTCAAGAGGCTACTAGGGGCTACTAATCATTAATATAGCTAAAGAGAGAGAGGCATGAGCTGTAATTTTGGTCTAGTAGCCCCGAGAAGCCACCCCTAAGGGGCTATTTTTCTCCTGTCTACTAAATAGTCAGTAGCCCTTATGTTTGGTTTATTTGGAACTACTTGAGTCTACTAAATAGTTAGTAGCCACTGCTCATAAGGAACCAAACAGGACCTAGGTTCTCTTGGTCGAAAAGCAATCGAACCTTTGGATCAAGTGATTCGACCCACTCCCACATCTCCCATCCGTCGGGCGGCGATGGCGGCGGGGCGGTGGCGGTGATCGCGCCTTCTCCACGTATGATGGGCGCGGCACCAACCTGTAGCTGTGGGCAGCCTCCCTCGCCGTCACCTGCATCCTGCTCATCCGTGTTGTTGCGCCCCGTCTCCCATGCCACCGCCTGCCGGCTCTCTATTCGCTTCAGCTAAAAAGCCATTTCAGCTTATCAGCTCACAGTATTTTTTTCTCACAGAAAAACAGCTGTTTTCAATAGTATTTTGGCTTATCAGTAGGCTTATAAGTCCTGCCGAACAACTTCTTTGGCTGCTACTCCCCCTCTCCTCTATTCCTCGCTCTGCTAGCTCCGGCACGACTGGATTCCTCCCTCTGCTAAAGATTGACTAACACTAGGACTAGGAGAAAGTCAGATTGCTCCGGTTAGCTTACTTATTACTTGTTATTACTTGTCAGATCGATTCCACCACACTACGACTACTACGAAATTGGGATTATTATGAGTAGTACTACTAGTTAGATGGCACTAGGACTGGGATTGAAATTGGATTTTAGCTTTAGTTTCCACCGTACTATGAGTACTGTAGTTATTTGCTTCCTCTGATGGCGACTATAGCTGCATCATTTACTGCATTTTTTTTATTGACACAGTAGTAGTAGTCTTTCTTGATAGTAAATTTAGTTTCATGAATTTTATATCTTTATCAAACTGGTTGTGTAGTTTATTAGTTCAGTGTTCAGCTACTGCATCACTCACAATATTTTTTATTAGTTCAGTGTTCAGATACTGCAGTTCAACCTTAGATTTGATATGAAGGATCATCCTTGCAATATTTTGATTCATTGGACTATCTCTATTTGTTTATAGTAATTTAGCAAGAGATGGTTGCCTGAATCTACCGCAGATGGCTATAGTAATTTGGATATATAGTTATATACCCTGCTGGTCGGAGTCATAAAATTTGGAATCTGAAATACTAGCAAACATTTTTCCAGGCCTTTGCCAAACATTTTTCCAGGCCCTTTCCACTGAAGTCCAAAGCATGGAACCTTTTTTTATTAATTTCTACAGTGAAAGCATTCAGAAAAGTTCTTGCAGGAGAAAAAAGCTTCAGAAAAAAAGGCTCTGTATTCTCATTGCTGTTGATGATGCCTTCATGTGCAGTGCAGCTGCATCTTAGTACTTATGGCCTTCAAGCTCTAGGCTTTAGGCTTGCTGCTTGTGTTCTTAACATGATCACCGGAATGCCATGAGCCTCTTTCTATCTCTATTTTTAACTGATAAGAATGAGTGATCTTGTCACCAGCTTAGCTTGTTATTTGAATCTCCACTTAGGATTGCAGAAATTGCAACCCGAATGAATTAGCGTTTCGTTTGTTTGTGGTAAATATTGTCCAATCGTGGTCCAACTAGGCTCAAAAGATTCGTCGTGATTTTACAACTAAACTGTGTAATTAGTATTTTTTTTACTAATATTTAGTGCTCCATATATATGGGTAAAAAATTGATGTGATGGAGAGAGAGTGGAAAAAGTTGGAACTTGGAGGCATCCGAACAAGGCGTTAGTCTGCAGTTGTTGCAACTTTTTGTACTATTCATTTTGAGATGTCTAGGAATAGAACTGACCAAATGAATTTATGTCAATGGCCAGGTTTTTGTTGCAGAGGATGAGAGGAAAAGGAAGCAGAGGAAGTAGGGCCGGCTATTTTTTTTAGTTAGTTCCCTGTTAGGGTTGATTGGAAGAAGATAGAACATTCAGAGAAAGGATATCTATCTATTTCATTCATATTTATACCGCATATCATATGGAGCCTTTTAATATTTCTTTTTGATCTGTTTGAATGATTTAATGAGAAACACTGAGAAACATGTATGTATATGTACACGTTAAATGACTTCTTCTTAGCTCTACTTGTTATTTGGAATCTCAACTTGGCCTGTACATACACGTATAACTCCGGCAACCATGTCTGTACATGTTAGATGATGTTCAAACCACGATATCCATTGTTCAAACACAGGATTTTTTGAAGGATTTCATTCCTATGGAATTTTTCCTATGGATGTCCTTTGGTTCACAGGAAAAATAAAGGAAGAATTCCAGAGGATTGCAATCCTATGGTCTATTTTACAGGAAAGCGGCATGAGCTCCGAGCTCTTGGAAATTTTCCTGGCGCGAAGATGGCTCGCGCCTCGCTTCGCTTCGTTCCCTTTCGGCCGGGATGACCTTTTCGTGTTTAGATAAGAGAAGCCAGGACCAGGACTGCGGCTGGGTCAACCAAAAACAAAAATCCTTCTCCATCGTGGGCACAGGGGATGACAGCGGCCGCCCATCACCGTTTTTTCGCGACCGCCCGACGGACACCCGTCGTCGGGGCACGCGGCGGCCCCTCCATTATTGATTCACGCGACGGCGGCCCCATCACCACTGCATGAGATGGCGCTCGGCCCTCCCGTCGCCGACCATCGAGCTGGATTGCCCCAACGCCGGGCGGTCGAATCCGCCGGACCCCATCCCCAGCCACCAAGTCCAGCACTCGCAGCCGCAACGCCAAGACGGATCCATGCATCCGCGTGTTCCTCCATCGTCCAGGTAATTTGGCTTTTCCCCTTAAGATCCCCATCTGCTTGCAAAATACGTTACTTTTCCCCATCTGCTTGATCACTGTAGCACTCGAGATCCACCGACGATTGCTCTGCCAAAGTCTATTCGACAACTAGTGTCGCTTATTATTTTCCTGGAGGTAGTCCTGATAACACAACCCATATAGATCCGTGCACTTTTTCTAGTGTTATTTTCATAGTTTAAATTAGTCCAATAGATTTTCAGCATGAGGTAGATAAGCCTTGTTCATCTAATATACCTCGTATTATATTGCAAGGGAACCGATGCCATGGACAGGGTCTTCTCAGATTAATATGCTTCATCAACACACTTTGTCTGATACACAACACCACCACTCCAGTCACAATGGTCTTATGATGCTGGCTTGATGAGCATCGGCCTCCAAAAAAAAGCAGGGGAAATAGGTGATGCTACTTCTCATTTCAATTCTAACAGTACCTTCCATATAATTTCTATTTGCATATTCTTGACCAAAAAGCCTGTATATAATCACCTGAACTGCATTGACTTTAGGGACAACAAAGAGAGCGAGATGGAATCACGAAAAGAAATTGTTCCTTATTGATCTTCTAAAAAAGAACATGATGTGCCGGCTTTTGAGAACACATAATGCTTGGAATAAGCACGCATGGACAAACATTGTTCATCGCATGAAGCATAAAGTTTGGTACATCATATTCTGTTAGCCAAGTCAAACAGCAGGAGCAAGACTTGAAGAAAGCTTACCATAGTGTTAAAGATTTGTTGGCTGAAAGTGGATTTGGATGGGATAAGGAGAGAATGATGGTGACTGCACCTGCAAGTGTTTGGGCTACTTTTTGCTGCTCGAAAAAACAACAAGGACGCTCTCCATTGGCAAGATAGGTCATTCCCATATTATGATGCTTTATCTCCACTCTATGATGGTGAGGCTTACATATTTTGTACTTTTTTTTTGCATGTTTCTTGTTTTGTAAAATGTGGCAATATTTCTTTTTTTGTTGCACATCATTCTCGCAGGTCGCCACGCGGAAGGAGAACCCGTCATGGCATGGACCATTATGCAAGCAAAGCAAAGAATGGGTCAATTCCAGTGACACAAGCAATGCAAATGTCTGACACATATCACTCACCGTCTCCAACGTTACATGCTCCGGTGAATCGGGTTGGGTTCCTTAGGGAAGAGATCGATGCAGCATATTTTGATTTTTCTCAGCCATCATCTAATCATGTGCATCGGACACAAGCTCCACCTACCTCCCACACAGATGCATACAAAGGCTCCTGAATCTCGGCGTTGTAAAAAACAAAGAGAAAAAGCTGCTAGCCTAGATGGATTTCATGAGGCATACCTAAAACTGAAGAAGGAAGAAATAGATCGATTTTCTGCTATTGAAGAGAAGAAATTGGAGGATCCATACAGCATCAACAAGTGTGTCACAATGGTTGAAAGCTTACATGGTCTACAGCTGGGGAGTTTATTTAGGGAGTTTGAAGCTCATCATTAGGAGTACAAGGGCTGCAATGACCCTGAATTTTTATATCAGTAAAATGCAATGATACTAAGTCCTCCGTGCTATGTAATGATCCCACATCCTTCGTGCTATGTCATCTCGCATTTGATTCCCAGCTTGTCTACTGTTATTGAATGCTTGTATGTCACCATTATAGTTCAGATCTCCATTTGGCACGTCAACAATCTGTTTTGCATCAATTTCAACATTGGAGTTACTTGGCCATAGCATATCTCCGTTGTGAAGGCGTATGAAGTTGTGTAGAACACAACAAGCAACTGATATGTCCACTTGTTTATTAACTGGGTAGTGTGCACCAGTTTTCAGAATAGGAAACCTCATTTTTAATATGCCAATTGTCCTCTCAATATGGTTTCTTAGTTGTGCATGTCGAAGGTTGAACAATTCTTTGTAATCTCTAGGCCTTTGTTTAGCTCTTCCTTGTTCCTGTAGATGATATCTCGTTCCACGATATGGTGCAAGAAATTGTGTTGTGTTTGCATAACCCTGCATCTACTAGAAAAAATTTACGGGGAGGCACTTCAAAGCCATGGTTAAGTGCATCTTGTAGAACTCTTGCATCTGAAGCTGACCCCTCCCAGCCGGCATGTACATGTACAAATTTTAGATCGAAGTCACATGCTAGCATAACATTCTGGGATAGTGTTTGCTTTCTATTCCGATATGGTTCTTGCTGATCCCGTGGAAGTATCATTGGTATGTGAGTCCCATCAATACAGCCAACACAATCCTGCAACATTTAAATAAAATTGCATTGTTTATATAGTATATTGTGCGTAAGTAGTTTGTTTGACCTTCTGAAATTAAAAAATTAATATTGTGCATTTGTTCATACCTGAAAGAAGGGGTGGAACTTTGGTTTTCGCAAAATCTAGTGCGGGTGTAGGGAAGGTGGGCGTATATATATATACACATGTAAGCTGTGTAACTGCATCTAGCATTGCTCCAAAATGGCGACTTATGGTTTCTCCAATCGTGCTGAAACTCATATTGCAAGGTCTCATTACTTGCATTTTTTGCTAGTGCATATAAGAATATAGCAACCTTCTCTTCTCTTGCGACATCTCTTGAATCAGAAAAGTAGTTGCTTCTCACGCAACTTATTGACCAAAGCTTGAAAAAACAGGAACTTCCATTCGGAAGTTCCTTTTACTTAGGCTCTCGTGGCTGTTAAGATTTCATGAACACGCTGTTGAGCTCGACGGTTTTGATGTATGTATGAGACTCTTACTAGATGATGGCCGTGATGAATCTTCTATGGTAGGGAGAAGAAAAAATATGAACTCATCTTCATTTTGTGATCGACGTTGATAGTTTGGATCCATGACTAACACAATGGAAAACCAGCTAGGGATGCTCAAATATATTGCAGGTTCACTTTTGAGATATGTACCACCTAATATATAGTAGAGATCAAACAATGAATTGAGCTATGCATCCTTGCAGGTATAGAAGTTCATATATATGTGTGTGTGTGTACAGAAATTGAAATTAAGTTATGCCACTTGTGACTTACCAAATGAAGTGTTTGTGCGGTCAGATATTTTGCCATGCTTTGTGATTGATCAGATTTGGAGAGGAAGTTGTTGTATGCAAGGCTTTCTTGTGGTGTTTTGTGAGTGAGCAGATGTGGAGATGAGCTACTTGGTCTGTTGAGATGCAAATGAGAAGGTTGCGTTTGTTGTCTGGCCGGGTGCATGTACTATTTATAGCTCCATGTAACGGCTAGTTGTATTGATTTGAATGCAACGGCTAATGTACAGGAATCCTTTATTTTTCCTGTGGCGTGCCAAAGGACAGTTGGTTTACTTTCCTGTAGGTTTTAACCCTATAGGATTGGACAAGCAAGGCACTTCAATTCCTATGTTTATCCTATGTTTATTCTATCTTGTGATCCAAATGTATTCTATCTGGGCTAACCAAAGAGGGCCGTTAAATGGATCGATGGTTCGACGCCAGTTTGATCCATGGTTGAACCATCCCCATGTTGACGGAAATCAAGGATTTGGGGTGAAGAGTAGAAGGAAGCTGGGGTACGGCATATCGCCAGGGCTCCTCAAGTAATCAAGAGCGAATTCTTTTTCTGCAGTCCCTTGTGCTTGGGGACCCTGCCTGCCTGCCTGCCGGTCTCAGTTCATTCCTTGGGGAGATGCGTCGTCATTAGAAACACTGGATCCGGCGGTGGTCCTGGGAGTTACTTGGCTCTATGCTTGAAATCAAATACTGCCCAGATATAGATATGAAGCATGCAGTTTAACAAAATGTGCTCGACAGGCTTGTAAACAAAGAAGTATCACACGCTTGTTTCAAGCAACCCAGTTACGTTGAAGGGTACCGTCAATTTCCTTAAATCTCTCTTTTGCCAATATGCTGCAAATCCACACCTTGTGAGTTTTGATCCCCTGCAACCCTCTTGCTTTTATTTATGGATGTCTGGTAGAAATACAGGTGGGTGGGGCGAAGGTATGTACTTTCTTTGTCCCTAAAAGTTTTAATTTCTAGAGTTGTCTTAAGTTAAAATTTTTAAACTTTGACCCGAACTTTTAAAGAAACACTAAGATTACAGTATCAAATTAGTGCCATTAAATTTCTCATATAATATATTTTTTATAAAATATTTATTTTATATCATAGATATTGATGATTTTTTCTATAAAACTGGTCAAATCTAAAAAAAAAGATTAACTAGCATGGATTCTAAGAGTTGCTTTTTAGGGACAAAGGGAATAGTTTTTAGACTGTCATTTTTTGTCTCTGATGTAACCCCATGCATGCATATTGTTCGTTCATACGGTTTTTGATTTTTATACTTGGATGCAATAGTTAGTTAACAACATGCATTTTCCATTTGCATGGCCTAAACCTAAACTATGGGGAAATATGCTATCCCTTGGTGTTGAGATGGTGGGGTTGATGCGGCGCAACTGGAGAACAGGAGAAGCAGTACCAAGATTTTAGCCAAGGCGGAGCTAGCCTAGGGGCATGGTGGGGCGTCTGCCCCAGCTACCGGCATGGCTGCCATGGACCCCCAGTGGCCCCACAGATCCCCTCTTCGTCCTTGGCTCCGACCTCCGAGACTCCAATACCTTCTTCGCTTCTATGGCCGCGACATGAAGGAGCGAGCAACGATATAGGAGGAGGGAAGATGACCAACGTTTTGGGCAACTGGGCCTATTTTGTCTCTTTTTAGCCCATCAGCCTAGCAGTAGCTTAGTGAAGGCCCAGCAATGCCACAATCAAAAGCGCAGTCCCCGTCCCCAAACCCCCACCAGGAGCAGAGCCCAAAAAAAAAGGTATTTGGAGGGACCAGTCCGAAAGTATCGGCAAAAAACTTTCAGAATACTAATATCAAACATTAATTTCAGCTTAAAATTATTTATCTTAATGTTGGCTTAAGAGAACTACAAATCATCTTCGATCCCTTTTTTTTTTCCTTCATCTTGGATAAATGCTAATTATCTAAGATGAAGATAAAAAAAACAACACTGTTTATAAAACCTAAAGTTGACGTCATAGTTACTGTATCTACCATGCATATAGAGAATTATACAACTAGGACATATAAGTTGGGAAAAACACAATAGGAAGATTTTATTATTTCCAATTGGATTGGATACCTTAATCTAGGAGTTTCTTTTTTTTTTTTCTAATCTTTACTTTAGGATTAGTACTATTAAGAAGTACTAGTATATATAGTAATCAAGCTACAAGGAAACTCCCGTTTTGACGGTTTGGGCGCACACGTCTTCATACAGACGTGCTGCTGCCCCTCGCGTCAATTACATTTTCCTGTGTGCAGCGAGCATGGGATGTATTCCCTCTGTCCATAAAAAACGCAATTGTAAGACTCTCAAAAACTATGTTTGACTATTCGTCTTATTTAAAAAATTTATACATATTATAAAATAAAATATATTATTATTAAAAGTATCTCAAATGATAAAATAATTTATAACAAGATACATGGTATTTATGTAAATTTTTTTAAATAAAATGAATGGTCAAACACGATGTTTGAAAGGTATTTATGTAAATTTTTAAATAAAATGAATGGTCAAACACGATGTTTTGAAATTTCTGCAATTGCGGTCTTTTTTGTGGACGGAGGGAAGTATATATATATGACACAGATATAGCACTGGACGTGCTGCTGTGTATGTATGAATAGATTGAAGGAAACAAGCAAGTTTCCCTTTTTCTTTTCTAGAATTTATTATTTATTAAACGATGCTGCAAGTTTCGCTTCAAATGCCTGGTAGCTGGTACTTTCGTCCTCCGTCCCGAAGGGTGTGTTGGGCGGGTACTTAGGCTATCCGCACTCATCATCCTCTATTTTCATCCTCTATACATCAAGATTCAAATGCACGGTAGCTGGTACTCGTCCTCCATCACGAAAGGGTGTGTTGGAGCGGGTACTTAGGCTATCCGCACTCATCATCCTCTATTTTCATCCTAGTCATCAAGATTCTCTCTTCTATACTTAATTCTCCCATAGCCATCCATCCTCTATCTCATCCTCTATTCCTTTGTGGGGCTCATTTATCACTTTATCTAAATATATCTATGTGACATTTTTAAAGGATTTATTGAAACGAATTTAATGGTGCAATCGAATCGGAATTTAATTTGGGTTTTTGGTTTGTGAGTTATAATATTTTTTTTTTCTTCACGTAACAAGTGGGGCCCATCAAAGATTCTTTTTTTTTTGCATGCTTGGCCGCTTGCTCCTGCTTGGTTTGCGTGGTGGGGCATTTGCATGCCCGTAGCGGACGTCAGGGACTCCGGTGGCTATTTTGGACGGCCCTTCCTTAGGACGAGGTAGCGCATCGTATTTTGGGATCTTTCACGCCAAATACACCTGCAGGATGTTCCTGGACCCGCTGCAGTTAGTCTTAGGCTGCCTTGGTTCCAGTCCTGTCCCATGGTTTGAAACCGTGCTCAAGTCGTTGCTGCAAGTTCATTAAACATTTTAAACTCTTATAAAGCCAAATCTCATTACTTATTTCTCAACATACAAGCTATCCACCTCGTCGCCACCCCACTATTAGAAAAATTTATGATCAACTAGCATTTGTAATTATGATCAAGACACATCATGTATTTAGTTGTCCACACCCGATTGTGCCACGTCATCCTTTAATCTTTACTTACAATTCTTTATCTCTTTATATAAGTATAATTTTATTCCAGATCACCGGCAATTTTCTGACAACGCACGAGGTATTTACCTAGTTGCTCCTACGCTTGTGGACTCGATATTCATGCCTGACATCGCTGTTTCGCTTGTGGACTTTCACATTTTGCCAGCAGAAAGAGTGGACTCTCCATATTTGCCATCGTAGTCGTTGTTTTATTTTTTCAAAAACAAACGATCAGAAACATATTCATCTTGTTTTTCTTTACTTATTTTTCTGCTTTTTTACAGAGACCTGGCTTTTATAGAAAGCTATAAGAGTGATACAATACAATGTATAAGACTGACAGCAACGCTTCCTGAAAAACGATCCTAGAGTTGCATTTGGCGTGATTTCGAGCCACAGCGGTCCACCAAACCATCCGCAACAAAGACCCGTCCAGTATAGGCAGCGGAACAACAGACAGGTAGCGGATGGCGGATAGGAGGGAGAGTAAACATGCAGCTACGGGTCTCACGGTTTCAAGTAACAAAAAAATATTATAACGCACAAACTAAAAACTCAAATTAAATTCGATTGCACTATTAAATTTGTTTCAATAAATCCTTCAAAACAAGATGTCACATGAATATATTTAGATAAAATGACAAATAGGCCCCCCACAGTGGATAGAGGATGATATAGAGGATGGATGGATGCGGAAGAATTGAGTATAGAGGAGAGAATCTTGATGACCAAAACTTTTAGACTAATTGCACGGCGTCCGTTTACCCCATCCGCTGCTCTCCATACCAGCCAATACAGGAACCAAACATTTGCGGCGCATACGCCCACAGCATCCGGTACGCGAGCCTGGTCCTTTAAATTCAGCGTTGTCCCGGACGTGTGCTATTCCCTGTTGCAGCATGGCGTGGGAGGTAGAGCAGAGAATCTTTGCATGCAAATATGGGTCCCATGTATTCTTTTGTTAAAAAATGATATAACTCACACATCAAAAACTAAATAAAATTCCAATTGTACCATTAAATTCGTTTCAATAAATCCTTCAAAATAAGATCTTACATAGATATATTTGGATAAAATTTATAGAAAATGACAAGTAGGGCATTGTTGGTAGTTGGTATAGAGTATGAGATATAGAGAATGATGGGTACGGAAGAAACATGTATAGAGGAGAGAATCTTGATGACAGTATATATATAGAGGATAATAAGTGCGGATAGCCTTAGAGGATAAATTTAGAGTACCACAGTGCGGATATAGCCTAAATGATCATTGCAGGAGGCAGTGACTAGATGACGGTCAACGGCGGTCAATTTCACGAGGAGAAAGGGGGCGGGGAGGCCAAGGTAGCTTAGCTTTGAGGAACGGAAGAGACAGTGGTGCCGAATAGGGAATTAAGCAAAGGTGGAGGGCATGCTCCTGACTGATGCCAATATAATAGGAGAACTGTAGTTTTGTGACATTTATCCTTTTTTAGAGTAGCCTATACTAGTTGATAGACTTAGCTATATGTTACTAAACTCTTTGGGATAGGTAGGTAGAGAACATAAGAAAAATACAGGGGCACATCACGCTAGAGCCGTGTATGGTTTTTCTAGCTGGTGTTATTATGCATGTAGAGCCCTAGCTTATATTAATTTACCGCTATTCCCTCCTAGGTATTGGATGTCGTCCGATTTACTTTTTTCTTTTAAATTACAAGATACAACACAGGTGCTCACAAACACACATATACTCATCCCTATGAATACATGTACGCAAATCCTACCCCTATGAGCAGCTCCGAAGGATCGAGCCAGCAGATCTTGGGAGTCACGAAGTCACCATAGGCTTCTCACCGTAGACGAGGACGTTGCCTATCACTGAATGCATAGCGCCGATAAATCCCTGAAATAAATTCAAAAAAATACAGTACCCATGTTAAGTCGAGGACTTGAACTTAGGTGAGTAGGTTCCACCACAAAGAACCTAACCAGCTGATCTATGATATGAGTTACCCTCATAGTAGACTGGAGTATTTTGAGCCCACCAGCCTAACCTGGCTCGAGCCCGACCCACCCACGAATCTTAGTGGGCATGGTCTAGGCAAAGATCCTGCTGTTCAAAAATAAATATTTTCTTAACCTGAGCTCAGCCTAAAATATTTATTTTAATTATTTTGCACTATAGAATACACGGGAGGCCTGCCTAAGCCCGGCCCGGTCAAAAAAAAAAAAAAAAAAAAAAAAAGATCCGACTTGTCTAGTAGGACGAACGGTCATTTGATAGGCTGGATTATTTTAGCCTAAAATAATCAGACTTTTTGTGGCCCAGTCCAATTCTGCAAAATGCCAGGTCTACACCATGGTAAAGAATGTCAGCACGTACACATCAAAACAAACATACTCATTCGGATGCATTTGTTTTTTAGAAAAAAGGTAATAGTTCCGGTCTCTATCTACGGTCGCGCTAAGTTATATAGGTGAATTTGCTGGTAATTACTTCGTCATGAAAGGTGAATTTTTTTCTTTCTCTTTTTTAAAAGGGAATCTTTTTCATAGATAGATACTCACAGAAGGCAAAGTCAGACATAGGATCTGGCAACAGCGCGCCAATCATGTATAAAAATGATCACGAACCATCACACTAGTGACGCATCCCGATGCGATCTCGGCGTCGGATATATACAAAACGGCAGCCCGACTAGCCCCTGCGTTCATCAAAGTGACGCATCCTGAATCCTGATGCGACGTATCATGGATCCTGCTGATGCAGTGCAATCGTTGTTTCGTAGCTTGATGCGGAAATCCGGTGATGAATGGGGTGGTTGGGAATTTGCATCAACTTGTGTGGTCGCTGCTAAGGACACACAGCACTCACGCAGTGAAAATTTTGAATACGAAGACTAGACTTTCAGTCTCAGTGCCACAATGCATGGGTGATTCTGAATAACGTCGGGCAAATTCTTTTCTCCAGCTTTTGACACTTTCCTGCTAGTATATTTCAGTTGGATTATATTAGCCGTCCGTGGTAACGTACCAGTAACTTCCTCTTGAGATAGAGTAACTTATCATGACCTAGCCAGAGTCATTCGGAGCCTGATGTCTCCGACAAAATCGAATTCTTTACATGATAGTACCAACAATTAGTCGCTATAGCCTCCTCTTGTATCGCTATAGCCTCCTCTTGTACTTCACTTATTTTATAGTAGCTTTATACATATTTATTTGCTTTCTTTGCTCAGTTGCCTTGTTAGGTTTGTCTAGCTTTTTTATAGCATGTAAGAACTGACTTTCAATGCCGGCCTATCATTGTTGGTTTTTTTTTTTTAAAATTATGAGTGATAGTGGCTTCTGTCCCCATCATTAGCGGTTTTAGCCACAAACCACCAGTAATAGACTAACCGATAGTGAAAATTGTCATCATTGTCAGTTCATATAGTGTCAGTTTTAGCCACAAACCATCGTTGTTTTTATGTAGGGTTATCTGTGTCGGTTTTTGACTAAAACCGACACTGATAATATCATTGGTGGCTTTTGCATACTTTGTAACTTTCTCATATGATGTCTGATGAAGATGAACTTTATATTTGATTGGTAGTACTTGATGGATCTACAACTTTGTAGTTCAAACATTTTTTATTTGGGATTGTTTGGATGTCAAATTATACACTACAAGAGTTTATATAGTTAATACTGAAGAAGTCCATACACTCTATAGTCACAAGTGGGTGTGGAGGTGTAGTTAAGTATCTTAGATGGTGAAGTGACCAAGACAAAAGTGGTAGACCTAAAAAAGTTATACAACTTTATAGTTAACAACTTTTTTATTTGAAGTCATTATGTTATCTCTCTAGTTGATTCGTGAGATTGTATAAAGTTGATACCAACGTAATCTATATGTTCATAACCATAAGTGAGTGTGTAGTAGTTAATTATCACGTATGGAGATGAAGGGACCAAAAGAAAAGTTGTAGATCTCGAGAAATTATGCAATTTTGTAGTTAATAGTTTTTATTTGAAATCATCAATCCAATAAAACCTACGTTTGATTTCTCAAATTTAAAATTTAAATTTTTCAAACAACTTTTGATGGAAAATACCAGAAATAAAAGTTGTAGATCTCGAAGAGTTATGCAATTTTATAGTTGATAACTTTTTTATTTGAAATAATCTATCTAATGACAATTGCGGTTGAATTTCCTTACATCTGAAATTCAAATTCTTCAAATGACCTTGAATGGAGAACCAAAACCAAAGTTGTAGATCTTGAAAAGTTATAAAACCTTATAGTTGACAAATTTTTCATTTGAATTCGCTTAGAATACCAAATACTCATTTTAAAACCGGATGACATAAATAGGGTGGTCCAATATCCTAATTGGACACAAGTGTTCACATGTGTAGTGGTTAGGGGACAAACATGTGAAGCAAGAGGTTAGAGGTTCGAGTGTTGGTGGCCCCGAAGCACGCGATTTTCGTGTAAAAGATAGCGTGACTTGTGACTTCGGACGTGCGATCATGTAGATGTCCAACGGGGATCTCTCCAAAATTTAAAAAATATTTTCCTATTTTTTCAGCCCCTTTTTTGGGTTTCTTGGAAACCACACATCCTTGTCGGGGTTCTAGAACCACCACCGATGAGCCCTCCCCATCACTGGCGGATTTAAAAAACCGACATGACTTGTGACTTCGGACGTGCGACCATGCAGATGTCCAACGGGGATCTCTCCTAAATTAAAAAATTATTTTCCCTATTTTTAGCCCTTTTTTGGGTTTTCTAGAAACCACATCACTGTAGTTCTAGAACCACCACTGATGAGTCCTCCCCCATCACTGGCGGATTAAAAAACCGACACTGATGACCACTCACATCACTGTCGCTTTGGTTGTAGCAATTCAAAATCCACCACTAAAGTTGGGTTTTGAACCGCTAGTGATGTGAACCTTTGTGGTAGTGTATTTTTTATTTTTCACTGCAAACTCATGTGTTGTCCATACATGCTTGGAAAATTTCCTCTGAGATCTCTCACTTTCTACACTGTTTGTCTCACTCTTCTTCCCCATCACTAGGTCTGCCGTCTCTCGCTCTCTCCCATAACAAGAGTCTGGAGTTATAAAACTCCTTTTTTAAGAGTTATAAAACTCCTTTTTTAAGAAACAGAAGGGAAATCCCCTATTGAACTCATTTTACAAATAAAATTCTGTACAAAAGAGGATGGAACAACTAGACAAAACTAAAACTGGGCAAGCCACTCCTGAAGACTGAGGTTTCTTAAAGGACTTGCACATAAGAACAGAAAGAAAAAGCTCCTCCCTAAGACTACACTTCAACCATCCCAAAGAGACCATAATTCCATCAAAGATTATACTGTTCCTCATAATCCAAATGCACCAAGCTGCTAGAATAACAATCTCCATGAAGATGGGAAAACTAGAATGAGCTCGAGCACCCTCCAAACTTTCCATGATAGGCAATGAAGTGTCCCAAACAATTCAAACTAAGATATAAAACTCTTGTAGTGGCTCTCTCCAACTACGCCTCTCTTGAGTCTTATTACAAGTATGATTTAAGTTTTTCATATAATAATCTCCACTTTAACTCTAATCCTTTGAAATAATAGTTGTGTTTCTTGGAAATTTTATTGCAAGTTAGCTCCTTTACTATTGGAAAAAGTCTACATCACCCCCTGAACTATCATGTATGGAACACTTAACCCCCTCAACTACAAAACCAGGTATTTTACCCCCTGAACTTTTCAAACCGGTTAAATTACCCCCTAAAGCGGTTTTGAATGGTGGTTTTGCTACAGTAGCGTAGTTTTGTCTTTTTCTTTTTTTATTTATTTTGACTGAATCTTTGAAAATTCATAGTAAATCACAGAAAAATCATAAAATAGAAAATCCAATTTTGTTGGACTCCACATGAGTAGATCTACACAGTGAGCATATAATATGTTATTTTTTAGTACAAATTTTTTCTATAACTTTAGATCTATGATTTTCTATAATTAATTGGAATAATTCATAGCCACAGTTTCTGTGGTCCAATTGTGGTGAAATTTTTATAGTAGGCTAACTATTGTATGCTTGATCTCTAGTAAAAATTTTATAATCATTGAATTATGTATAACTTAGTTATAAATTTATTTAGGTTTATACTTATTAAATACAAATAAATTTATAAATAAGTTATACATTATTCAATGAGTATGAAATTTTTACTAGAGATTGAGAATACACTAATTAGCCTACCATAAAAATTTTACCACAATTGGACCACAGAAACTACGGCTATGAATTATTCTAATTAATTATAGAAAATCATAGATCTAAAGTTACAGCAAAAAGTTGCACTAAAAAATAACATATTATATGCTCACTGTGTAGATCTACTCGTGTAGGGTCCAACAAAATTGGATTTTCTATTTTATGATTTTTTTTGTAATTTACTATGATTTTTTAAAGATTCAGCCAAAATAAATAAAAAAAGAAAAGACAAAACCATGCCACTGTAGCAAAACCACCGTTCAAAACCGCTCTAGGGGGTAATTTATCTGGTTTGAAAAGTTCAGGGGGTAGAATACCCGGTTTTATAGTTGAGGGGGTTAAGTGTTCCACCCATCATAGTTCAGGGGGTGATGTAGACTTTTTCCTTTACTATTTATACTCCCATCTTGGGAGTGTCTCCATCATAGGGGCTCATGCACATCACCACAATTGGCGTGTCAGTATCTAGACCAAAATTCCTCAACCTTTCGCCTGAGAGCTCCTTTGTCGTGTGATTTGATTAACCTCACCACCTTCTCCTATGGCCTTCCATGCTATAGGTCTATACAACCTCCAAGCTCTACCTAGTTGCCGGTTCGGTCCCATCACTTCTTCCTTCTTCTAAAAGCTCATAGCTTTACATCTACAAAACTATTGGATATTGCAACCGTCTTAACAGCCTTGCACTTTGACTACAATTAAGATTTGAGTACCTGCCCTTTGCAAGATACTTTTCATAATCACTCAACCTTTGCTAGTAGCTTGAACAAGTTCACCTGGAACCGATAAGCCACAACCTTGGAGTTCTAGCAATCTCATAGGTATCAGATTCCTTTCCATCCCATGATAAATTGAACTCCAGCCGGTGTGCAATGAGTTTCATTATGCATCTCCAATGTAACCAACCGTCCCAACCATGGTGACTGCATACTCATTGCAATGCACCAAGTGAACAGTTCCATTCGCTAGATGTAGAGATCTTTCGTCAAAAGACTCATGAAACAAAGTATCTCCCATCTTCCATATACCACATTATGTATGGGCACATGCTCATTTATTATTAATTGGAACATTTATATACTTATTGTAAAATACTTCAAATCTTACTATGTTAAATTAAAATGAGCCTGTATTTTTTATGGAATATAGAGTGTATGGTTATACTTATTTTATATACAACTATAATGGTTGTGGTGATATAATAAAAAATGGGTTTGCTTAAAAAGAATTCACACAGTAAGATGGAGTATATTGAAGATGGGAGGGAAAAAATATATATACACACATATATGAATTAGGTCCAAACAAAGCAACCCATGGTAAGCAGAGCCTAAAAAAAATGAGCGTCAGACAGAAAACGGCGCGGTGGTTTGCGTGGCTAGAAGCGGCGATCGTACACAGCTGGGACAGTACTAACTATACACTCGTACAATTTTAGTCGCTGCTTAAATATTGGAGTGCTTAGCTTAGCTCACCATATATATATATATCTTGGCTCCAAATTAAGTCCAAACAAAGCAAGCCCATTGTAAACACGAAGCAGAGTCTAAAACACATTTATGTGAGCTATTGGAAGACGACCCATACACCACCTTCAGTTTCTTCCTGCTTCCCCCGCGTCCTCTTTGGAAAGAAGTAAGAAGAGCTAGCATTGGCATTCCATGGGATACACATGGATTGTCGCAGGGGTTGGCTGGGGTGTTACCGTGATCGGTTGGCTGCTGTCACCCCTCATCAGCTTGCTCCTCAACAAGTTCTTCTCATGCCCCGCTTATGACGACACGTCAAGAAAGCTCCGGGATCTGGAGGTCCACACTATCCCAGACCTGAAGCTGACCCTGAGGAATGCCGAGGAGCAGAGGATGCTGCGAGCAGCTCATCAAGAGAAGGGATCTGAGTCTGACCTGATGACACTCGAGCAACTGACGAAAGATGTCAAGTCTGCCCTGTACGAAGCCGAGGATATACTTGATCTTGTCGAGTATCATCGTATCGAGAGGAAAGTGAGCTTGGACGACGACGACGACGCCGCCGCCGCCGCTCAAGTTCGTGGCAGCAGCTGCCTGCCCGGTGCCGCACCAGCTGCACGTCCACAAGACACCACCCCCCAAGCTCTGGTAGTGCAATGTGCGGTCAGATGGCACCGGCAGCTGCGGCAATTCAGAGGCGGCGCCACCATATGCAGATCATCTGCAGGGGCGGTCCTGCCCATCTCCAACGCGACGACCTCTGTTTCCGGGATTCACAGTCTCCGTGGCTGGTGCTGGTTCAGGCACCTCGTCCAGAGCTGCTTTCGATCAGCACACATCTGGTCCACAAAAGCAATTGTCGCTGCCCGCTTCTACCGTAACTGGTCGTATGAAGCCATTGGCATCAAAACTAATCAGGTAGCGTACCATCTGATTCCGTGTTGTCATTTTAATTTGTTCCTCAAAATATATAATTTTGTTGTTCTTTTCTCGGGAGGTGCCTAGCTAATTGTCTTTAGCGTCGATGTTCGAAGCCTAATCAACTAGAGTATGGATGTCAGAACATTACTTTGTTCATACACAAGATAGGAAAAAGAATGACAAAGAAACCTTTGGACTAGTTGCCACGGTATTTTACTTGCCATACTTTTATGTTGTAGAAGACACTAGTCTATACGTATATGATTTAGATCATGTTGGGCCTCACTTTCATGTCAGCAAAACCACCCAAGAAACCACTTTCAAATGGTCAGGCAGGTACTTTGCCTGGTTTTAAAAGTAAGGGGGGTATGTTGTTTGGTTTTGCAGTTCGAGGGGGTCTTTCAGAATCAATGACTTCTTCAAGGGAGTGGATCTAACTTTACTCATTTTTGATGTGTTATCATTTTTTTCTAGATAGAGACAGTGTCCTTACTATGAGCCCGAATATCCTCACTACAAGGTAAAACATCTAACATTAACGGTGTGGGCCCAACAATCTACTCAGAAGGCCTAACCTAGAGGAATACTTATCCACTTGGCCGACAAGGCATAAACAAGATATATATACTTGTAGGCCAAACAATCTGTAAGATATTCGACTATCCGACTCATATTCCTAATTATAACAAACTAGGAACCAACAAGATCTGATCATGGTATCCCTTAGACTACATATAGAGGGGCAGTTATCTCTTGGATCGGTATCTTGGTTCATAGCGAAAACCCTCGCATTATCGGTACCTCCGCACCTGAGTACACAACATACGGAGAATTTGTTCTCAACTAGACATAAGGTATCCTATATATGACTAGTATAAAACCTTGACACATGTGTGACCCATCTTACTGCAGTTCTCAACTAGGCGTGAAAAGTTGATCACATATCAGATGCAAACTCCTAGGACAGTTGGCACGTCAGGTAGAGGGCTTTGTGCATAGATCCAACCTCTTGTCGAAGACATCTTTATCAAAGGCGATTGGGAGCAAATCCTTGACCACGCCATTGGCTTCCTATTGAGATCTCCGACTTGGAGGTCGAATGCAACTACCTAAAACCTGACACATCGCTTTCCCGATATCTCCAGCATGCTCAGGACTGTGACAAGAACATATGTGGACGTGATCACTTCATAGATGCATCTATAATGCTCAACTAATCACTACCCAAGTTTCCATAACCACACTAATCCTACAAAGGACAGACGCATAAACAATTCTAACCCTGATCAACCTAGAGTTTTGTATGATGTATTTTGATGGATCTGTAATGATCAGTAGTGAGGGGTCTAGCATCATCCTGATATCCCCCAAGTGAGAATGCCTCCAATATTTCCCATTGCTTTGATATCACTGGGAATCCATCAGCACTACATCTGAATTAACATGGAAAGATTTGAATATGGAAACATATAGTGAAGAAGTACAAAAGCTTGAACACAAGTTCAATGTCATCGAGCTGCAACACGTGCTTTGATGGGACAACAATGTGGCTGATGCCCTAGCCAAGCTAGGATTAGCTTGGTATCAAGTGCCACCGAATTCCTTGATGTGACCTATATGCCCTCTTTCTAACCAGAGGTCGATCAAATGGAAGCCTAGGAAGAGCCATGGGAAACCAAGATAGGACGAGAGGAACAAGTGCAAGTAATGGTGGTCTCCTGAATTGAGCCTACTCATTGGTCAGTTATCTATTGTTTGTCATCATCCTGATATATGTAACAAAGGCATTATGGCTGTCTAGAAGAGCAAAGTATTTTATAATAATTGACAATTAGCTCCATAAGTGAAGTATACCAAGGATCCTTCCACGATGCATAACAAGAGAGGAAGGCAAGGCTCTGCTACTTGACATTCATTTAGGAGCTTATGGACACCTCGAGGCATCACAGATGCTCATCAAAAATCCCTTTGACAAGGATTATTCTAGCAAATGGCAATCTCTAATGCCAAGTAGATTTGTGTTGGATGTCAGTTATGTAAGAAAAATGGCACCTAGCAATGGACATTAGTGATTTTGGTTGTTGATTAACAATATGACAAAATGGACTAATGGCACTTGCTAGTATACAAGGTTTTAGTCTACTTGGAATTTTGGATACAAGGATGAATTGGACATAGGAAACATGACGAACAAGTGATCAAGGCCTCAAGTAAGACCATGGATCTACTTAAAAGATCCTAGATGACATGCAAGAAGTCCAAGACATCAAGTAGAAGAAACATGGACGAGAATATGCAAAAAAAAAATCAAATGAGCAATGAGGCTTCATAGGATAAGTTCGGTGTATAACATGGATGTGCACCGGAGCTTAGGCTTGCTGGAGAAGTTCCTACTTAAAAATCCTAGAAGACATGGAGGAAGTCTAAG
Organism: Chrysopogon serrulatus; assembly: GCA_015844335.1. NCBI lineage: Eukaryota > Viridiplantae > Streptophyta > Magnoliopsida > Poales > Poaceae > Chrysopogon > Chrysopogon serrulatus. The sequence continues at coordinate 318,378 of JADLZL010005849.1, forward strand.
ACATCAAGTAGAAGAAGCATGGACAAGAAGATACGAAAAATAAAGTCAAATGAGCAATGCTAGGCTTGATAGGATAAGTTCGGTGTATATCACGGATGTGCACCGAAGCTTAGGCTTGCTTGAAAAAATTCCTGCATAAAAATATTCTATAGGCACTAGAAATGTGACACCCGGTCCAATTTGGAATTTGGCCCGCATGGCCCATGTGCATGTTGATGAGATATTTAGGGGATTTAGTCCCACCTTGATTGTTTAGGGGTGGGCTAGACTAACATATAAAGCTCCTAGAGTACATCCCACCATCCCCGGGTTAATCTTTTTACACGAAGTGAGGATGAAAGCGTAAGTGGGATGGTGGTAGGTATGGTTCGCTCAGCGTACAGAGTGGATCTGAACTGTTTGGACTTTGGGGGCATTACAAATGGTATTAGAGCCAACCTTCATGGCCAAGGGTGTGTGCGGGCCGAGGAGGCACGGACATGGGGTTTCATTGCGGCGTGTAGGCTCGGGGTGCATGGCATGGCACATGTGCTGGCACTAGGCGCATGGTCGCATGTGCTAAGAGGGAATGTCCCTGGTGACCATTTGCCCGGTTGTGGGTATGTTGGGCCGAAGAGGACGTCGAGCCCTTTGAGGGGGGTGTGTGACACCCGGTCCAATTTGGAATTTGGCCCATGTGGCCCATGTGTATGTTGATAAGATATTGTGGGGGGTTTAGTCCCACATTGATTGTTTAGGGTGGGCTAGACCAATATATAAGGCTCCTAGAGTACATCCCACCATCCCCGTGTTAATCTTTTTACGTGAAATGAGGATGAAAGCGTAAGTGGAATGGTGGTAGGTGTGGTTCACTCAACGTGCAAAGTGGATCTGAACTGTTTGGACTCTGGGGCGTTACAAGAAATCTCTGGTACAGTGCTCCAAGAGGAGTAGCATCATAGCTTAGGTGAGGGCTCTATAGAATATGTAGAAAGTTTAGAGTATCACCATATTCTCCGGTGGTATTAATGCGGGGGTCACCAGAGAATAGGTGGCATCCAAATATTTCCCACTGAAACCTTCCAGTGATGGCACTAGGGAAAAGGCAACAATGGTTGGTAGGATCCACAGGCTAGTTTCAAATGGCTAGTTCACACAATAGGAACTCTTTGGTGGTAGGCACCAAAGCTATATGGTGAGTGCACAGAGAGTGTTGCATGCCAGCAGCAACTAGTTCTGGACTTGGGACCATATATACAAGCTTTAGAGTGTGTAGGGGCATTTGGAGTGTGTCGGGTCCAAGGATTGTCTCCAGGGATTTGAGGCTCTTTTCTAGTCCTCTTTATCACCACATGTGTTAAAGGAAATATTAGGTTATTACTTTTAGTTCTTTTGCATAGTGCTTAGGCTAGTTAGACACCATATTGGCACTTTGCTCTAGGCTTAGGCTTGGGCTTAGTGTTTAGTGAGTTTTGCATACCTCCTACCCCTCAGCAATTGCACACACCATTTCTTGTGTACTAGGGGCTTGTAGTCTTGAGAGGCCCTTCGTCATGTGGAGAGGCCATTGAGCATATAGGAAAGGGAAAGTGTGAATGTGGTGTTTTGGCCAAAAACACTATAGTAAAGTCAGTGGAGAGTGGTCTAGGAGGAGACATCACAAAGACCCACTTACGCATGAGAGGAAGGAACATGGGCTATCAATAGAGTTATCCTGTTGGGAACTTTTGCCTTCACATGGGCATCCTTGCTAGGAGCTCCAACAAGAATCATGGGGAAGAGTGAGCTTCTTGATACCTTAGGAAAAAAATCACCATTATCAATGGGAGTGTGCATGTCTATCACATTTAATCTATAGCTATTTCCCTACTTCCCATGCTAGACTATTGATTAGGATTGGAACCTCGGTTTCATAACTCTTTTATGATAGAGATAGCAACACTTAGTAAATCCTAGTTGCATATATAAATAAATTTATTGCACAGGCTTTGATAAATAGTAGAATTAGTGAGGACAAGTAGCTTTTAGAAAGCCTAGTTCTCTCGTCTTAAGCATCATAGTCCCTTCAAGTTCTATGACATGTAGAAACACATGGTATCATAGTAGCTGCAAATCATCCCAATCATATGGCCCATAATGGGGTGGGCAATTGATGCGGTTGGATCCTCAAAGCTACACCCACTTCAACAAATTCACCAAGTGGATTGAAGTGGAGTTGATCAACAAGATAAAAACACCAACTCTTCATCACGATCAATAAATTCACCATGTGGATTGAGGTAGAGCTGACCAACAAGACAACAATAGAGAATACCATTTAGTTTTTCATAGACGTTACACATAGATTTGGCATGCCAAATTATCATAGACAACAACAATCAGTTCATGGAGAAAGAATTCTTCCACTTTTGTGACAATAACTATATCTAAGTAGACTTGACCAATGTAGTGCATCCAATATCAAATGGATCAATCTAAAGGGCCAATGGTCTCATTCTCTAAGGCCTCAAACCCCACATCTTTGAAGTACTGAAGAAGTTTGTTGGTTAGTGTGCAGTTGAGCTACCTTCGGTTATATAGATTATCTAACTGACTCCTAACTGCTATGATTGTCTTTACTCCATTTTTCTTGGTCTATGGCGTTGATACCGTCTTGCTTCTGACCAACCTCAAATATGGCTCTCACTACAGCAGGGTAGTGGTCAAGGTAGAAGAAGCAAGACAAGATGCTCTCGACTATTTTGAGGTAGGGGAAGTCACACTCGTTCGATCGACAAAGTACCATCAAGGTTATAGAAGTATCATAGTAAGCACATATAGACCCAAGCATCCAATGTTAATCTATTTCTTCAACGAATAAAATCCAATAGGGACATTGAAAAGTCATCTTTCATTTGGGAGGGACCTTAAACCACATATAAAGTGATGTGCCTAGGGCATAATAATTGAAGATACCGAGACGAAGTCATCACGAACGCATGGAACATAGAACATCTTTGTGGATTCTGTGTTTAAATATATGTATCATTTCAGTTCTTTCGATATGAGTAATAAATAACGCATAATTTTTTTCCTAACTTCCAAGTACCTTGCTTAGTTATCCATTTGGCCTCAACAAGGCCCTTGGGGCTACAACCTCGAGCAACTCCCTTAGAA